>CM034536.1:68957052-69074726 GCA_020002185.1 Paraescarpia echinospica | reverse complement strand
TGAGCGTCCGTGATTCGCATGCAGACCGTAAATACATTACTCTCATCCGCCTATGTACGTTTGGAACTACTTAAGTAAATACACTACACTCATCCGCCTTTGCACGTTTGGAACTACTTAAAGTAAATTTTCACCGGACAATATATTCGTTGTTTTCCTGCATGGCGCATCCGCATGACGTATCCGTACATATGGAATCGTAGCTTAACTGCAGACGTCGATCAGCACAGTTGTACACAGTGTGAGTTTTCGCGAGGGTTACTTTGGGAGAACTGTAGTTATCTTCCAATCAATGATCGGATTTGCGGCACAGAAAAATTACACACACAAACATACATATGTACCTAAGTAGACCTATAAACACTTCACTCAACATGTGAGTGTGTAGGATGAAGGAGACTCCCATTAAGGTCATAACGTCGCTCTTGTAGATGTAAATAAAGACAAATTATTGATAGTAGCATATATTGTCTCATACAAGGCTTACAACATGACATTATATATGTTTGCGGATATAATGGTTATTGATCCAAATAAGTACACAGAAAAACGTATTCTTACTGGTTGTTTAGTTATGATGGCAAATGTAACACTTAAAGCCAGGTAAGTATGAAAATAATGATGTTTAACGTACAATGCAAACCCATGAAAGCTGTGAATGTAGATTTTTGTATTAAAACAGGTGCATTATTGATTGTATGTGGCAAGGTATATAGGGGAAATTGTTTCGCACTTCGTACTGTACCCTCATTGTGCTTATGTTGTATTGTCCACGTAAATTGAAATTGTGAATGCTGTTGTTCTGATGAAATGTTAATTTTGAAGGTAAACAGAATTTTTTTTATCTCCAAATTACAATTTTAGTTCTTGTAATGTGTTTTATTTTGTTAATTTAATTAAAGAGATTATAACCGTTTCAGTCTATTTAGAACATGTAACGTTCTTGAAAACGTATTCGAAATGTTGTCAATGTGACGTCTCCAGTTATTTATGTTTTCCATTAAAATATATTCCAAGAAATAAATAAACTGCCACTCAATCAATAGTATTATCATTCGTGGATAGTAAAGAAGAAGTCACACTTTTTCTTATGGCTGTCTTGAAAAGCATGTACTTCATTTTGTTTAGATTTTAATATTTGAGAAGATGTAATAAGATTGCCACCCAGAGAATTAACTCTAGATGGCAGGTGGACAAAGAAGCCTTTTGGCTTATGGAGAGTCCAACCCTTTTTATCTACGTGTATCCCGCCCTTATGAGGTATGTGTCGATTTTATTGTTAAACATATTCACACTACTAGCACCCACACAATCAGCAAATAATCTGTTCCATTAATTTACAGTCCTTTGTGAAAATGAGAACTTTCTTATATCTAATCTACACTGCTCCTTTACTAATGGAACTTTATGTCCTCTAGTCCTTCTATCCTTCTTAACTCAGAACAAAAGTATTTATTTCAATATTTTCATATTTTAGGTTAAGGGACAATTTGTTTATTTCTAGCCAATCACTTGTTTTGTTCAGTTAGTTATAAATAAGAAATTCGACATTTCCATTTTTTCACGACGTTGAAAATGAGTCAAATGTACTTGAGACTGCAGTGTCATTGGCATACATTATAAAATTGGATTTATGACTGACTTTGGCAAAGTTATTAACCTTTGCAATAAACAATAGTTGACATAGATTCGAACCTTGTAGTATGCCTGTTAAAGTATTAGGTATTTCATATTTGACCTCCTATATTTCAACATATTGTTTTCTATTTGTTAGATACTTTCTGATTAAACTTTAAAATATTCATTTTACGCCATAGTATTATAATTTAATATCTTACGATTTAGGGTTCAAATGCTTCGGAAAGGTCACTATATTGTAGGACTTTAATTTATGTGTGCCATTATTCTAACTAACTCAAGAGCAGCAAGTTCAGTTATATTTACCTTTCTAACCCCACATTGGTTTTCGAATTGTGCGTTTTTGTAAAGGATTTTAACTGGGTTAACTGGGTGAAAATGATTTATTCACCTACATTTGATATAACTGGTATGAGTGATATTGGTCTATAATTACCGAATTGGGTATTGCCTTCCTTAAACAACATTGGATGTACTTTAACGATTTGAAATTTCTCATATAAAATAATAGTAGCTAAATAATAATATTTGATTTGTAATTAATGTTAATGATTTTATGATTACAGGTTTAACTATTTTTTAGTAAACGTGAATAGGAGGAATGATGAATGCTATACTGGTTAAATATCATCACCGGTTGCCTTATTTAAGTATAATATATTAAACAAAGAATACGCATTAGCATCTCATTGAAGCCGTGGAAATTATTCGCTAGCTAACATTATTTAAATGAATAAAAATGGTTGACATATTAGATCACGTAATAGCCGACTGCAAATTATGTACGAAAAGCCTGATTTTACCATAGTCATACAAAGTTAGCATTCTACATTCTGTATAGCCTGTCACCATATATGTTATCATACATGTCTCAGTGTAATAATAGTTAACAAAAGAAGAACTATAAAGACAAATAAAGACATCAGAAACGAAACGTATCGTGACCGGACGTATCTGGGCCAGTCTTCCCATTGGTATGACATAATTACAATAGTAATCAAATGAAATAGGCAGAAACAAAAGAAGAAAACAACAATTGACTTCGAAATATGTCGGTAATAACACATAAAGAAGTTAATTAAATGGACAAAACACAGCAAATAATTGCATTGTACATTATGTTAACTCAAAGTACATGTCAAAAATGCAACACCATTGCAAAGTATAAAAAACTTCTTATTCATTCTTCATAATACCCATCATACGGTAAATGCATTATTCGAGACAGAATATACTCAATAATAATAAGTTAACTTGTTTAAATACTCAATATTCGGAAAGGAAAACACAACTCATACCTATTTTGTATTATACAGAAAAAATCTGCAAATACATTGCAATATGTATTACCAAAGATAGTTTGCGAAAAATGCAAATATTGCGTCAGTGCCTTTTACCAGGGATAAAAAATGAAAACCCAGCAAATAATATGCATCGTCAATATATTAATATAATACAATAATCTAGCAAGAAAGACAATTAACGCAACTATTCACATCAGATATAGTCGACAGTAGCAATGACGATAATGATACTTAACCATGGACTGTGCAAATACACTGCATCAAGTTTGCCAAAACAACTCACCACTGGTGCATCGCAGTCAACTAATAACTTCACAAACAGTGTACATGTATGAACCATATGCTTGAAAGCTCCACTTGTTTCTATCAGTACGCTTCCTAGGCTACACAGAGCAGACTACGCTCTCTGGCCTACATACCAGTCCAGGTATTTGGCCTATCGTTGCTAGTGCCGTCGCCATGACAGTCGCGGGACGTGTGCAAAGTGAATTGATGTTATTTTAAGAATTACGTGTGAGATGTAGGATCACTGAGACGTGTTTTCGATACATACGAGAAATCAGAGCTACAGTCTGAGCGAACGCCGAATAAGAAGAAGTAGACTACGCTATAAGGATTTGTTAGTTATAAGTGTGCACAGTAGCCTGTAAATAGAACGGAAACATAACTCGGTTACACGTATCACACGTGTGTTGTTGAGGCGAACGTTATCGTAATATTATATAATAATTGCATCGCTGAAAGATGCGGTACGTATCATCTCACTTATTCAGCGCAACGTAAAAATGTAAGTTCTTACATAGCGCAGTACCCAGTCCACAGGACTGCTCAAAGCGCTTTACACATTACTCACTGGCAGACCTGTTCAATAGAATACCATCTCGACTTCTCTGGGAAGCATTCAGCCACCCTGCAATTAATGCGCGAAGACAATTCGTACACAAATACACACCATTATTCGTACACAAATATCCACCACTGTCTGTAGCTAGGTATTCATTCATACAGCTGAGTGAACTGAAGCAATGTAGAGTAAACAAATTTGCCTCAGTCGAGAATCCGGAGCTGCTACGGCTGCGCTACTGTGCTCCACACAACGTAACTCTTCCATTTGGACTTACTGGTAATCTTCCAAGATGACATAAATGATCACCATCTAGCCAGGTATTTGTCCAGTATGACATGGCCCAGACAGTCCCGTTACTTTGTTTGTTCTGGCACTCACACAAGCGCCCTTTGACCGTCGGCAATTACGTACGAGTAAACAAGACGGTTACTTGTTTTTTGTGTGCGTGTTTGTCGTTTGTTTAATACATTGGGTCAGGCAACATGTGCGGTCACAAAACATAGTCAAAGTCAAAGTCAAAAGCGTTTATTCAAACAAATCAAACAATTCAAGTGTACAAGTGAATGAGACATACAAAACCTATGGTTGACAAGTTTGAAAGGAGAAGCATAGAAGTAACATTACTTATAAAGGCATGCTTCTCCTTTGTTGACAATTTCTAGCAGCTTTTATTTAATGATGTTAAATTAATTAGTTGTATACAACATGGGAATCATTACAATTGTTTTGGGTGCTTGCTACGAAAACTGAAAGAAAAAAAGAAGTCAGATTATATACGCATACAATAATTCTCAATTATATGTTTAAAAAGGTGAAACGAACTTATATTGCTAAAATTGATATTCAACGAATTCCATCTTTTGGATCCATATATAATTAATGACATACATCTTCTAGTGGTTGAAGCACGGATACGTAAAAAATTGATTTTGACTTCGTGTGGAGTGCTTCTTAACATGTTTAACAAATAACCTTTGAATATTCGACGGTAATTTATTGTTATAGGCTTTATACATAAATAGCAATATCCTAAATTGTACCAAGTCAGTAAATTTTAAAATGCGAGCTTTGTAAAAAAGGTGGAGTTGTGTGATCGCATCGCTGTGCATTGTGCATAATCCGTATTACCCTCTTTTGTATACAGTGTAAGTTGGTCGGATAGGTATTTCCACATATTTCCACACAATAAATCAAATCAAATCAAAATCAAATTGATTTATACACCACATATCTCTACAAAGCAGATTCAGGGGTGTTTACAAACTAAAACATGAAGTAAGAATACATTACGTTGTCGTTATAATATTACAATACATGGGTTACATATGCTAACACAACTACATATTTCGATTATTATGTGGGCCATATATAACGTTAAGGTGTACATGTATGTATTTAAAAATACAATAAATTACGAAAAAGCCTGATTAAAGAGAAATGTTTTCAGGTCTCTCCTAAAACGTCCAGAGTCACGTTGGCTTCTTAGCTCTAGTGGAAGAGAGTTCCAGAGAGTGGGACCTGCACATGAAAATACCCGTCGGCCGTACCGTTCCAGGTTAATTCTAGGAACAACCATGAGAAACTGGTCGGCCGAGCGAAGAGTACGACAGGGAACATATGCACATATACGGTCGGCAAGGTACTGTGGAGTGTTTTCATACACAGCGCCGTGCATCAAGGTCAACAGTTTAAATTGAATTCGCTGCGCCACTGGTAGCCAATGCAGCTGTCGTAGTGCCGCCGTCATGCTGTGTTGGTCACGCCGACGTAAGCAGAGGACGACACGCGCAGCTGATCGCTGGACCATCTCTAGTCGGAGCAAAAAGGTTCCAGTAATACCGTACAGGGCCGCGTTTCCGAAGTCAAGTCGCGACGTGATTAGCGCGTGTACAACCGACTTGCACGCTGAAAGCGGGAGAGATGATCGTATTCGCGCTATGTCACATAGTTGGGCGTAGGCAACCCGACAGGTACGGCTAATGTGTGCGGCCATCGACATCGTGGAGTCGAGCTGTATTCCAAGGTCACAATACAATAAATACTGCAAAGACAGAGTAGAATATAACATGTACATACAGTGGCGGTCGATTACTTTACTGCATCTGTACATAATACTAACACTAATTGATAGTTTAGACTTTACTCATCTGTACATAATACCAACACTAATTGATAGTTTAGACTTTACTCATCTGTACATAATACGAACACTAATTGATAGTTTAGACTTTACTCATCTGTACCTAATACCAACACTAATTGATAGTTTAGACTTTACTCATCTGTTCATAATACCAACACTAATTGATAGTTTAGACTTTACTCATCTGTACATAATACCAACACTAATTGATAGTTTAGACTTTACTCATCTGTACATAATACCAACACTAACTGATAGTTTAGACTTTACTCATCTGTACATAATACCAACACTAATTGATAGTTTAGACTTTACTCATCTGTACATAATACCAACACTAATTGATAGTTTAGACTTTACTCATCTGTACATAATACCAACACTAACTGATAGTTTAGACTTTACTCATCTGTACATAATACCAACACTAATTGATAGTTTAGACTTTACTCATCTGTACATAATACCAACACTAATTGATAGTTTAGACTTTACTCGTCTGTACATAATACCAACACTAATTGATAGTTTAGACTTTACTCATCTGTACATAATACCAACACTAATTGATAGTTTAGACTTTACTCATCTGTTCATAATACCAACACTAATTGATAGTTTAGACTTTACTCGTCTGTACATAATACCAACACTAATTGATAGTTTAGACTTTACTCATCTGTTCATAATACCAACACTAATTGATAGTTTAGACTTTACTCGTCTGTACATAATACCAACACTAATTGATAGTTTAGACTTTACTCATCTGTTCATAATACCAACACTAATTGATAGTTTAGACTTTACTCGTCTGTACATAATACCAACACTAATTGATAGTTTAGACTTTACTCGTTTAATGTAATCTTTCCAGTTTAATGCTTCACCGCTGAGCACGCCTAAATATTTCGTAACTCGTACTCTTAATATCTGTATATTTTTTATCTTGATATTTACATCAGGCAACTGAGCACGACCGGAAAATAACATGTAATTGGTATTGGCTATATTAACAGACAATTTGTTGATTGAGAACCACAATTGCTGTTTAATCAGCTCGCTGCAAACAATATTTTCAAGCTGATTTGAATCATTGGCTGAACATAAAATGTTCGTGTCATCAGCAAATAAAACAAACTTTATCAGTTTAGACATATTTCACATGTCATGATGTATAGAATAAAAAGCTTCGGACCAAGTATAGACCCTCGTGGAACTCCACATGTTATTCTTTATGTGTCTGAGCTGTAGCCATCAATGTTTACAAATTGGCTACGGTTCTGCAAATAACTACTAGTCCAATTATACGTGTTTCCACGAATGCCATAGAGTTCAACTTTTTTACATAACAGTTGGTGATCGACAGTGTCAAATGCTTTCTTTAGATCTATGAATACGCCTAACGCACATTTCTTGTGTTCAAGCGAATTTGTGATATCTTAAAATAATTCAACCAAGGCATGCGAAGTTCTCTAAACCCATACTGGCATCCGTTTAGGATTGTACAAGCATTCATGAAGCCTTCAAGTCGAGAAGTAAAAAGTTTCTCCAGTATTTTAGAAACCTGTGACAAAAGTTATGTGGGAAAACGCCACATTTAAATGACAGGTTACATGTATGTGTCATCGGTTCGGCAATGCTTTCAATTACATTGTTAACGAGACTCATCATAATGCCATCACAATCAGCTGAAGATTTATTACAGCAATTACTAACAGTGCGTATGATCTCTTCCTTATAGGTTGTTATCAACAATTTTGAACGTTCATTACGTTTGCCCATGTAATCCAGAACGGACACATATGGGGGAGTTTCAATTTGTTTAGTTAGCTCGGGTCCAATGCTAGTAAAATACTTATTAAACGTGTTTGCTATTTCATCCCTGGTAGTAACGCCATTGTTATCAAATTGTACCGGATAGTTGCACTCAAGTCGAGATTTCCCCATGATTGTACATAAAAAATGTTCCATGTCCCCGACAAGTTGTCCCGGTGCTCAGACAATAGTTTACTAAAATAATCCCATTTTGTATATCGTATAACGGTTGTTAGTTTATTCATGTACGATTTATACCTTAATTCGGTAGCTTTGCTTCTATTCGAAATAAACTGTTTGTATAATTAATTTTTGTCCTACATGCATTTTTGAGACCGTTCGTGAGCCTAGGATTTTTTTGTTCACACTTATTTTTATCATTAACGAAGCGGACAATGCTCATTTTAAAAAGCAGTGAAATCACTAAGAAAATCGTTATATGCCTTATTAGTATCAGTGTAACTAAGCACCTTTTCCCACAAATGAGCTTTCAACGCTGTATTTAGTGCAAAGGTATTATTAGCGCTTAAGGTGGCTGCATCAGCTATCATATGCTTCTTTTGAATTAATCATTTCTAATATAAATTTTGAAGATAAACTAACCGTTATAATAATAATAATAATAAAGGTTCTTTTACCGCGCGATCTCTAACTAATAATTAATCAATGCGCTCACAATATAGAAACATTATAAAAAACAATTAAAATAATATATAAATTAGTTATAAATTAATTAATTTACAAAAAAAAAAAAAAAAATAGATTAATAAATTAACAAGAGTTAAACCATTGTTTCTCAAAGTTTGCCTAAGACACTAAACAATACTCCAGACCAAAAAGAATTGATTTTTTATGTTGTTTAGATATATTTAAATGTGTTTAAAGACAATTAAAACTTACGTAAAAAATCAGCCTAAAATGGCATTTTATTTCATTTTTGAGAAACTCCCCAAAAGAAAAATGTGTATGGTTGTAAGTGTAAACGTGTTATTGACATTCACACGGTTTTTTGCAAACAAATGCATATTAAGTTTGATAGAGCTTCATAAACATTTTGCTACAATATTGAAAGACAGCAAAAATCCGTACTGCATTTTTGGCACGACCCTTTCACCAAACATAAAACCATACCGTGCAATTTTGGGTAAACACAAGTCGAGTTCATATGCCAAGTTATGGCTTTGTAAGTATTGTAGTTTTTATAAAAAGTTACATTAAGTAATACTTCCTGGTTGTTACTGATAATATAAGTGTCACCAGATGCTTGTTTTTTGTTTAGAAATGTGACTTTTTTACTGGCATGTGGCGTATTTCAACACGATTTGACAGATACTTCTATTGCTGAGATATCCCCCCAAGGTTTTCCCGCTAAGCAGTCTCATGATATTGTGTTACGAAAGGCCACGTGTTGAACTTGTTGTGGTAGACAAGATTGATTGACATCTGCTGGGGTCAGTCACGTGTCATTCCAAATGGCGGCTGAGGTCGGGCATTATCGGAGAATAAACAAAACTACCGCCAGTATTTGGTGATTTGACAGTGTGATGCATTTAGGTAATTATAATACAACTACATAGTGGCATGAGAATAACCAGACTATATGATCTGCATTCATGGTGAGCGAATTTATGTTTGAACTGGGCTGACGCACACGTGATCGTCACTATGGAAACATCGTCAGTTACCAATAATCTGAAAAGGGACTTTCTACAGACATACTTAAAAATACTAGTTTTTAAAGGACGGATTGGCGACATATGGCGATAGTGCCTTGGTTTTTTAATAGTACACATGTTCATACTGACACTTACTAATGTTCTTAGAAGAAAAAATAAAGAAATCAATTGAATAGCCAGCCCAGCTACCTTAATTGACGTTTGTATCTAGCAGGGCAACTGCGACTACGTCGACTACCATCGGACTTACAAATGGCAAGCACAGGCAAATGATCGCTTATATCAGTGACAAATAAACCACTCGTTATATCGCTCTCAGTAACATTAGTAAATATATTATCAACAAGTATTGATGACGCAATCGAAATTCTTGTAGGTCTAGTAATTATTGGGTACATGCCAAGGCTAAACATCATATCTAGGAAATATTGTGTACCACTATGCGAATCATGTTTCAATAAGTCTATATTGAAGTTGCCACAAATGAATATAGTTTTCTTAACTGCACTTTTGGCTTTCGATACTATATTTGGCGGAGATAGATCGTAGAAATTGGTGGTGCAGTAAAGTTGATAAACAAGTGGAATTACTGATTGATAAGTATTATTCTTGCCTTAATATCATTCATAAAGTTGCAGTAAACATATATTGAGTAGCAGTTGTGCTTAAAGTTAGTTAGTTAAAGTATTTTAGAACACCTTAGTATAGTGAGTGATAGAAGGGTAACTTAGCCTTCGATAAGCTGTAAACAAGATTTAACAAACCTGATTATGTGGTAGAATATATAGGAGATAAAGTAACAACCATCAAACTACTTACATAAGATAATATCTGTGTAAGCCAGTACTTGCTAGATATTTTGATTAGGTAGCATTGTTGTTACAATTAAGCAAGGCCAATGGCGATAGTCGGGCGGCGTAACCTAAATAAATAAAGCAGCCTAACGTAACGTAATTGATTGTATTTAAATTAGGTCACTACCTGTAATGTTAGCGTTCGTGACAGGATAAATAGTCGGCTGTGTAATTGAAATTTGTAACCTAAAGTGTGCTGTAGTACACAGGAAACAGTCTTTATAAAGTCTAAGTTAGTTAAGTTATTAAATAAATTCTGATCGGGATATGGCGCCTTGTAAGCGGCAAGTTAATGCAAAGCGACACTTGGTGTGCGATCACTGCCACAGCTGGGTAGATTTTGCATTGTCCGGCTGTGGGAAGTCAAAGGCAAAAACCATGGAGGATGGATTCACCTTTCAATGCATTGGGTGTTGGAAGGTGGAGTGTCTGCAGAAGGAGATAGTTAGGTTGACAGATATTGTGAAGGGAATGGAGATGGGAATTAGCAAGGAGACAGGTCGAATGGAAAGAGACGACAGGGAGAGAGGTGAGAATACTGCAAGGCTGAAGGAGAATAGCAGTGGCAAGAAAACTGACGAAAGGAGATTGAGAGGAGGAAAGGTGATTGGAGGGGAAGAAATTGGAAAATCGACGACAGAAAACGTGACAAGCGTGAAGTTGACACGGGAGAAAGTGACCGTAGAGAAGGAAGGAGGGAAGATGGGACAGGAGAGGAGAGAAGAACATAAGATGGGAGGAAAGATGAAGGGACGAAAGGAAGTGAGAGCAAATGTGATAGAAGAGAAGTCGATAAAAGGGACGCTGACAGGAGGAAAGGTGACAAGAGAAAAAGACAACAACCAGACAGATGCAAACCGAAGAAGGAGCTATTCTAAAGCAGTGATTGAGGGGGCAATGAGGAAAGAGAGAGTGTTTGTGGGCGACTCCATTATGAGAAAGACGGACAAGACACTGAGCGAGGGAAAGGACGTTGTTGATTGTCTACCGGGGGCTAGAATTGAACATGTGACTGACAGGGTACAGAAGGTACTTGGACATGGCAAGGGGGGGTCTACACTGGTACATGTAGGAACAAATAATGAAAACATGGAGGGAACAACTGGGATAGTACAGAAGTATAGACAGTTAGTGAGGAAGCTAAAGAAGACAAGAGTTGAACAGGTTATTATGTCAGGAATGTTGCTAGTAATGGGAGGAAGGGGGGCAACGTATAGAAACTGCAAGAGGATGGCGATCAACGCACTAGTTGAGCAGATGTGTGAAGAAGAGGGGGTGGGATTCACATATTTCTGGGGCTACTTTGTTGGGAGGGAAGATATGTACATGAGAGATGGCCTCCATCTTAGTGGAAAGGGGGCAGCAGTTTTCTCAGAGAACCTGCTGCGATCTGTTGAGAGTGGGACAGGTTGCATCTATTTAAACTAGATTCGCAGGGGGAATCACAGAAAAGCCTGAAACTGGAGGCATAGATAAAGACAGCACAAATAAATCAGCAAAGAACTGTCTAGAAAAGTCTTCTGAAGCTGGATATAAATGTGTTTGTTTAAATGCAAGGAGTATAGTAAAACAAGAAATGAACTAAACATTATGGTAGAAAATAATGACCCTCACATAATAGGTATAACCGAATCCTGGACCACCACCGTTATATCAGATGCCGAATTGGGACTGACAGGATATGTAATGTTTAGGAAAGATAGAATAGGAAGAAAGGGAGGTGGAGTTATTTTATATATTAAAGAATCTATCCAGGCGTATGAAATAAAATTAGAAAGAGAAGCAGATTGCGAAGAAGCTGTTTGGTGTAACATAGTTACAGGAAACTTAACGTTAACAGTTGGGTTAGTGTATCGAAGTCCAAATATAAGCATAAAAGAGAATGAAAAAATACAAAACGCTATAAGGGAAGTAAGCAAAAGGGACTGTATTATTATGGGGGATTTTAACCACATGCATGTACAATGGAAATCTCTACAGAGTATGGGGAGTGAGGACCACAAGTTTTTAGTTTTAGTTCAATGCTAGAACCAACCAGGGGTGAAAATGTAGTAGACATAGTTTTGTCCTCACAGAATGAATTACTTGACAATGTCAAGGTATGTGAACCACTGGGGAGTAGTGATCACAACCAGATACATTTTACCATCAAAGTAAAACCAGAAAGGAATAGTAAAAACCGGAAAAGGAGAAATTTCCACAAAGGAAGGTATAAGGACATGAGGAAATATTTAGCAAAGATAGACTGCAATAACACACTGAAAAATAAGACAGCAACAAAATGGTGGAATATATTAAAGAGTGAAATTAAGTGCATAGTCGATATGGGGAAAACAAGGGAAACGGTCCAAAAAGAAACACTTATCGAAAGAAGCCATTAGAAAAATTAAGTATAAACAAATGATGTGGAAGTCATATAGATGTACTGGAAATGATTAAGACTACAACAGTTATAAAGAAGCACTTAACCAAGCTAACAGCTGAAATTAGAAATTCAAAGAGAAGCTATGAACAACAATTAGCTAGTAATATAAAACATGACAGCAAGAGTTTTTATGCGTATGTTCGAAGCAAACAGAAAGTTCAAGATAAGGTCGGTCCTCTAGAAGATAGTGCTGGAAATGTAATATCAGAGGGATTCTTAATGGCAGAAGACCTGAATGAGTACTTTAGTTCAGTGTTTACCAGATAAGATATTAGTTCACTGCCAGTACCAGAGGCTAAGTTCAAGGGGGCAGATTCAGATTATTTAGGACAATTAATTGTAACCCCGGAAATGGTAGCTAAGAAAATAAGGGCTATGAAGGATAATAAATCACCTGGAGTGGATGGTATTCCACCCAAACTACTATTGGAAATTGTTGAACAAATTAGCGTACCGCTTGCAACAGTTTTCAATTTGTCATTAGAAGAGGGAGTGGTTCCTTTAGAATGGAAAGAGGCAAACATTATACCGTTATTTAAAAAGGTTCGAGAAACTAGTCAGAGAACTATAGACCAGTGAGTTTAACATCAATGATTTGCAAATTATTAGAAAGACTAATTAGAGATCACATGGTGGATTTTCTTGTTAACCATAACTTGATAAACCCATCTCAAGATGTTTTTTTAAGCGAGGTTATGCATAACAAATATGGAAGTTTTTTGGAAGACATCACTAAGTGGGTAGATGAGGGATCACCAGTAGATATCGTCTACTTAGATTTTTAAAAAGCTTTCGACAAAGTACCACATCAAAGATTACTGCTTAAACTAAAGGCCCATGGCATAGGAAATGGTATAATAAACTGGATATAAAAATGGCTAATTGACAGAAGACACTGTGTAGTAGTTGATGGGGAGGCTTCAAACTGGAAATCGGTATTGAGTGGGGTACCACAGGTATCAGTACTAGGACCTATATTATTCTTAATATATATATCAACGATTTGGATGATGAAATAACAAGCAAAGTGTTGAAATTTGCGGATGATGCAAAAGTGTTTAGAAGAATTAAAAGTGATGGAGATAGACAGCATTTACAAGATGATCTTGACAGGTTGATCAAATGGTCTGAAAAGTGGCAAATGCTGTTCACTTTTGGGAAATGGAAATGCCTCCACACAGGACATGGGAACGAAGAGGTAGAATATACAATGAGGGGTGTAACGTAACTGACTTTACGCAGGACAATAATACGTTGGACATTATTGCAGTGTGTTCGCTTGCTGTTGTGATCTCCCGTCGAAGTAGTCGGTATCGTTGCGTTGCGTGAATTAAACATCTGTCAAACACATAGTGCTATTACACGTACACTGAGTTGTTATCAATACCTGTGTCAATGTACAAAGTAGGACACGGTAACAGGGGGCACTGTACTAAGTACTACTGTAAAAACTACTGTTGACGACTTTCGCCTAGCACACGAGTACGAGAATACTTAATCCTTTGGTTTTGGTGCGCCACTGAGCTCGGATTGTCTGAGGATATTGGCGCTTAAGAAGTTATTTATTATTATTATTATTAAAATAAAAGGACTTAGGGTTAACCATTAGTGCTGATATGAAGGTTTCAGAGCAGTGCGGAATGGCAGCTTCAAAGGGAAATCAAATCCTTGGATTAATTAGACGAAACATAACGTATAAGGAAAAAAAAAATACCGCTGTACAAAACAATAGTTAGGCCTCATTTAGAATATTGTATTCAAGCGTGGAGGCCATATCGCAGGAAGGAGATAGATATGCTAGAAAGAGTGCAGAGGAGAGCAACTAAAATGATACCAAAACTGAGGGATCTTAGTTACGAAATACGCCTACAAAATGTGGCTTAACAACACTAGAGACCAGGAGATTGAGAGGAGATCAGATAGAAGTGTTTAAAATATTGATTGGTTATGAAAATATTGATAGAAATATTGTTTTCTCAGTTAAGAAAGATAGAAGGACTAGAGGACATGAAGTTACATCAGTAAAGGAGCAGTGTAGATTAGATATAAGAAAGTTCTCATTTTCACAAAGGGCTGTAAATGAATGGAACAGATTATCTGCTGATTGTGTGGGTGCTAGTAGCGTGAATATGTTTAAAAATAAAATTGACACATACCTCAGAAGGGCGGGATACACATAGATAAAAGGGTCGGACTCTCGATAAGCCAAAGGGCTTCATTGTCCACCTACCACCTAGAGTTAATTCTCTGGGTGGCAATCTTGTTAAATCCTGTTAAAGTTTGATTGTATAGGCGGTCAGTGTTATCACAAAATAAAGACACGTCAGATCCAGGTGTTCTATATACGTAGGCAATGACCACATGTCTATTGTTGGCTACTTTTAACTCTATAGTGACACATTCAAATACATCCTTTACAACTGTTGATTTACTCGATATAATAGAGCAATCGAGAACATTTTTGGCGTATAGAGCCACACCACCTCCTTGTTTATAATCCCTTACAACGTGAAACGATGTATAACCTGGTAGTTGAAACCGGGGAGTCTGATCGGATTGAGCTCATGTCTCAGCAATAGCAATAATGTCAAAGTCAATATTAAGTGATCCTAAATAATTATATATGTTTTCAAAATGTGCATTCAAACTGCGAGCGATAAAATGAACAAAGGATATATTTCTACCAGAATTACCAGGGAGATGAATATAAAACATACACTTTGATTTGTGCATTTTCCGTACATAAATTTATTCCGTTTTTTCTTATAATAATATAAGAAAAAACGGAATAAATTTATGTACGGAAAATGCACAAATCAAAGTGTATGTTTTCTATTCATCTCCCTGGTAATTCTGGTAGAAATATATCCTTTGTTCATTTTATCGCTCGCAGTTTAATACAGCAAGATAATGAAATGTCAATTGCCCTGTAATAGTTAAAATACAGACTGAATGTAGGAATTATTAACAGTAAGGCAGAACACAACGCAATGGCACTTCCTTCCAATGTAGCACTCACGTATTTGTGTACGATACAAAACGCAGTTTACCGAAACTTATATAAGAACGACCTTCTTTCCTAGAAGAACACTCAGGAAGAAGAATAGAAAAGTATTTGATTCACGAGTAAGACAAACGGAAAATTAGAAAGTGTGATTGTTCGTGGAAAAGACGGGAAGCTAAATAAAATATTTTAAATCTAGGGCTACCTTCCACAAAAATCAAGATTTCTTGAAGTTACATGTGCACACTAAATCCTCGGCGGTCTGTCGCTCTGATGTAGGTTTCTGAGCATCCCTGTCAATGATATTTATAGTTATCGCGCGTACGAAACTGGTTTGTTACTCTGGTTCTTGAGGATTTAGGCTTATTCCCTAGACTTGTCATGCACATACCCCAATACATTTACATACCCTAACCAGACCAGCATATTGTTAATCGCTAGATGGAGGACAGGTCGAATGTCGACTAGATCGTAATAAAATAATATATATGGTCTATGAATGTTCTGATGTTTTGGAAGCTATGTCAATAGGAATTATCATACTTTCGTAGCAACTGCTGGTCGAATAAGATTGCATATTTAAATCGTGGAGAAAATTAAAATGAAATGAAACATCATACACTGAAATATTCACGCGTTTGTTTTGCAACGCGCCGAAATAGTCACGTGCCCGATAGCGTTCAGAATGCTTACAAACGGCAAGTAAATCGCTATCCGCTTTCTGATGTGATTTCTGTTAAAATTATGCAAACGTGAATTGTTGACAATGATAGTTTCTTTCATGACACGAACAATCGACATCATGAGTTGACAGATTTCCGAAAAAAGTCTTGTAGAGTTTCGTATTGATACAAACCACCAGCCACTCACGCCAATATATGGCTGACTCCAAAAATCACAGCCAAGTCACACCGTCACAATATTATATAATAATTGCATCAGTAATAGATGCGGTACGTATCACCTCACTTATTCAGCGCATCGTAAAAGGTTAGTTCTTACATTGCGCCACAGGACTGCTCAAAGCGCTTACACATTACTCCCTGGCAGACCTGTTCAATAGAATACCATATCGACTTCTCAGGTTTCATGGTAGCTACGACGTTACCCAGCACGCTACCCAGTTCTGATATCTACATACAACAGCACCAATGTACATCAATATATGTTTCACGCGATACGCCACTGTGCCGATGTATTTGTTCTGTTATATATGGCGCCACCGTGCCGATATATTTGTTCTGCGATATATGGCGCCACCGTGCCAATGTATTTGTTCTGTGATATTTGGCGCCACCGTGCCGATGTATTTGTTCTGTGATATATGGCGCCACCGTGCCGAAGTATTTGTTCTGTGATATATGGCGCCACTGTGCCGATGTATTTGTTCTGCGATATATGGTGCCACTGTGCCGATGTATTTGTTATGTGATATATGGCGCCACTGTGCCGATGTATTTGTTCTGCGATATATGGTGCCACTGTGCCGATGTATTTGTTCTCTGATATATGGCGCCAATGTGCCGATGTATTTGTTATGTGATATATAGCGCCACTGTGCCGATGTATTTGTTCTGTGATATATGGCGCCACTGTGCTGATGTATTTGTTCTGCGATATATGGTGCCACTGTGCCGATGTATTTGTTCTGTGATATATGGCGCCAATGTGCCGATGTACTTGTTCTGTGATATATGGCGCCACCGTGCCGAAGTATTTGTTCTGTGATATATGGCGCCAATGTGCCGATGTATTTGTTCTGTGATATATGGCGCCACTGTGCCGATGTATTTGTTCTGCGATATATGGCGCCACTGTGCCGATGTATTTGTTATGTGATATATGGCGCCACTGTGCCGATGTATTTGTTCTGCGATATATGGTGCCACTGTGCCGATGTATTTGTTCTGTGATATATGGCGCCAATGTGCCGATGTATTTGTTCTGTGATATATGGCGCCACTGTGCCGATGTATTTGTTCTGTGATATATGGCGCCACTGTGCTGATATATTTGTTCTGCGATATATGGTGCCACTGTGCCGATGTATTTGTTTTGTGATATATGGTGTCAATGTGCCGATGTACTTGTTCTGTGATATATGGCGCCACTGTGCCGATGTATTTGTTCTGTGATACGCAGTGCCCAATATCCCACCACCGACACATATATGATGATACTCGTTTTTGGAGTTTGTGAACTGATGTGGTCACTTGTAAATGGTATGCAGTGGGTTTTTGTGGATACTCGTCGACCAATGTGGTGTAGTATTGTACACTAGAGGATTATTATTGTTATTCTGGGGAGCGTCTAATCAAGTAGATGAGAACGGTACACTAATGCACGTCCGTGTTCCTGCAATATGTATAAAGTGCGTGTAATGCTGTGATGGTGCCATCGTTTGTATGTTCTGCTGCCTCACATCGTGTCAGTAACATATAGCCTCATGTCACTATGAGGCTTCTTGAACAGAACCATAACGGTTTTTTGAAGTGGAATAACGAGGAATGGAGTTACTCATTGACACATCTCAGGAGTTATGTTATCACAGAAAAGTGCAGTAAATCTGAATATACGAAAATGAGAGATACACTTATATTTTAATAAAGACTCAACGATGGGTTATGATACTTCACATGTTGCCAACAAGCAAAGTCACAGTGCTCTACGCAGTTTAAAAATACACTTGGCCACGAGAGCATGGATTTCAATAATTTAGCTACCCTTTCGTTAGTTAATAGTCTTGCTATAAAATTAGCGTAGTAGAAATGTAATGACTAAAGACAAATTATATTCACACAGCTCGTGAGTGGCAACATCGTGCCCTGCCGACGTAGACCAAATAGGTACTGCTACTCGTATTTAGCTATTGCCAGGACGTATTACATAAACAGGGGGACTACATTCTATCACCAAAACTAATAAACGTAAATTGTTATTCAGCACGGTGCTGGGTTAATAGAAGGACAATATAGTTCAACATTAAACAGATTAGAGTATGTAAACACAGGGTGCAAACTGCATTATTTTGACACTGCACTGTATACCAAGATTCTTCTACTAAAACAATATCACACTGTGTTCCCATTCAGCACCCAATTTCTACCATTTAAGCGAATTTCAGAAGGCCTACTAAACCTATTTCGTTTAACAATCTAGGGTAATGTTTGATTGGCATCGACTACCCATATACATTCACTGTACAATAACATTGCATTGTTGAATGCTGTGATCATAATTTTTGTTGTTAAGCGTTATGCAATATATGCTAAACCTGACGTTTTAATCAATCATGATTTCACGACATTAGTGGTCCAAATTTAACAACATCCGTTGACAAATATTACGTGTGATATAAAAAACAGCATACGTAATAAGTGTTTCGTTTGTGCATGACTTTGCAATGCAAACGCTCTTTTCAAAGGATTATAGAAGAGGTCTTCCGGAAACTGTCGACGTATCGTTGTTGTCGAGTCGGCATATGACGTGGACGACTGAACAGTGATTACCAGGTGACCAGCATTACCGGCCGCCAGGACGAGATCCAAGAGAAAGACGACGGAGCCGCGTCTGGAAAACTGAATGTACACATATTACTATTCAGTGAAGTGTCATATCGGAAATTAGGTCGTAAAATATACAAGCAACAAAGAGGACATTAAAATTTGTAAAATATATGGTGACAGCCAATATTGCGTCACGATGTGTCACAATAATACAACTTATGACGAAGGACACAGTCGTTCATGGCACACGCAAGACCTCGCGAGACTGCATGTTTCTGAAAGGCCAATTAAGCAATATAAAACAAATATAAGTGACTGCTACAGCAGGACGCGGTGGCGGATTTTTTTACCTGACGATTAACTGTGATGTGCTAAATTTGGTACCCTCGGTCTCCGAAATACTCAGCGAATCGTACGTAATTCTTATAGGTTGAGAATCATTCGAAGACGGCGTTTGTATGCTGCTTACCAGTTCGTCTAAGCGGTAATAGTTAGGCGGCGTTCAATAATTGCCTAACGCTTAATGGGTGGGTGAACCGATTGATTGAATGTTATTATAACTGTGACTTTTCTAGACAATGCTGCATTTGCATACACCAAGAAACTGCATAGGTCCGTTCAAAGAGACTTACAACACAACTGTTTTCTTTATCGATTTATATTCCCAATCAATTCACTGCTGGCGTACTCAAATCAAGTGCGAAATCGCAAAATCACCTCGTTATGTTTTAATTTATACCACTACATCAGCAACAAACTAGCCAACATCTAGATCTATTCTTGCCTAAGGTATGCTCATGAATATTCGAGACTGTCCGTCAAACTTCGATTAACTACGACGAGTTAATATGTGCACGAAAAACGTCATCAACATGTGTGTATTTGGATTTCCGCCATGCGAATGAGGCGTGGCCAATAAAATTATCAAAAGGGAACGTGGATCAGATGCTGTCACATATTCAGCAAAGAAAAGAAGGATGATGTATGGAATAAACGGAGTTTGAACATAGCGATAGCTCATGACAGACGGATTTATTTAAAAGAAAAAACACCAGCTCTCCATGCACGAAGCCGCCGATGGCGATGACATATTGAATGATAAGCATTGTTTTTGTTGGAATATAAAAACTATCATGTTCCTTTTTCACTAGGTACATCTGGCTATATATTTTTAAGTTTAGTTTTAATGAAACGTTTAGATAACATAAACTTATTGAAGCCGAGAAACATTCAACAATAAAACCATTTGAAAAATGTAGATCTTATTTGCATTTATCGTCATGATGCGGGCACCGAGTTCAAAGTGCATAGCCCCGCAACTTTGAATTTAAACTGGCTAAATTCAAACATTAGGAGAGTGAAATGAGTATGAAATGGCACTTTTGCTATAATTGTAGGGTATACTTTTCGTCATTTAAAAACTTATCTTTACAACCTTGCTTATCCACCGTAGCGCCCTAGCGCCTTGACCAATCTGTTGACAACTGGAATACTACTTATGGATTTTGAGAATGACCAATACTTTTGTTTTGCTGCGCTTCTGAGCTGGGTTTCCAAGGATTTAGGCGCAATAGAAGTTATCTTATTATTATTATTAAAGAGCATAATAACATTATTGTCCACAAAATATTAAAATATATTGCATCAGCGAAACAACGTGTTTTAGTTTGTACTGGGAGTGCAATAATTATTTGTTCTGCCCATCATTTAGTAAAAGATGTTGAATTTGTTTGTGTCGAACTCCCGTTTAGATAACAAATAAAATGGTCATTGTATGATGGAAATAACGTTATAAAATTACAAAACGTTAAAAGTAACGCATGTTTTAAAACATTGTTTACAGCCATCATTGGTGTAATTAACTCATATTTTATGCATTTTCTAAATTATTATAAAAGAAACTTTGTCGGCACCTTTGTATACACTACTCCCAGTATAATTCACTTAACACAAACTTGTTTCAACAAACTTTGAAGAATATGCTGTAGAACACAATCCAAACAGATGAGCATAAGAAAGCATACATTTTATTATGTACGCCTATTTTGTAACATAACGACGGGATGTTGTGCATTTGGATGCATAAATTGATCAAACAAATCCATTTGAAACAGGTAACGATGTACACATTCCCAGCAGAAGCCACACGGAACTAATGTGGCACAATAAAGTCAGACACTTTGTCCAATTAATAACACTGCTAAAAAGCTATCAGATGCACACATGCATTTGAAATTTGTAACTTCCCAGTAGATGTCGCACAGAACAGAATGGGGCAGAACAAAGTCAGACATCATCTTATGTCAGGTGACCCATTGCCCAATTAATGGCACTGTTGAGTAGAGCTCTTCAATTTCCTCTCTCCATCAGCTCCGCCATTTCCATTGTTCCTACAAATAAAAAAAGTAGAATTTAGGAAACGGAGCCTAAATATGAGTTAACTAATTCAACACTGTGCAGAATAATTCAGTTTAGACATTAGATTATGGAACTTATCACAAAGTGTACAGCTGGCTAATTGGGAAAGACATACAAGAGAGCCTTGTTATGCAGATTCAGTCAGACTAAAATTCCAATCCATTACTTTCGCCAACTTTTAATTTGCTTCTACATAACTACCTGTATGCATTGGTCATATACAGTGCACTTAAACTCACGTAAGTTGATTTTCGCTAAGTTAAGTCAATCTTTCCCTCGAAAGGGCAAATAAGGGGACCTTTTGATAACTTTCTAGTTATCAGAAATTCGACTTATCAGTAGTGTCATGGGTCTCCGGAGGTTCAAATTTATCTAGAGTGCACTGTATGTTTTCCTTTATTCTTCCTCTAATAATTAATGTTGTATATAATTATACATATGGGTCATTCTCGCGGAAAGTGTACAGTAACGGTAAAGTAACATGTCAAAAATAAATGTTTAATTTGTATGTTTTTAGGGAGTACTATTAATATCAAATGTGCTATTCACATGAAGCAGCGCAACATGATCTGATTTGTTATTAGATTTTAAAATATATATACATAAAAATGATTTCAGTAAACACAATTTTTTATCGGCTTTTTGCGCAGATAACACCCAAATTATGCATAAACATGCAAAACATAGGTAGCAGAGAAAGTAGTTATGGGAAATTATCACGTTTTGATACAGTATATCTCGAATGTATATTAGCTTACAAAGGATCGCTTTAAAGCAACTATATTTTGATGTTTACTTCGCTTATCATTGTAATCAACTGATAATAATAATCTAATAATAATAATCTTTATTGATACATAATGTTAAGTATAGCACAGATGTAGCAGTAATATGAAACATGTATACATTACGTATCAAATGGAACGAAGCAACACATTGCTTGTGTTCCTTATTCATGTCATATATGCAATTAAATCTATGATTCGTGTAAAAAAAAAATTATAATAATAATAATAAAAAAAATAAAAAAATAAAAAACATCTTCATAATAAACTAACAATTTATTTAATAATGCATTATACGAGTACCGTAAGTCTGAACATCAGGTACATCTTAACATGACATCATTATGCGAGTACCGTAACACTGAACACCAGGTACATCTTAACATGACAACATTACACGAGTACCGTAACACTGAACACCAGGTACATCTTAACACGACAACATTATACGAGTACCTAACACTGAACACCGGGTACATCTTAACATGACAAAATTACATTAAAGCAGCATTTAGCATATGTTTGCTAGAATTAGACGCTTGGTCCTTTGTTTGAACATATGAATAGATGTACAATATTGTAAATAGTTATTTGTAATAAATGTATTCCAGATTTTAGGACCAACATAAGCCAAAGACTGTTGTCTACAATTAGTCTTGCAGTATGGTATTTTATATGTTACTTCCTGTCTTGTATTATATTTATGTGTGGATATTTGCAGGACAAATACATCATGATATATATCTGGCAACATACCCCTATTATGCTTGTACATTAGAATACAGCATACATATTTATTTACGTCATAAATATTCATTATTTGATAAGATGTAAATAAAGGCTGCGTATGATCAATAAATCCTACATGACTTATTACACGCAAAACTCGTTTTTGGAGTAAATGAATTTTAGCAAGGTATATATTCGGGGCCCTTCCCCAGACGACATTACAATAAGTAATATATGGGTATATAAACATGTAATACAGGTTTAACAATGATTTGTTATCTAATTTGTTTGTCACCTTTTTTCTAATACCAATATTCTTAGAAATTTTATTTGATATATATTTAATGTGTGTGCTCCAATTCAATGTATTATTTATAAGCAAACCCAAAAACTTTATCTCATGTACAGTGTTAATTTGTATGCCGTCTATGCAAATGTTATTACACCTCTCTCTTACACTGATCGTATTACTAAAGGTCACTGTGTGAGTTTTCTGTATATTCAAAGAAAGTTTATTAATGTTAAGCCATAAAGATAGTTTTTTTATTTCAGAGTTCAAAACATTTTCCATTTCATCTATATTGTTGCCTTGTATAAAGATGCTCGTGTCATCAGCAAACATAATGGTAAACGTTGTGTCAGATAAAGTAGATAAATCATTTATATAGATAAGAAAGAGTAAAGGTCCCAGAATTGAACCCTGCGGAACACCACATGTTATGTTTTTAAGGGAAGATTTTGTTCCATAGAATTTTACTCGTTGTTGTCTGTTACTTAAAAAGTTACGAATCCATTGGAGTATATTTCCTCTGATTCCATAATGTGTTAATTTTCTCAATAATATATTATGATTAACGGTATCAAAGGCTTTGGCTAAATCCAGAAATAACCCAATTACGTGCTCTTTGGTATCAGTTGGTGTCAAAGGTTCGAGAAACAAGTCAGAGAACTATAGACCAGTGAGTTTAACATCAGTGATTTGTAAATTATTAGAAAGACTAATTAAAGATCACATGGTGGATTTTCTTGTTAAACATAACTTGATAAACCCATCTCAACATGGGTTTCTAAAAGCGAGGTCATGCTTAACAAATATGTTATGTTTTTGGAAGATATCACTAAGTGGGTAGATGATGGATCACCAGTAGATATCATCTACTTAGATTTTCAAAACGCTTTCGACAAAGTGCCACATCAGAGATTACTGCTTAAAACTAAAGGCCGATGGCATAGGAAATGGTATAATTAACTGGATAGAAAAATGGCTGATTGACAGAAGACAACGGGTAGTTGTTGATGGGGAGGCTTCAAACTGGAAATCAGTTTTGAGTGGGGTTCCACAGGGATCAGCACTGGGACCTATATTATTCTTAATATATATAAACGATTTGGACGATGATATAGCTAGCAAGGTGTTGAAATTTGCAGATGATACAAAAGTGTTTAGAAGGATTTAAAGTGATGGAGATAGACAGCATTTACAAGATGATCTTGACAGGTTGATCAAATGGTCTGAAAAGTGGCAAATGTTGTTCAATTTTGAGAAATGTAAATGCCTTCACACAGGACATGGGAACGAATATGTAGAATATACAATGGGGGAACTGTACTAAGTACTACTGTAAAAGAAAAAGACTTAGGGCTGACAATTAGTGCTGACATGAAGGTTTCAGAGCAGTGTGGAATTGCAGCTTCAAAGGGAAATCAAATCCTTGGATTGATTAGGCGAAATATAGCATATAAAGAAAAAGAACTAATAATACCGCTGTACAAAACAATAGTTAGGCCTCATTTAGAATATTGTATACAAGCGTGGAGGCCATACCGCAAGAAGGACATAGATATGCTAGAAAGAGTACAGAGGAGAGCGACTAAAATGATATCAAAACTGAGGGATCTTAGTTATGAAAAACGCCTAAAAGAATGTGGTTTAACAACACTAGAGACCAGGAGATTGAGAGGATATCAGATAGAAGTGTTTAAAATATTGAATGGTTATGAAAATATTGATAGAAATATGTTTTTTTCAGTTAAGAAAGATAGAAAGACTAGAGGACATGAAGTTACATTAGTAAAGGAGCAGTGTAGATTAGACGTGAGAAAGTTCTCATTTTCACAAAGGACTCTGAATGAATGGAACAGATTATCTGATGATTGTGTGGGTGCTAGTAGTGTGAATATTTAAAAAAATAAAATCGATACATACCTCAGAAGGGCTGGATATATGTAGATAAAAGGGTTGGACTCTCGATAAGCCAAAGGGCTTCCTTGTCCACCTGCCATCTAGAGTTAATTCTCTGCATGGCAATCTTATTAAAAATTGCCTTACTAATTTTGTCAATTAGCAGTGAAATAGCCATATCAGTAGAATATCCTTTCCTAAATCCAAATTGGGAATTAGACAAGATGTTATGTTTCATTATGTAATTCATTAATCTATTGTACATTAATCTTTCAAAAACCTTTGAAAATACAGGCAAGACAGAAATAGGCCTGTAATTATTAATTAATGATGTATCGCCATTTTTAAAAACAGGAACTATATCAGCTATTTTTAGTTGATCAGGAACATATCCTTGATCAAATGATAAATTTACAATGTAACTTAAAGGATCAAGTAGGTTGGAGAAGGCCTGTTTGACAATAATAGGTTTTATGCCATCCCATCCAGGACTAGAGTTTTTAAAATTCTTAATAATTCTCTTTATCTCATCTGGTGTGGTTGGCGACAAATACATTGAATTTTTATAGACTCTTTGGAGGTAGTCATCAGGTCTCTCTGATATGACTGGTATTTTATCAGCCAGTTCTGGACCTATACTTGTAAAATATTCATTAAATGTATCAGCTATGCATTTTTTATTTTTTGTTAATTTACCGTCAATTAGTAATTTGTCATTAGATAAAAAATGCTTCCTTCCTTCCTATAATACTCTTTAAGACTATCCAGGTTTTTTTTAAATTACCCTTGTGCTGTTGAAGCTCATGTCGATAGTATTCTCTTTCTGCTACAGTAATAAGACAATTTATTTTATTTCTATATTTTTTATAATTAGTTTCATTGAAGACAGTCGGTTTTTTCAAGTAATACATATACAATTTGTTTTTACTTCTAATGGAGTGTCGGAGTCCCATAGTAATCCACGGTTTATGTTTTCTTTTCCTAATAGTTGTGTTAGCTAACGGAAATGAATTATTGTATGCAACTAATATCTCATTAATGAATACAGAATAACATTCTTGTGGATCTCTGCATGCATAAACGTCATCCCAGCATATTTTATCTATACTCTCTTTGAATGTAGCAGTAGTCTGCGCATTATATATTCTAGTCGCTATTGTCATTTCTACCTTTGTGCTATCAGTATGTTTAGTGAGCAAAAATATTGGTAGGTGGTCAGAAATAACTGTATATATTATTCCATGCAATTGATAATTAGCACCAATTAAATCATTGCTGTATATATTATCGATGACAGTGGCAGTTGTTGCTGTTATTCTAGTAGGCTTGCTGATAAGGGGTATAAATGCCTGTTGGAACATTGCATCTATGTAATCTTGAGTTTCCGTGTGACTACCATAATTAAGTAGATTAATGTTAAAGTCACCCATTATGTAACACTGTTTATTATCAACCTTGAGAGTTTGTATAATATTGATAACATGTTCTGTGAAAGCAGTAATGTTTGTATTAGGTGGTCGATAGACAACACCTACAGTTGTTTTGTTATTGCATGTCTTAGACCGAGTCTTGATTTCAATAAAAACGCATTCCAGATATTCAGTTATGACACTCATTTCTGGTAATTCAGTACACTCAAGGGACTTACGAACATATAAGGATACACCACCTCCCTTCTTGGAGGGCCTAGTCAAATGTATACTTTTGTACTCTGGCAATTCATACAGATCAAGATTGTCATTATGTAACCAAGTTTCGCTTAGACCGATGACCGAGAACCTGTTATCGATCAGTGACAAGAAATCACCCAATTTGCTAATGTTCTTTGGCAAGCTACGGATATTTAAATGCATAAGTGAAAACTCTTCATCAGAGATATTATTTCTTGTTATAACTTCATTTATATCATCCTCAAGATAATATTTAGTATTTACAAAGCTATCTGTTGTGAGTAAATTACAATCGGGATCTATATTCCGCATTGCAGCATTGCCAGTTTCATAATCTTGTACATCACCTAAGGTAGTATTACGTAATTGGCTCATAGCAATGAAATGCAGTATATACATACATATTCACACGGTACACAATAATGCTTCTATAGCTGCATATAACATTTACATACCGTTTTATAAAAAACAACGTTATGTGACATCTGTTAAGTTGTAGTAGGTTAGTTAGAATACATGATATGTATCGATAACATATAGTAATAAAGTATATATGAGTAATTAAATAAGACACGAACCATATGTAGAATACGAAGGTGTCCATGAATGAGTCCATGAATGGTACAGTCCCTATGTGAACAAGCACCATGATAGGCCGACAGTAGATAGAGTGAGCTGTTCGATCTCAAAAGCCTACTTATAAAAAAGAATTTAATGACCCGCTAATGGCTTTTGCACATCGCTGAGTCAGCAATAATGCGAGACTAATCCTATGCATAAAAAAAGATCAAAGGCTTCGTGGTTGACACTAATGAGTTTGGGAAACCTACTTATAAAAAACGTGATTGATGAGCGATGTAATTTGATACTAATTGAATGATTGACAGTACACTAGAGAGATGCCACCTAGCGGTGAGTGCGGAGAGTATTTTAGTCCTAGCGATCAACGCCGTACCTAGAGCGCGCTGACGTAAGCAATAATGCGTTTAATAATAAAGTATATAAGTTTAGTTTCGTACTTTATAACCATGCTAAAGTATATAAGTTTAGTTTCGTTTTTATAACCACGCTAAAGTGAAGTGGACCACCTATAACTGGAGTAAGCAATACGTTGGGGTAGAGTTGTGCTGACGTAAGCAATACGCTAACCATTGTGTATTAAATAAACGGACCACTGGGGTAGGAGTTGTGCTGACGTAAGCAATACGCTAACCATTGTGTATTAAATAAACGGACCACTTATAACTGGGGTAGTGCTGACGTAAGCAATACGCTGGGGTAGGAGTTGTGCTGACGTAAGCAATACGCTAACCATTGTGTATTAAAATCATTGTATAAACGTTGAGATGTCCCCGTATGTGATGTTGACAGCAAGAGGAGCGACGACGACTGCTGCAGCGATAAGGGCTGCTGCCCTACTGGTCTCTGACCCCTGGATGACAGCATAGCTGGCTAACGGCGTTGTTCTGGTGGACGGATTAAAACGAAAGCAATGCGTTTAAATACGTCTAGTCGTGGGATTATCAAATGCATAAATACACTAACATTCAGTAGGGTGTTTATGCATTGAAAATTGACGCGTGAAAACGTGAGTAGTGACTGGAATATTTATTAATATGGTAGCGTTCGCTCGCGACCGACGGGTTGGTGCCTGTCGCTTGCGGCCGGCGGAAGACCGAAGCCTTCCCGCCGATAGAGTTCTGGAGGCGTAACTGTTCTCCATAGACCGTTAGGTTGCTTCATCAGAAACACGCGCGCTAAATCGGGAACGATTTCATCGTCATCGTCACTGTCGTAAGCTGCTGCTGCTGCTGTGACATCCGGCGCTGTTGTGTCATTGGAAGCCGGCGCACGGACGGTCGGCGTGACCCTACATGTTGGTATCGACTTTGTCGTCGACGCGTCGGGGAGGCCAATCGCCCTACGCGGGCTATATTCGCCCCTTGTAGGCAGTCGGATCGGTCTATGAAATAGACAAAGGATGAATAAAATGAGTGAGATAGTAAATACTGTCTTGGTAAAATACATTGTTTAAATAAAATGTTTAAACGGTAAAATGCGTACTAGTATGCATTAAACAACAATAAAAACGTGCATTAAAATAAAATGCATGTTTAACAATAAAAACGTGCATTTAAATAAAATGCATGTTTAACCGGTAAAACTAGTGAAAACGTGCATACTAGTAAAACATTTAAATAATAAAAAACATAAATAAAATGCATGCATGCAAAACTAGTGAAAACATGCATTACAACAATAAAAACGTGCATACTAGTAAACATTTAAATAATAAAAACATGCATTTAAAAAATGCATGCATGTAAGCACTGTTTAACAATTTAAATAAAATGTCTTACCGTGTTTTCGTTGGGGCCATGTTGTGAGAGCGATGGGTGGAGACGACGTGTTTGCGTGGTTGTAAAATCGTGTATGAAATGTGCGCGTCGTGAAAACACCGGCGGCGGCGCATGACACTACGACTGATTTTGATTGACACGTGAACGGAGAACAAAGGGATTTTTACAAACGTTAAACGAAACGTTAAAAGTACGAAATTAAACGTTATATACGATCACTGGAGGGTCAGGAAACACGAGATGATTGTATATTAGAGAAATTTGCGGTAAAAGTCACATTTGACGATGAATGCACTGACGTGAACGTTAGCTTTTTTTCCTAAAACAAATTCCTCGGAGAGTAAACGGAATGCGTTAAGCGCACATGTGTGACATCTGTTGCGCGTGACTTAACGAGTTGGAATGTGAACGGAGAACAATGGATTTTTACAAACGATAAATGAAACGTTAAAAGCGCGAAATAAAACGTTGTATAAGATCGCTGGGGGATCAGGACACACGAGATGTATAGATATTAGGGAAATTTGCGGTAAAAGTCACATTTAAGATGTATGCACTGACGTGAACGCTAACTTTTTTCCGAAAACAAAATGCCTGGGTTGGATGAAGTATGCGCAACGATAATTGAAAAAAAGATAAGGATATGAGTGAAGTGCGCATGCGCGTTATAGTGTAGACAATGACATTTCAAAAACAATAAACGAAACGTTAAAAGCACGAAACTAAACGTTGTATAGATTCTCTGTGGAGTCAGGACACGCGAGGTGCATCGATATTAGAGAAAATCGATGTAAGGAGAGATTTAACGGCGAATGTACCGAGGTGACCGGATGCTTTTTTTCGAAAACAAAATGTCTGAAATGTACGAGGCACTCACGCTGATAATTGAATATTAGGGTGAAGTGCGCATGCGTGTTATTTGGAAAAGGTATATAACGCCTGAGAAAATGTTATATCGTATGACGGCGAACTTCTAACCGTGTATTCTTTATACAGAGCAGCAAGCAGCAGACGTTCTTCCGCAACATGGCCGATGAAAGTCAACAACAACAACAACAAACAAAAAAGCCGAGGGCGCCGCGTAAGCAGTCGATGAAGGCGGCGGCCAGCAGCAGTCAACCTTCGACCAGCAGCAGTCAACCTTCGGCACTGATTGCAGCCTTGTCAACGGGGGTGTCACCGCCCGTTAAGCGTCCCGTTACGCTGATCGCGGCTCCGTTGACGGTCGGTCGAAAACGGAGCGCCGAAGAGGCACGCTTGGAACAGCCCGACGAGACGGCAGCGCAGCCCCCGGTCCTGTCGCGGAGCGGATCGATGGAACGCGATTCGACGGCGTCGACACGCGCCACAGCGGTGAGTCTGAGACATCTGAACTGCGCCGTCAACGGCGTATATAGAATCCTGTCACCCGTTACGATTGAGGCCGTCTCGTACAAAGGCGAACCCGGCACCACCTATTTGGGATGTTCCCGTTGTCGGCGAAAATTACAGACAAACAAAGACAGGGTCCTGATATGTCGAACGCACGGGGAAGTGTTTGTACCGAAATATTTCTTCGCGTTGCGTGTGATGGTGAAGGACGGCGAGGAGGACGAAGATGAGCTTTGGCTTACGTTGTTCGATAGCCAAATGTCTAATCTCGTCGAGTTCACGGCCGAGTACCTGACGGAATTGAATGAGGAGGATCTCCGCGATACCGTGCTCGAGTTAACCGGTACTAAAGTGGAGATTAGTGTGCGGAAGACGACTTGGAACGGGGACCCCTCGTATACAGTCCGCACACTAAAAAGATATGACGACGACGATGACTAATGTTGTTGTTGTTGTGTTGTTTGTAGGAAGAGGAGGAAAATTGGCCGCTACTGGTAGATTTATTGAAGCACGCCAACGAACGACAACGAATGAGAGATCGTCAGGGGCTGGAACTAAGCAAGCAGAGCTTTGAACTATTAGCCGAGTCGGCCGAACAATATATAAAAGCGTTTTGGTTGGCCTATGAAGCAAGCCTATTTCGTAGTAGTTTGATGTACTAACAGTTGTGCTTTATGTGCTTTAGGAAGTGCGCTGCGTACTCCAAAAAATGCTTGCGAACAACGAAAGGATTCGCGCTCAGTACGACGAGGTTGCAACGTTCGTAAGAACGTTGTTGGAACGAGGTGTGCCGGCGGGATCAGTGGAGGAGAAGGAGGAGGATGAGGACTAATAATAATAATAATAATATGTTGTAGGACGCTCTGATGCAACACGCCAGACGTGAATGTATGAGCGACTTCATACACGCGTTGCTGACGGTGATATCACGTAAAGAGTAGAACTGCTTTGTGCTGTAGGGTAGTGGCGGAGGAGTACGTGACGTTCACGTATTGGACGCAATAATTGAGGAGGCGCTGGGACCCCGAACGCGCCCCCCTCCACCGACGTATAACGACAGCCTGGCGACGATGGGACCGTACTGGAGCGTATCGGAGGAGCTGGGGACATGTCGGCAACTCGTCGTGCCGAGCCGGAGTCAGTTGATCGTCCGTTACGAACGACTGGCGATGGATCTCATCGCCGAGACTATCGGGGAAATGGTCCTAGAGAAGGCACGAGACCATTGCGGACTATGCGAGTCAAATGAAGGCTGCCCCTACGTTCACATGACCGGCTATCGCGCGGGGCGGCCGAATCGCGTCTACATGCAACGTTACGTTAAGCCGGGGTGTATCGTGACGCGGCACTTCAACGAGGTCATGGAAACATTCTTACGACGATCACTTATTCCGTGTTTTACGAGACTTGTCCATATTCTAAGCGAAACGACGGTGACGATTTCTTCCGGTGATCAGCAGCCGCAAACGGGCCGTGCAGGAGAATTGTATTTGGTCCAATTCGTATCCAACTGGTTGTTGGGTACGAATTGGCGAGATTACATGAATCGCGTGCAACTGGAGTCGGCCGTGCACACGTACGTGCAACGTCGGAGCGGCCTTGAATGAACGAACACTAGTAGAATTTGCTTGCTATCGAAACGAAGGCTTCACACTGTTGTAAAAGTACCGAATAAAACGTTGAAAATGTTCTTTCCGTTTCCGAGTTACCTAGTTAGAAAAATTACCGCTCAGTTAGAAATCCCGCTACACACCACCGCTAGGGTTAGTTAGCACACAGTTAGAAAAAACCACCGCTAGTTAGAAAAATCCGAGTTACCTAGTTAGAAATCCCGCTACACACCACCGCTAGGGTTAGTTACCACACAGTTAGAAAAAACCACCGCTAGTTAGAAAAACCACCACCACCACCACACATTCTTCCCGCTAGGGTGTACTTACCACCAGTTACCACACAGTTAGAAAAAGCACACACCACCGCTAGGGTTAGTTAGAAAAACCACCACCACCACACATTCTCCCCGCTAGGGTGTACTTACCACCACCACCACCACCGTCACCGTCGTCGTTATAAATAGCGACGGTCGAAAAATATTCATTAGAGAGAATGCCACCACCATCGCCATGGCAATGTCCGAGATACTATATATTCATTAGAGAGAATGCCACCACCATCGCCATGGCAATGTCCGAGATGTCGGCGCTATTTCGCGACGCGGTCGATGTTAGAACGACACGAAGCGCTAGACTGCCCAAAAGTGCGAGATTGCCCAAAATGTGGCAAGCTATACACCACGCGTTACGCTATGCTACGACATCTGAGGCTGCAGTGTGGTCGTTCGTTGCCACCCGAATCAGTGGAGGCCGCCGCCGCCGGTAGCGCGCCGTCGCCGTCGCCCGACGATCTACAGCGTGTCGTAGACGAGCACCGGCGTAGCATAGAGACGTCGGTGGCGCGCGGCGTCGTACAGTCGCGTTATAACTATCGTATGACCGCCTGTACGAGTACGCGCGTACTCGAACCGCGTCTGAGGGAAATGTTTCGCGCGCAAAAGAACGCGTTTAAAATTAACGTTAGTTATGGTTTTGTATTACGCCACAAGGTGTCGGGTCGGTACCGATATTTTCATTCTTCGTGTAACTGTTGCGGACGCCTCCTCGAAACACCCGCCCTAGTTACCGATAGCCGTTCATTCGAACGATTCCTCGACGCCGTGCGCACTACCGACGTACTGCAGTACGCCATCGCGCAGCGTCCCGACTCGGGATGGATCGTCGAGCTCGTAACTAACGCCACCTACTTCGTGAACGTCATCATCAATCATCCTATCGGCTGCGTTGGCGTGACGACGCTTCCCGCCTACGTGCGCCTCAACAGATCCATCGTGTCGTTGACGAACGATGTTCGAGGCGTACCCTACGACGATCATCTGTGTCTCTTCCGATGCATCGCCCTTCACCTGCAAGGTCACCGACGAGGTCAAAGTATCCGTCATACGAACCGTTTAACGAAAGACGCTAAACGTCTGTACGCGCGATATCGTCGCGACACGGCGACGACCTCGAACGATGGCGGCGTGCGCCTGAACGAACTGGATCACGTGGAGACGGTTTTCGGCATCAACGTCGTCGTCTATCGTCGACTGACGAACGACGTCGCCGAACTAGTCCGTCGATCGCTCGAAGCGCACCCCACGACGCTGAACGTCAACCTGTACGAGTCGCACTTCTCGTACATAAGCGATCAGCGCGCGTACACGAAAACGTACAAGTGCGGGAAATGCGGCAGCGTCCTCTGGCGGAGAGCGCACAATCTACGACGTCACGAAGCGACGTGCGAAGGCGGCGTTCGTCACGTGTTCCCCGGCGGCGTCTACCGACCGACGGCGTCCGTATTCGAGCGGCTCGACGACGAAGGCATCGACGTCGGCGACGACGACCTGCGCTACTACCCGTACCGCGCGACGTTCGATTTCGAGTGCTATTTCGCCGATAACGATCTGCCGACGAATAGCGACAAATGCCGCTGGATCGCGCGACACGAACTGCTCAGCGTGAGCGTCGCGTCGAACGTGCCCGGTCACGAAGCGGCGCGCTGTTACGTCACGACCGGCGATTCGTCGGAACTCGCGCGTCGCCTCATCGACGACCTGGAAGCGGTGAGCGCGACGGCGTGCGCGATTCTACGTCCCCGCTACGACGCGACCTTCGAGGCACTCGACGCGCTCGACGCCGACTGGCGGCGACGATGCAACGACGACGCCGACGCGTCACCGTACGCCACACTCGCCGACCGACTGTGGACGTACCTTCGACAAATGCCCGTATTGGGATTTAATTCGGGTAAGTACGACTTGAACGTCGTCAAAAAGTACTTGACCCCCCTGCTCATAACCGACGACGCGCAGCACACGTCGTCGGCGTTTACCATTAAACGTCAGAACAATTACATGTGCCTGTCGACGACGACGTTGAAGTTCCTGGACATAACGAATTACCTCGCGCCCGGCGTTAGCTACGATCGCTTTCTGAAAGCGTACGGTTGCTCGGCAACGAAGGGCTACTTCCCGTACGAGCACATCGACGCGTTGTCGCGTCTGGACGAAACCGCCCTGCCGTCGCGCGAAGCTTTCTACAGCCAGCTGAAACGCGAGGGAATCTCCGCGGAGGCGTACGAGATTTGCGCGACGGCGTGGCGCGACGAGGGCATGACGTCGATGCGCGATTTTCTTGTGTGGTATAACAATCGTGACGTGGCGCCGTTTCTCGAGGCCGTCGATCGCCAGTTCGCCTTCTATCGGCGCCGACGTATCGACATGTTCAAGGACGCCATCAGCGTACCGGGGTTGACGTTGTTGTACCTGTTCAACGACCTGCCGAAGTCGATCCATTTCTCGCTGTTCAACGAACCGAACAAAGATCTGCACCGTCTGCTGCAGGCGCAGATCGTCGGCGGCCCGTCGATCATCTTCGCGCGCCACCACGAGGCCGACGTGACGTCGATTCGTGGCGACGGCGACGCGCCGTGCCGATCGATAGTAGGCTTCGACGCAAACGGCCTCTATCTATGGGCGATAATGCAGGAGATGCCGACGGGCTGGTACACGCGCCGACGCGCTGAGAACGCCTTTCGAGCGGAACGCGTGCACCGCTACGGTCGTATGGCCGTGGAGTGGTTGACGCGCGTGGAGGCGGAAACCGGCGCGCGTATACGTCACCAGTTGAACGGACGCGAGAAGCGCATCGGAAAGTACCGAGTCGACGGCTGGTGCGCCGCCACGCGAACGGCGTACCAATTTCACGGCTGCTATTTTCACGGTTGCCCAACGTGTCAGGCGCACGTGACGACGAACGCCGTCAACGGTCAACCGATGACGACGCTGTACGCCGCGACGATCGCCGTGACCGCCTACCTGCGCCGTTTCGTCGACGAAGTCGTCGAAATGTGGGAGTGCCAGTGGCACGCCGTGCGACCGCCGGCGGTGCCGACGCCGCCCGACGCGTCACGATGGCAACCGACCGCCGCCATTACGCTCTCGACGATACTGGAGGCGGTGCGCGACGGCTCTCTGTTCGGCCTCGTGCAGTGCGATATCGCCGTACCGGAAGCGCTGCGCGACAAGTTCGCCGAGATGCAGCCGGTATTCAAGAACGTCGATATCGCGCGCGACGATCTCAGCCCGTTCATGCGCGACTACGCCGAATCGCACGATCTCCTCACGCGACCTCAACGCACGCTCGTCGGTAGCTACTTCGGCGCGGCGATCTTGCTCGCGACGCCGCTCCTACGCTGGTATCTGGCGCACGGGCTCGTCGTCGAGCGCGTCTACCAGATCGTCGAGTACGCGCCGATAGCGTGCTTTCGCCGCTTCGGCGACGCGGTTTCGACGGCGCGTCGCGAGGGCGATATCGATCCCGACAAATCGATCATCGCCGATACATTTAAACTTCTCGGGAACAGTTCCTACGGGAAAACGATTACGCGCGTCGATCGGCACCGGGAAATCAAGTACGCGACGCCGGTCGGCGCGTCGATGCTCGTCAACAATCGCCGCTTCCGGCAACTGGACGCCGTCGTCGACGACGCGCTGTACGAGGTGGCGCTGAATAAGCGTAAAATCGTCTACGGCCTGCCGATACATATCGGCTATTTCGTATTGCAGTACGCAAAATTGAGAATGCTGGAATTTTATTACGATTTCGTCGACACCTACATTCCCCGTCGGCTCTTCCAGTACTGCGCTATGGACACCGACTCGGCGTACATAGCCCTAGCCGGACGTGACGTCGACGCGCTCGTACCGGAAGAACGTCGCGAACACTACTTCCGGAATCGCTCGCTCTGGTTTCCGGCCGAATGCTGCGACGCGCACGTGGACGCCTACGTACGACGGCGCGTCGCCGGTCTAGCGTGGGACGGCGAGGCGGCCTGCTGCGCGCGCCGACGCCTGTTCGATCGTCGAACGCCGGGTCTCTTCAAAGAAGAGTGGCGCGGCGACGGGATCGTGGCGCTGTGCAGCAAAACCTACTACTGCTTCGGCGGCGTCGCCGGTCCGAAGTACAGCACGAAGGGACTGAGCAAGCGACAGAACGCCGACATCGACGAGCACACCTTCCTCGCCGTACTGCGCGACCGTCGCAACGGCGTCGGCTGGAACCGCGGTTTCCAAGTGAAAGACTCGTCCGTGTTGACGTACGTTCAAGAGCGCGCGGCGTTGAGCTACTTCTACGCTAAACGCCGCGTGCTCGACGACGGCGTCACAACGGCGCCGATACTCGTCTAACTCGTAAACTCGTCTAACTCGTCTACTACTAACCTAACCCCCACCACCCCCCCTAGGGGTAGTTTCTGTATGTATGTATGTATGTGTGGGTAATAATAAACACCAACAATTGTGCGTACATGATTCGTTCGTTTTTATTTCTACTACTACTACAAGCGGTGAGGTTTTAATAAATCGTGTACGAGACAGTCATTGTTCACCCTATCGGTGCCGAATAGGTTCTGAAACGTCGTCAACGGCATCCCGCGACATCGGAGGAGAAGGTAGGCGACGCAATATTGTCCGCACACGTTAGAGATGACGCTCTGCAGGCGCTTGTCGTTGTACGTCCACGCGTCGCCGCAGTGGCGGCGCAGGAAGGCGCGGAAGTCGGCGTGCAGCGGCGGCAGACCGTACGAATCGAAGTACTCGCCTCGTCGGTCGGCGCCGACGTAGACGGCCACCCAGTGCTGTCCCGGTTCGCCGCCGTCGTCGGTGTTGCACACGAAGGCCGTCGGGTAGGTGGCGCCAATGGCGGTGGTAAGTAGCGCGTATTTAGGCACGACGCCGACGACGATACGTTTAGCGTACGTATCGAGTTCCAGACGACGCATCAGTTGAAACGTATCCATAGTTACCAGTCGTAAATGACGTTCCGGTTCCGGTCGATTTCCATCACCGTCTCGAATTCCGCGAACACGACGACGTTCACCGGAAGCGGTAGCGCCGTCCCGAAATGCATATCGACGCCCACGCACCCCTGACGCACGACGTTGAAATGATCGCCGTCGCAACAGTCGGGGGTCAGGTCGAAACCGAAGATGCTGTAGCCGGCGCTGAAGTCCGTGCGCGATACGTCGTTCCCCTCGTCCTCGAACGCCTTTCCGGTCGCCTCGAAGAGATTCATGTAGCTGCGCACGTACCGGTTGTGCGGGAAGTCCGGCTGCAGCGGCTTGCTCGGCACCTGACGTCCGTCGACGACGACCGACAGGAAGTTTATGTCGTTGTGACGCGCGTCGAACGGATTTCTAGTGTAGTCGCCGTTGTAGGCGACGTTGTCGATCATCATCAGGAAGAGGCGTTTCGGAATCGCGCCCATGTACAGGTTCTCGTGCACGTTCGATAGCGCGCCCGCCGTTATCGAGAACGATTTGCAGTCGACGCGACGCATCGGAAACTTAGCCGTTCCCAACGTCCACGCTTTGATATGTCCTATCTGGACGGCCGGGTTCAACTTCACTTTTCGCACGTGCAGTCGCATCTCCTGCACCACGACGCGCCACCCCGGTACGGCTGCCGCGCCCATCAGCGCGAAGGCGTCCTTCGAGCGCACTATGCGCACTTTCGTGTCGACGCCGTTCGGTAGGTGTTTGTTTAGCATAAACGCGTCGACGTGCAGCCGTCCCATCATCTCCACCTCGTGGCTATCGGTCGTCGCGAGACGTCGCGACTCGAAACCGACGTTGGCGTTGCCGAGCGTGTCCATCCGTCCGGCGGTGTCTTTGTACCACAACGACGCCGTGAGATGCGAACGTTTCGCGTCGCTACCGTAACTTAGCAACGTCTCGAGGTAGGCCCGGTACGCGTACGTATTGGTCGACGGCGTCACGAGGGTGTTGTTCAGCGACACGTCGATTTGACTGATCATCGAATGCAGGAAATTGTTGACCGGCGCCACCGCGGCCGCGGCCGCCAGATCGGTACCGTCCCCCCGCGTCACTTTGAAGCGTACGTACAGTTGAACGCTCGCCAGGTCCGTATAGTCTTCGCCCGAACCCGGCACGAGGAACTCGATAGGGCCGCCGGCGTCGAGAGTCGTCAGCGGCTGGTAGACGGTCCAATGACTACTCTCGATGCTCGTCTGCGTCACCGGTCCGCTGAACAGCTCCAGTTCGGCCTTCACGCCCTCGCACGTCGAGCCGTTCACGAACGCCATCGTCGTCGTTGTCGTCCGTTCGACGTCTTCCGCCTACTGACGACCGTCACCGCTAGGCGTGCTCTCTTTATGCCGCCGCCGCCGTCGCGACGGTTTTTTTTTGTTTTTCCTCGAGTTGACTTAATAGCGTATGCAGGATCGAATCTCCTCCGCGCGGTGGCGCCATCACCACCACTACGACGCGCACTCGAAAGTACGGCGAGAACTGACCGTCGTTCTCGAGTCCGCTGCGCTCCATCGTCGTTACTCGTCGAATATGTCCTTTCGACGCGCTCTTTTCCGCCTACTGACGGTCGTCGCCGCTAAGCGCGCTCTCTTTACGCCGACGCGGGGACGGCGCTGCGTCTTTTTTTGCTTCTTCTTTGGCGCCGCCGCCTGCGGATTCAATAGGCCGTCGAGAAGATCGGCGCCGGCCTCCTTCGCGCGCCTTTTTAGCGACTGTTTCAGATTGCCGCCGCCGACGACGTCGCGCGCCACGTGCATGCCGGTGTTGAGCGCCCGTTTTCCCAACGCCATCGCGCCCCTCTTGATAAGCGGCATGGCGCTTCGAAACAGACTCCCGAAGAGATTACCCAGACCGTGACCTCGTTGACCCCGAGCGCCGACGAAGACCGGCAGCTGTCCGCCGACCTGACGAACGTAGTAGTCCACGTACGGGTTCTTCGACGACATGTTGTTAAAACAATTTCGATTTACAACGTCTGAAGTGAAGCGTCGTCACCACCTTCCCCTGCTCGAATGGTATCGGTTGGCCGTGATCGTCTCTTATATCGACTTCGACCTCGTCGAATTGATTCCGCATCAGCTTAACGTATTGCACGCGAACGAACGATTCCGAAATGACGTCACCGTTCTCACCGCGGACGGCGATGTTTCGAAGCAGCGGCGCGAACACGTCACCGACGACGCGCGGTTCCACGAGATCCGTGTACACGTACAGACTCTCGATGCCCGCCGACATGTTCACCGTATGCGACCTTCGTACTCGAACGTGTACGCGGCGGGCGACGTGCTGATGACGGGTCTCGTCGCCGGCGCGGGACCGAACGCGGGCGAACTCATGATCGTGTTGCTATGGAAACCTAGCACGTGTCTCAGACGGCTCGTATGAGGTATGATAAATTCGACACCCGCCGACAGACGTAGCGTAAAGCGGTTAGAGACGGCGCAGTATTCTAGCACGGCCTTGGCCTTCCTGGTGTGTAATTTCTCTAGCGCCTCGTTGATCCTGTTGCACAACGTATAAACGTTGTTGTAGAAACCGTGAGGAATCGTCGTCTGACGATATATCAGCAAGGTCGTGCCTTCTTCGTCTATCTGCGTGTAAACGTTCCGTTCGCCCGCCGCGCAAGTCAGAAAGAAGTAGGCGTCCTTCTTTCTCACGTTGTACCACGTGTGCGGATACTGTACCGACACGGCGCCGCATTCCCACTCCCCCGACAGGTCGAAACGTCGCGGCAACGTCGTGACGTAGTGCGTCAACGTATTTTCGGGGTGACGTTTCATAGACGCGTTGCTCGGCAGCGTCAGGTAAAAATCAGACGAGACCGCCATCGCGTTGTCGTCGACCGACACTCATAGACGGACTCGGGAGCAGGTAACCGAGACAGCTGCTCAACAGCGCCGTCCACAGGTTGGAGTCGCCTTGACCTTTCGTCAGATTGTATATACTAACGCCGATGACGAAGTACAGGACGACGACCTGACAGAGGAACACGATTTCGGCCTTAGGGCATTCGTTGCCGCAGATTCGCCATGGAACGGGTTCGGCGGCGGTTGCTGTTGTAGCGTCGATGGAGTCCGCGTTGCGCTCGTCGTCGACGACGGACGATTCGTCGGCGATCGTTCGACGCTCGCCACTCGAGGTAGTTTCGTCGTCTTCGCGCATCGTCGCGCCACTGCGCCCTGTCGATGCAACAGGGACCTTTATACGGTAAGAACGAAGAGCCGTTGCATAGTCCCGCCTCGTGCAGTCGCCAGCAGCCGGTGTGACGCATCCAACGATTCATAGGTCCACGAGCGACTCGGCGTCGATCCAGCTGTTGAATGAGGCCGGATATCCGCTCCATTTTACGAGCGCCTCCGAACCGCCGCCACGACGTCGACGACGCCGAATAACCGCCTCCACGCGATATAGTTTGTCTTTCGGAACGACTACGCGTTGTAGTTCCTGTTCGTAGAAGGTGCCCTCTATCGGCGTCTCGGCGTCGTCCTTGAGGCGATAAACGGGCGGTTCGGAAGGGTGCACCTCTACGACGGTGAACAGCTCCTCGCTCCAGTTAGCCATGTATCCTTTTTTGAAATGACCCCTCGTCTTGCTGATACGTACGCGATCTCCCACGCGTAGTTTCGGTTTTCGTCGTCGTTCGACGCCGTCGCCACCGTACAGTCGTTGCCATACGGCCTCCTGATTCGTCGCGTCGACACTCGCCGGCGTCCTACCGATGCTTCGGTGGTAGGCGTTGTTGTACGATGCACGAAATCCGGTAACGCCTCTACGTAGCGCAGCGTTTCGTGTTTCGTAAAATAGCGCCACATACGCGTCTTCAAAGTTCGATTAAACCGTTCCACGACGCTCGCTTTGGTCTCCTCGTTATGCGTCACGAAATGATGAACGCCGCGACTCTTTAGCAACGTTTGCAGGGGTCGGTTCAAAAACTCGCTCCCCTTATCGGTCTGCAGCGTGTGCGGCGTCTCGTCGTCGTCGTTCAGCAGGCGCTCGAAGGCCGCGACGAGCGACGCTCCGGACTTATTCTTCAACGGAACGCACCACGCCCGCTTCGAAAACACATCGATCACCGTCAATAGGAATGTTATACCGTCGTTGTGCGTTTTCAGTCTAGTCAAGTCGACCAGATCGGCTTGCCACTGCTGGTTTCGACCGCCCACGATGACGCGACGTCGTTTGAAATGACGTCTAACCGGTTTGTGTAGGGTATAGGCGTCCTGCGACGCTAGCCACCTCTCGACGGCCGGACGTCGGAGCTTCGACGCCCGGTGCAACGCGTCGACGCCTCCGTAACTCCCCACCCGTTTCGGATCGAAGTACGCGTTATTCAGCTCCTCGTCGTCGTCGTCGACGTTTCGTTGCTGTCGAGGCTTTCGTTTTGGACGACGACGACGACTCCACCCGGACACCATGACGACGACGACGACGACGACGATACGATTATACAGATAAGCGCGATGATGAAACCGACGACGCCGACGATGATGATCGCTCGTCGTGACGTCGTCATGACGACAACGTATCCCACTCCGTGACGTCCCACGAAACGGATCTGCGTTTAGGTTCGTCTCGCATACGACGTCTCCGCTCAGTCGGCGCTGCTGATGAACTAGACGTCGACGGTCTCGACATCCTCTCTTCTAGTAGCCGCTTCCGTCGTTGCTTCACGTACGAACGATAGCGCGGGTTGCCTACGAATTCCATAGGGATATTCATATCCTTCATGCGCAATCCGAACTCCCGCCATCCTACGGGCGCCGTCGTCTTCGATCTCGTTCGCATGAGATCGTTTACTAGATCGACCATATTACTCCCCGCGATCGCTTTACCGTCGTACACGAATTCACCGCGATCGTTCCATCGAGACAACGGATCGGCTTTCATTTTTTCGATCAGCAGTCTCGTCTTCTCTTTCAACGTTTTCGGCATGCTGGCTACGATTTCGCGCTCTATCGTCTCCGACGATGGTGCCGCCGCCGCCGCTGCTGCTGGCGCCACCGGTACCGCGGGTGTCTCGCCGCTGTTCACCACCGACACGCGTACCGGTTGCGCCGCTCGAGCCGTCTCTATCGTATTGTACCGACTCAGCAGTTGATTGTACGACGCTACCTTTTCTCGTTCCGATAAATCCGAACGTTCTAGAATGTCCTTCATGTCGCTGTCAAGACTACTCAGCACACGTGATCGAGGCGTGCTCGACGACTGATCGACGCGTGGCAGGAGGCTTTCCACCAATCGTGGATCGACCAACGCCATCTTCTTCGCGTACTGCATCAATTACCGCCGGCGCCACCGCCGAACACCTGTCTGAGCAGCGGCAAGATAACGGTACTCGCTAACGGCGCTAGCAGGGCCGTCAAAAAACCACCCGCACCCTTTTGCAAGATGACACGCTTCTGCTTACGCGTCACGTGTTTGTCGACGAGTTTACGCAGGTGATCCCGGTATTTCGACAATACGCGTTTCTGTTTCGGCGACAACTTCACGTTCCCTTTCAGAATGTTGTACGCGCAATCGCACAGACTACAAATGAGACCGGTGTCCGCGTGGGCGAGTAGCGCTTTTCGCAGAGCGATGTTCCGCCTATGTCTCTCCAACAGCTGCAGGGCGACGATGTGTCTCTTTATTTGATTGGTCGGTCCCGCCACCTTCGGTCGTCTCTTCGCTCCCTTCACGCGCCCCGTCATAGCGACTAATAAACGTACGCCCCGTCGTCCCTCTCTTCTTATAGTCCGCCGACGCCGCCGCCACCACCACCGCCGCCACCCTTCCGTACGTACACGTACTGAAGGTCATCGTCCGGAAATATGCACGTACGCAAACGCATGTCCTCTTCCGTTTCCTGTTTCAGATCCACTAATAGATACCCGTACGCCGACGACGTCGCGTCTTTGAAAGCCTCTATCATGTAGTTGACCTTTCCCGGGTACATCTGTTTCGCTAGGTGACCTACTTGACCCGCGTCTCGAGGACTCTTGAATAGAACTATGTATTGAGCGTTCAGGCTGATTGTACGGTTTTCTTTCCCTTTCGGAAACATGTTCTGACGTAATTGTACGACCGACGTATTACAATGATGACTTTTTTTAGTAAATAGTACCGTCACCCGGCTATCGGTCTCCTCCATGAGGTCGTCGAGTACTAGAAGCGTTCTCGCTTTACCGTCTAAACGTTTCGGATCCGGCAGGCCGTCTACGAACTCTATTTTCGAAGACATAGACGCGTAGCCGCTCTGCCACTGTCCGTAACACCACAGGATTTTCTCCGGCGGCGGATCGATCATAGTGTCGTAACGTATCAAACGCTCGACGAACGTCGTCTTACCGCATCCCGTAGGACCGGCTACTATACACGTAAAAGGATGCTTCAACGACGGTCCGTTCATTTTTCACGACTGAACGACGAACACTTTTTTACTCCTTTTTATACTCATCGCGCAACTCCATCAACATTTTACCGAGCGTGTTCTTCCCCCGATCGCCCGCGATTCCGCTACCCCAGAAACCCTCCTTACTCGCTACCCATTCCACCAATTCGTCGTCCCCGGTCGCCAACAGTGAATCCTTCAAATCGCTCGCTCCGTCAAACTTCCTCTTCAACAACATCTTCATACATTCCACCCTAACGTCGGTCCATTTTTTTTTCATTCTCTGTAGTCGAATGTCGTAACTGCGTCGTTTCGCTGCGTAAGAGCTTAGCGAACTTTTGATTATTTCGGCGCATTCCACGTCCTCGTAGAATAGCGCCTTCCTATACTGATAGGCGTGCTCGACGGATCGAAAGCCTCGACCGAACGCCGACAGTCGACGCATATACATATTCGACAAGAACGACCGCGATCCACCAAACCTTATAGGCGACATCGTACCGACTACCGATCACCCGCTACCGCCACCGCTTATATACCACTTGCGACTGACCTTTCGATCCACCGCTAGGTGACCTCCCGAATCTAATAAAAAGTTGCGACTAGGGTTCAAACCTTTCGATCCCTAGGCGAACACTCTCCTAAGAGAGCTATACCGTCGCCAAGGATTATGCAGGGTTTTGCCCCGGTTACCGCTAGGTGACCTCTCGTATCTACAAACGCATTACGTCAGCACTACGAATGTTCCATGGTTTTAGCGTGGTTAGCGCGATAAACGCATTATTGCTTACGTCAGCGCGCTCTAGGTACGGCGTTGATCGCTAGGACTAAAATACTCTCCGCACTCACCGCTAGGTGGCATCTCTCTAGTGTACTGTCAATCATTCAATTAGTATCAAATTACATCGCTCATCAATCACGTTTTTTATAAGTAGGTTTCCCAAACTCATTAGTGTCAACCACGAAGCCTTTGATCTTTTTTTATGCATAGGATTAGTCTCGCATTATTGCTGACTCAGCGATGTGCAAAACTCATTAGGGGGTCATTAAATTCTTTTTTATAAGTAGGCTTTTGAGATCGTACAGCGCATACTATCTACTCCTGCGTGCGTGCATGGACATGTGCATGCGACAAATCGGAGATGGAATTAAAAGACGACATCGATGAGTATTTGTGAATACACAGCACTACGAGCTAAACCTTGCAAAGACATATTTGAGCTTGACTTAATAATAAGGTATAACTTTGTGGAAAGTGGATTACGACCCAGCCTAATAAATCAACAACGAATGAAAATGGGTCTGCCATCGAATAAATGTTCGAGCTCAAGCGTTCTAAGCAATTCATCGGAAGGGATTTCTTACAAGCGACAACTCCTCAAAGTCAAGTGTAGAGATTATCAGTGTTGTTAGAAAGCCAATGGTTGAGTCATTACAGATCACATTCTTGAATTTGTTCCTAGGGGTGTTGGTAATTCGTGGCGAAGTTCAGTTAGTTTGCAGTTGTACCATGGCGAACAACGTGGCTTTATTGTCGACGGTGTCGTCAGTTCTGGAGGACGCGGTTACATCTATTGAAAACAACACGAGAACACTTTCTGGCGATCTGACTTCCAACCTATGGCGGTACGGCTGGCCGCCGCTCTGCGTGACGGGACTCGTCGGTAACACGCTCGTGCTGCTCGTGCTGAGGCGGGACGGACTCGTGCGGACCTCGGCCAACGTCTACTTGAGCGCCCTGGCCGTAGGTGATAATCTCGTGCTCATATTCACGACAATGGCGGTCTACCCTGGGTATGGATGGGACGTGTGGTTCGACAGAACGAGTGTATTGGTTTGTCGCACCGTGTGGTTGGTACACCATACATTAGCAGTCGGGTCAGTGTGGATCATTGTCGCGTTCACTGCCGAGCGCTGCGTCGCCGTCCACTACCCGCTACTCAAGCTACGTCTGTGCACCCCGCGTAACGCCGGCTTGTGTTGCGTGTCGCTGTTGGTGCTCGCCTTCGTCAAGAGCATCGACAACTTCTTCATATACGAACTGAACATCAACGAATGGGGCGATGTCGTTTGTCACCTCCCGTTGCGCTACAGGGTTTATTTTTTCAACTACAAACTATGGTTTAACATCAGTGTCTCCAGCATCATTCCGACATGTATAGTACTTTTTTGCAACTGCGCGATAATACGAAGTTTGCGGCGGAAGCTGATACAAACGGCCGTACACGACTCCGTTACGCGCACGACATTCATGTGCCTGGGCGTGTCGTTCGCGTTCATTGTGTGCGTCATTCCTGTTCATGTGTTTTTTGTCGTCTACATCAACGTAAACTACTGGCCGGTGGCGTTTCCGCCTCCTTTAGGTGTGCTTAGGTCCCTACTTCTCCTGCGATATGCCAATCACGCCATCAACTTCTTCCTCTACAGTTTGACGGGTGCTCACTTCCGGAGCGAGCTCGTCGCGTTGTTTCGCAGTTGCACCCAGCGCGGATGTGCGGCGGCGGCTGTAGTTCGCAGGATGCCGTCCCGTGTAACGAGCAATTTCAAGTTCCGTCGAGGCTTTGAAGACGATATAGAAATGCATTAGCAAGACTCGCTACATTGATGGTGTCGAGGTAGCCCGTTTTATTGCATTTCCTTTATGATTATTAACTATTTTATTTGCCCCCGGTCGTCGTCTTCTCCACTGTTCTCTGGCGCAGACTCGAGTCTACATTCACCAAACGAAATAACTACAGCGTTCACTAATTGAACGATGAACTGAGTGACAAGGTCTTCTAAAAGTTACTTTCTTACTCTCGTCAAGTCTGTCACACATGAAGCAGCATAGAGAAGTCAATGATGCTGCGCAAAACACTTGTTTCGACGTTGTGGTGGCACCGTTTGTATTAATATGCCCTATATATGCATAGTTACGGTAGGCCTAGTAGTAAAGGCAAACGATGTTGTCGCTGTACCGACTGTTAAGATCAACAAAACATCGATTTATAGGACTGTGAAGAAGATGAGTGATTATGAATAATAAAATATATATTGATATTGTTGCACGGAATTTAGTTCTTGGGGTTCAACTCTAAATCTAGTGACGCTTGAATCATTGGTATCACCATATTGTTTTAGATCAGATATCCGACCACCCCATATCCATCGCAAAATCCTTTGTTCATGAAACCTTAAGATGCCATTATTTGATACAGCGACGTGTAGGGCCTACGTGATGGCGTGGGATGGTCGGCAGTGTCGCGGGAACGAAATTCATATTGAGGGGTTACCGGAGCTTCAGCACCACTGCAAAATTTTCGCCGCCGCATATCTCCACATCTTCCTTCACCTTGTGGCTGTTTCGGTTGGCTCGAGTGTGACATCCAAAGACGGGGAGGGGTGCTGTTGGAAATTGTTTTGCCGCTACGCCGCCTAATACTTGGAGGGGGGCAGAAAACCATATGTCTGCCCTCCAACTGCACACACCTTTCACAGTCAACAAAATACACATTAATCGTCTCATAAAATTTAGATTTCCACCCGCCATTAACGCTCGCTACAAAAACAATAACGCTCACATTTAATGGGGGGCAGAACCATATGTCTGCCCCCCCGGATAAATTCCAGGCCCCCCCCCCTGCCCCCTGTTCCCGCTCCTATGATGGTCGGTCAAGTCCTTCGATATATTTTGTGTATTAGTCCCCATAATAATCTAGGGTTAGTAATAATGTTTTTGAAGTGCTGTATGCCGAGTATATCTATATATGTGTAAGTTTGACCTGGCTTGTTATAAAGCTATTATACAAAGTTACATTTGTATTTTGTCTTCAACAAACTAGCCATGAATACTCGTCAAAATCTCCAACTCTACAGAGAGACGTGGGGGATTGAGAGAGAAGTGGAGAATGAGAGCGAACATTAGAGGTGGGTGGAGATGGTTGGTGGAGACAGCAGTACAAGAACAATGAAAGGCAAGACAAATAAAATAAAAATCGAGAGCTAGTATTGAGGCCAGCCTCAGAAGGGGAGGGCCATAAGAGCTTAGCGTATAACATCTGTACCGTTTAAATACACATTCAAACAAGATTTATATATGCCCATCGCCCTAAATGGTTCGATCGCGACCCTAAATTGGGTCGATAAACATTTTCAGTGGGTCGCCAAAAATCCCCAATTATTGTCCGAAATGTCCTTTATTATCCCGCTTGCTCGTACGAAATGCATGCGAGACTGCATATTTATGTCAAATGTCGGTTCAAATTGAAGCACTATTTGATATAGTGTCACGCATTTTATTTCAAATAATAGTAAGTGCATTAGTCGCTAACATGTCCAGCGACTTGAATTTTGGTCGCAGCCCAAGTAGGCCTTGCGTTAAATACAATGCAGTATGTTGAATTAAAATACATGTACGTTCACGTGAACGTTTCATTTCTGCTATCGCCGACTAAATGACAACCAGGCCCTTTGCTATAAATAATTTTTGTCAGTCTTTAATTACACAAAAGTGTGCCTTTTAGCGCACGATTGGCTTCCAAAGAAGTCATTTACGTCAATCACAGCCATCATCAGCAAGTTTTTTCAACGACAAACCAATGTCATTTGAGCCATTTGTTTAATTAATACTGATCCATTTGACTACCAGTTGTGTCGATGACAGTCATTAATATGGGCCCCCTAGGCTTGAAATTATTAGTTAATCTAGTATGCAGCTGGCAGCCTCCTCTAAATTCCACGTGTCTAATAAGTTGTAACTACCCGTCTTAGCCAGTCATCTGCCAGTCTTGAAGAAGGGCAGACGGGTTTCTGGCTAAGCCCTTGATGACAACTAAATTTGTTCACTGAAAAAGGTAAATAACTAATACATTTCAGGGTTTTTTCAAATGCAACGCTAATTGGCTGGCCATTGGTACAAGAAAGCTAATGTACACAAAACGAAGTGAATTGCGTATGTGTGTGTGTGCGTGCGTACGTACGTACGTGCGTGTGTGTGTGTGTCAGCGTGCGCTAGCGCGCATGTATGCTTGCCTGAGCGTGTGTGGATGCGTGTGCGTGAGTCTGTGTGTACCAGCGTGCATGCATAGACACGTGCAAGAGGCAAACCGGAGACGGAAATAAAAGTAGTCATCTAAGGGTATATGTGGAGCGCACTGGTGCAGTGGCTAGACCTTCGAACTCTTAATAGAGAGAATCCGGGTGCGAATCCTGTGCGGCAGTGTCGAACTTTAGGCAAGTTCGTTCAGTCTACGTTGCTCCTGTTCACTCAGCTGTATGAATGAGTACCTGGCTATAGACAGTGGTGGATATTTGTGTACGAATAGTCTTCGCGCATTAATTGCAGCGTGGCTGTATGCTTCCCAGAGAAGTCGAGATGGTGTTCGATTGAACAGGAATAAAGTGTAAAGCGCTTTGAGTAGTTCTGATGACTAGATACTGCACTATATAAGAACTTACGTTTACTTTGTTGTTTATTCACAGTACGTGGGATCTAATATATGCAACATCGTATTTGTAGTTTACTTAATAGTAGGGCCTAATGGAATGGAAAGCAGATTACGACCCAACCTAATAAAACAACAAAGAATTAAACTGGATATGCCATCGAATAATTGATCGAACTCAAGCTTTGGCTGGAATTCTTCGAAGAGAATTGCAAGACTCCGTTACGCGCACGACATTCATGTGCTTGGGCGAGTCGTTCGCGTTCATCGTGTGCGTCATTCCTGGCTATCCGTTCTATGTCATCTTCATCAATCTCAACTACTGACCGGTGGCGCTCCTGGCTCCTTACGATGTGCAGAGGTCTCTGGTTCTCCTGCGATACGCCAATCACGCCGTCAACCTCTTCCCCTACAGTCTGGCGGGTGCTCACTTCTGGCGCGAGTTTGTCGCGTTTTTTCGCAGTTGCATCCAGCGCAGGATACCGTCCCTTGTAACGAGCAGGTTCATGTTCCTTCGAGGCTTTGAAGACGATATAGGAATGCATTAGCAAGACTTGCTACATTGACGGTGTCGAAGTAGTCAGTTTAAGGATGCTGCCCCTAGGGTTACCATACATACAAAGATGTTGCATCGGAATGAAGACACCCACTGTGTGTGCAATAAACGGTCCAACTGGTGACATTGGTAAACTTACTTGAATTATCACTTCTATTACAACATCTTGACTTATTTCTGTAGTGTGATCATCAATACAAATAAATATCCATAAAAATTCTCAAAATATATAACATTTTTACAATTATTGCTATTTCTTAGAGGAAATACGATAAATTTCCGAGGTCGGACCAAATTGCAAATTTTTAAAAAATGTACCGTAAATTTTTTTTTTTACCCAGAACTCTTAAATATTTGGCACAATTAGATAGTAATATATATCAAAGCTAATAATAACATAAAAATGGTACTTCACCAGGTTTTTTTTAACATACATGCATTATGTCTGTCACTCTTTGAAAATTCTTTGGACAAAATTTCAAAAATATTATAAAATAAACAAAAAAATTCGTTATTACAATTTTTGTATTATAATGAGAAAGAAGTATGATTAATTGGTGTTTTAATCATTTCTTAATTCTAACAGCCCAAATGTATTACAAAAGGAACAAATTCAATTGAAATATGCACGTGTATATATTTTTTTTATTATATACATGAAATAATATCCTATTCAATCGAAGAAATTCCTGCTCAAAATACGTTGAACAAATATCACACGGCAATAGTTTCCATATAGAGCATTTTTAAATGCTATGGTGTAATACAAATTCGTTTCCATAAGACAAAACCATGAATCTGACAAAAACAAAAGTTCCCTGGTACGCCACATTTCACAGTAATACCAAAATTGGAATGATATAATATTTATTCTGTCACCCATTGGCATAGTATTACATGATTATGCTGTGTATAACCCTATAACGACATGATCACTGTACACACCCACCATCAGGTAGAGCCACGAGAGACATGCACAGAAAACGTGCGCAGTAAACTAGGGGCTTCCTCCTTAATTGTATTTCCTTTATGATTATTAACTATTTTACCATTATTATATTGTATTATTATTTATAGTTTGTCATAGCAATCAGTTTTTTGCATTTTCAGTAAGTTTTCTTATAAAGAATTGTTTTATCTGCCCACTTCCTCGTCTTCTCCACTGTTCTCTGACGGAGACTCGAGTCTAAACGAAGTAACTATGCAGCGAACACTCACTGACGACGAACTATGTGATATGGTCATTGAAAAGTTGACATTTCAGTTTTTGCAAAACTTCTTAATATTCTTATTCTCGTCGTGTCTTTCGCAAACAAAGCATCAAGGTAATTTCAAGAGTGAAGCCCACAATGCTATCTGTATACGTAAATCGACGATTTGTATCATTAGGCCCTACGTGCAGACACACTGTAGGCGTGATAGCAGTAGGAAATGATCCTTTCGCCTTTCCAAATGTAATAGACATGTATCGGAACTGTGACGGAAGTGATTGACTATAAATAATAAAATCGGCATTTAATCCAGTACTGAATTAAATACTATTTAATAAATAGTACTAGTTGTGACCACTGGTCATCCTTGTTTATTGTTCAACACAAACCTGGGTACCAAAACTAATTTGGGATGCTTGCTGGCAGCATAGAAGTTTTAGCATAGCTGTATCTGATACTGGAAACCGTCACCCACATCCTTATGTGGTCCGGATTGCAAAACCAAGTAGATGCTGCTTCCCAGTAGGATCACATTAGCATCTGGCCATCCTGTTAACGAGACAATGTCCGGGACGAACACGTTCGAACGAAGCTGGTCAGTTTCGGCGACCGGTCCTTTCGTGTGATTTGCCGTCGACTATAGAATGTGCTGCTTATTGCTACTAAGTGCAGCGGAAGTCTATCAGCTTTCAGAAAGACACTAAAGACGCACGTGTTAAAGCTTAATTCTGCTGCCATTTTTACCATTTCACTTCATTTGAGGACATTTTACCGCAGATCGCACTTTTTATACATATAATTATTTTATTTTAAGTGCATGTATCGGTATTTATTTATGTATATGTGTGTATATGCGTACGTGCGTACGTGCGTGCGTATGTTGTATGTGTGCATGTGTGCGTGCGTGCGTGTAAGTGTAAGTGTGTGTATGTGTGTGTGGCGGTGTGTGTGGGGGGGTGTGTGTATGTAAACAGAGTAATAATTAGTGTAATTTATCAAATTTTATTTGTGTTTAGCCTTTAATTAATAGTTTTAATATAACTAACTTAAGTTGTTCTATATTTTATCTGAAGTTTCTTTTTTGCAGTTGATATAATTGCAGTTGCAATGATATACATTGAATCGCTCGATCAAATTTAGATTGTACAGCGCTTTGAGCATTTTATTGAAAATGCGCTGTATAAATATTAAATATTATTATTATCTCAGACTGACTTCAGTAGCCATGAAATCTATTCGCCATTATCAGGGATCTCACTGTTTTGTTATACCCAACCACCTAGTCCTGTCGCTAAATAGTAGTTTTGAGCTGAACCACGCAGTGGAGTATATCCAATTTGTTGGTGTTTACAGAACTGAAAGTCGACCGATTCAAAAAACTGCATGATACCACCGTTACTTCCTCGAGAAATTGGTGTTCATCACCTAGGCCCGGCGTATCTGACGTCACTCGTGACTCCATATGTACTCTGACCCGATCATTGACATTCGCTAGTAAAGGTCTATTGACAATACCGCGGTGCCACTTTGAGCGGTATGGTCGACGGTCCTTCTCGGTGACAGGACCGATATTTTGGAACAATCTACCTCCTGCTGTCAGGGACGCTAATTCAGTGGCAACGTTCAAAGCCTTGCTAAAGACACATCTTTACAGTTCACCGTATAGGACATTCTATCACTAGTTAAAGTGACATTTAAGTGAAATTGACTATTTATGGGGTTTTGACTATTATAAAGATAAATAAGAAATATCCCATTACTATATCACGTAAGTACGCCTATTCTCCAAGTAACCATTACGAATCTATAACATCAGCATCAACATTTGAAGTTTCACATTCACTCACTTACCACTGTGTCGATACTGTTAGTCGGCGACCCAACACAGTTACATCTTAATGCTCTTCACTGCCATAAAACTGCTCCCCTAACACTGCGTCATAGCTTGTAATTACCGAGATCGTTGAAGTGAACTCCATATGGCCGAAAAATTTCATGCCGCGAGTTCCACAACCCTTTGTGCTTCCAAAAGCTAATCTTACCGGTGTCACACACTGCCTTAAGAAAATCATTTATTTCCACTACACGCCTAGCTCCTTCCTCGCTTGAAATGTGGCGATATGTTTTACGTTTCACCACCGGGCATATTACCACGCGCTCAACCCCTCTTCTAACCAAATCCTGGGCAACCTCGTACAGCCGCATCCCTACTTTCAATAACTGGGTCCTGCCGCACTGTCTATGTCGTTACCCCCTACACTCATGACCACAATCCTCGCCAAACCTCTATGGCTACCCACCGAACTTACCGAACCGCCCCGATAACCCGCAAAACTTATGCGGCAATTATTACCCGCGAGCGGCGACCACGGAAAAAAAACGAACCGTCTCGGACTCGACAAACTTCTGTAACTAGAATACGTGGCTATCGCCAATCACTAATGCTAATGCCTTACTTTCCGTGCCACTATCCATCATACGCTTACCGTAACCAAATAAATTATACTTAGCTTCGCACAGCTCCTCGCTCGACAAACGACGACGGGTACCTTGTAATGCCAATAGCCCACGCTGGCGCAAATGGCGCCACCACTCTGTCCCCGTGTTGGAACTCCGGTACCCGGACTCCTTCGTACCTTCCTCCACTCCGCTAATACCCCGCCTACACACACTAACTCACATGATTAGCACAAAACAAAGATACTAAATATAACTAAATCGACATAAAAACAGAACACAGCATTTTGGTGAATGGCGAGCCAATAGTATACACTGAATCAAACCAAACCAGAGAGTGAGCCTGAATTTCCTTTGTGGCTGGCCTATATAGCCCCTATCACTCCTTTACATAGTCCTCCGCGTTGGTCTCAGCTTGATCACTAGGGAAACTCCAGGCCTATCAACCAGAGGGCGCTACTATTTGCACCTTTACTACTATCAATATTGCATCGCTGCCTCACACAAAATCAATTTATGTTTTTAATTTGGATTGTCTTCTTAATGTTTACGCCCATTTTGTTTATCAAGTCAATACATTTATGTATTCAAATCATTTATCTTAGTATTTAACTTATTGATTTAACGTATGTATTTTGCTTATTTATTTAGCTTGCCTTGCTTTAATTGTTTTATTTTGCTTTATTTGTTTTATATTGTTAGCGCCTTTGAATAGGTTTTTAGCCAGGATACATGGCGCTTTATAATTTAACCTAATAATAATAATGTCTATGCAATTCCAACTAGCTACTTACATGTTGAGTCTGAATATATATTTCGCATGCGATAATTCCAATGGGACGACTGGTGGTACCAGACCAGTGTATGACAAAGGGATACCGAGATAACCCTAGACGACTGCCAAATTACTACTATTACAATGAAATTATATGTTATGCGATATACATATAACAACTGGCTGCTTAGGCAAGTGGCCTGCTGTTTCATTGATAAATTTTCAATATCCAAGATGGCCACCAATAGGTGAAAATAAAGATACATTGACTGGGGGGGGGTGACATCGACACTTCGAACGAATTATTTTGTTTTGGATCATACTTTCTCACAGGCTGATTTTTAAATACATGTGACCATTGTGTTTAGAAGTGATTACGTTTGACGTTTCCCTCAAACGCCTCTGACGTTGGATTAAGTGACTTCAAATATGTGGCTACAAATGCATTTCTTTGCAATCTTTCCAAACTACAAGTTTCCCATCTGACAGTCGTATATTGTTATTACTTTACATTCGTAACATCTCGACACAAACTGGAGCTTTCAGATATCCAGAGATCCAAAATGTGAAATCTGCCAGCAAAACATTGTGAATAGTGACTTTACCAATTGCCACCTATCTAATCTAGGCGCAAGTCATCGAAATGTTAAATGTACGCCTTTGTGTATTTCAAATTCATCAATGATGTCAGGGTTGAGTCATGCATATTCTGAACTAGGATACCCCACATGCTTATGTAGTCAATCTATGGCAGGTCGCAATGATTGTCAGGTCGAATTTGCCTAATGTAGTTATGCGTATGTGCGCCTATCCTGTTTATTTTAAAGCTATTACACAAATATACATTTGTATTTTGTCATCATCAAAATTACTTACTGATTACTAGTCTATAACTTCCTATTCGATAACATTGTTACCACTTGAGTAAACATTCAAACGACATTGATGTAGGTCCAGCGCCCGGCTGTTCTTGATTGGTGGGTCGCGACCCCCTAAATTGGAAAGCCAATCCATTTTCAGTGGGTCGTCAAAAGTATCCAGTGATTGTCCGAACATTCCTTTACTATCCCGCTTGTCCGTAGCAGGTGTATGCGAGACGAATTATTAATTTATTAATACAAAATGTTGCACCAATTGAAACGCTGCCTAATAATAATTATATAACACAGCATTTCAAATAATATCAAATGAAACAATGATTGGTGCCGCTTTGATGATTCATCCGTGGTCTGCAATGTAGTTTAACGAATGTTCTCATTCACTATTTTATGTTTTCCCTATCATTTTATCTATCTTATCATTTACCATAAATATTTTTTTAGAAGGCGCTGGTTACCAAAAATGTACATCGACCTGAATTTGGGACGCAGCCAAAGTACGTTAAATAGAATATGTTGAATTTAAACACGTTTCGATTACCATTTAATTTCTGCTATCACCAACTACGGCATTCACGAAGCGGGTAGTAGCCTTAACTTAAATCGACAGTGTCGCCACCTAAGGAATAACAATACAAATTGTTCACCGAAAAACGTGCATGAACACCTTTAGCTAATCCAATTAAGCGCAACGCGACAGCAAAACGTTATGCGACGGCATAACGTTAATCACACCTTTTACGGTACAGGGTCAACCGCAGATCTGCAATTCGACGCTGCGTTTGTTCGCGAGAAGTGGAAATTGGCTTATGCACAAACGCCGCATTATTTCGTACGTAAACAGTTACATCAATTGAAAAACTTCCTCGGCTCAATTTTGTGCTCATCGCGATTAGAATTCATTTTGCGAAAATTAAAACAAGGCTCTCAAGTGTAGCCGTCGTGTGGCGCCACCGAAGTAAACATGTCATGGGTACATCAATAATGTCACATGAACGTGGCAGTTTATTTCAATACACAATATCTTCAAACTACCTGACTGAACGATTAAAACAATTTAAATATAACAATTTATCACAATCAAAACTTACTGCTCATTTTCCATGTTATATTAATTTTACCGCCCAATCCGGCAGACGACAGATGCGTAGATTGCGTACGTAGCCGGAACCGGCGAATGAATAGGGCGCATCCATTTGTGACGTGATCTCGCCACACGAAACCACCCCAGAGAACGGAGGGATCGGACGCCTGCAGACGCTCCAAGATTTCCCAAAAAATGACATTGGAGACAAATTGAATTACCAAAAGAATGCACCCCAAGTTTGACTTCGCGTCTGGTTTTCGCTTACAGCTTAATTGCGTTAGCTGAAGGTGTCTAATAACTTTAAATAGTTGTCTGTGTTTTTTTACATACATCGCCAATTGGTAGACCAATGGTCCTAGAAAGCTAATGGACACAAAAAGATGCATGTTAGTGTGTGTGTGTGTGTGTGTGTGTGTGTGTGTGTGTGTGTGTGTGTGTGTGTGTGTGTGTGTGTGTGTGTGTGTGTGTGTGTGTGTGTGTGTGTGTGTGTGTGTGTGTGTGTGTGTGTGTGTGTGTGTGTGTGTGTGAGCGTGTTGGCGTGCACGTGTGTGCCTGAACGTGTGTGCGTATGTGTGAGTTTGTATGTACCTGCGTGCGTGCATGGACAAGTACAATATACAAACTGGAGACGGAATTAAAAGGAGACGTCGACAAATATTTATATATTCACAGCACGTAGAATGTAATCTTTGCTAAGACCTGTTTATAGTTTACTTAATAGTAGGGCTTAATGAGGTGGAAAGTGGATTACGACTCCGCTTAATGAATCAACAACATCTCAAAGTCAAGTGTCAACGTCAACTCTGACATTATCAGTGTTGTTATCAAGCTAATGGTCGAGTCATTTATACAGACTACATTTTTGAATTTGTTCCTAGCTAGTTTCGTCAGTTTGGAGTTGAACCATGACGAATGACACGACTCTATTGTCGACGGTCGCATCGGCTTTGGAGGACGCGGTTACATCTATTGAAAACAACACGAGAACACTTTCTGGCGATCCGACTTTCAACCTATGGCGGTACGGCTGGCCGCCGCTCTGCGCGGCGGGATTCGTCGGTAACACGTTCGTGCTGCTCGTGCTGAGGCGGGACGGACTCGTGCGGACCTCGGCCAACGTCTACTTGAGCGCCCTGGCCGTCGGTGATAATCTCGTGCTCATATTCACAACAATGGCGGTCTATCCTGTCTATAGTTGGGACGTATGGTTGGACAATGTGAGTTCTTTAGTTTGTCGCGCCATGTGGCCGATACACTATACATTAGCAGTCGGGTCAATGTGGATCATTGTCGCGTTCACTGCGGAGCGCTGCGTCGCCGTCCACTACCCGCTACTCAAGCTACGTATGTGCACCCCGCGTAACGCCGGCTTGTGCTGTGCATCGCTGTTGGTGCTCGCCTTTATCAAAACCATAGACCTCTTCTTCATAGCCGAACTTACCATCAATGAAGGGGGTGACGTCGTTTGCCACGTCCCTTTGCGGTACCAGGAGTATTTGCACAACTACAGAACATGGATTAGCCTCGTTGCCTCTTGCGTCATCCCAACAAGTGTCGTGCTTGTTTGTAACTGGGTGATACTACGAACACTACGGCGGAAGCTGGTGGAAACGGCCGTGCAGGCCTCCGTTACGCGCACGACATTTATGTGCCTGGGCGTGTCGTTTGCGTTCATCGTGTGCGCCATTCCCGCCAATGTATACGCTATCGTCTACACCAACATCAACTATTGGCCGGTGGTGCTCCCGTCTCATCCTGATGTGTGGCGGTCTCTGGTTTTCCTGCGATACGCCAATCACGCCATCAACTTCTTCCTCTACAGTCTGACGGGTGCTCACTTCCGGCGCGAGTTGGTCGCTTTGTTTCGCAGTTGGATCCAGCGCAGATTTGCGGCGGCGGCTGCAGTTCGCAGGATGCTGTCCCGTGTAACGAGCAGTTTCAAGTTCCGTCGAGGCTTTGAAGACGATGTTGAAATGCATTAGTAAGATGATTTGTGACATCGACGCTGTCTTCTTATTCGTCGTCGATCATTCTGCAGCGGTACTTAATTAATTAATTGTAATTACCAACTTGTGGTAATTCGGTCATATTCTGGAGGTAACACAAACTTTGTAAAGTGTGAATTTTTCAGTAATTAATTCATAATGACAACGGTATTGTACTACATTGAAGATATGTCATAGAATGATCGACGTACCAGAAGTTAAGAACGCCTCAATCTGGAAAAAGAACGGCCTTACAATCGGAGAGGATCTCATCCTTGGCGAGGAACAAAAGAGACAGATGAACTTTAGGTCATAACCGTGGAAATTGCATCTTTTGGATAACGCCGTTTATTTTGCAGAAGTGTTAGCAAATTCCTAGATGCTTTGCGCTTCAACTGAATGAACCAGTATTATGTTGCGTACCACGCACCTTTACTTTTACATGAAAAGCGACTCTATGAATGAGGACTGTTTGTTCTGTGAACTGTTTACCACAGAGTACTACGGGCCACACGACAGTAAGTGGGTGTGAATAAGTTGAAGCAGATGTCAGCGTTCTTCTTTTCCACGTGAAGGGTCGCTGGTTATCACGAGGACAACATTTCATTGTGTGTTCGAATTAAAATCACCATGTTCATACTAACATTTTAGCTAACGATGTCGGACAAAGAGATTTCACGTGTATTATCAAACTAGGCTACCCTTGTTTTGGTGAGAACAATCAGATGGACGGGTCACAACAAATTGAATATTCTCACAGCTCAGCTTGTGGTGCTGTTGGCGCAAATTGTTATTTGTCAAGATCTTGATGATAGTCTTTTCATCACTGTACGACACCTTTGTTGTTTTGTTCCAGTTGTCCCCATTATTTTGCAAACCTGTCAACTGTTTCATTTTCCATGATTCTGCAGTGTGCATGGATCCACTGTAGTGTTACGTTTGCCTGCGCACTCAGTTCTGTCAGAGTAGTATTTAGTTCATTTACTTCCTTCTTTCGCGGTTTCTGGAGGGCATGGAATACTGAGAGGGCAAGGAGTACTGAGAGGGCATGGAAAACTGAGAGAGCATGGAGTACTGAGAGGGCACGGAGTACTGATAGGGCATGGAGTACTGAGAGGGCATGAACTACTGAGAGGGCATGGAGTACTGAGAGGGAATAGAGTACTGAGAGGGCATCGAGTACTGAGAGGGCATGGAGTACTTATAGGGCATTGAGTACTGAGAGGGCATGGAGTACTGAGAGGGCATCGTGTACTGAGAGGGAATGGAGTACTGAGAGGGCATGGAGTACTGAGAGGACATGGAGTACCGAGAGGGCATGGAGTACCGAGAGGGCATGGAGTACTACTGAGAGGGCATCTGTAGAGATGACGTGTGGTACCACTCCTGTTCTCCAACTGTCATTGCACAGCTGAATGAGCTTCTTCTTCTTGGCTGTTTGACCGATATGAAGCAACATCTCTTTAGTGATCTAGTTTGGACCTGGCGACTTCTTCAGTTTTAGTTTTGACATTGCATCCTACAGTTCTTTGTTGGTGAAGGGAGTGTTCATTGTGGATTCCGTCTGGTTGGGATCGATTTTTGGCAGCTTTGAGTATAGTCACTTTCGAGTTTAAGTTATGTTGTTTATATGACGGATTGATTAAATCACTACAGCGTACACCCATTGCACGATGGACTGCGATGATTTTGACAACGCTTTATATCACATAATATATTTGTGTCTATTTAAATCTAGTTAGTTGAAAAGTGATTGCAACTTTACATGGTTAGGTATATTTTAAATAAAGTAATTATTTATACTACACACGTGATGTTGACTTGTTGTTTTGTTTAAGGTTAGGGGAACGTTGGAGCAATGTTTGATGACGGTTGGAAAACTTTGGCAGACGGTTGGGACAACGTTGGTTGGTGATTGGGGCAACTTTGGTTGGTAGCTGGCAAATGGTTGAGGCAGCGTCGGTCGTTGGTTGGGGCAACGTTGAATACAACAGTGGAGGTAATGTAGGCATACTGTCCGCTACTGACGTTGGCCCATCGTAATGTTGCTACGTTGTGGCAACGTTTATTCAAGGAGCAAAGTACCGTTCGGCCAATTAAGACTGCTGCACCAACGTTGCACCAACGGTTGGTATATGGTTGGCGGACGGTTACAGTGCTATTCGAGATATAATATTGCATAATGTGTTCTGTTATTGTGTGTTAAATGAAAGTCATCAAAATCATGCATCAAACAGTGTTTATAACCTTATTTCAGCAAATGTCCAGCAGCACGCAGGAAACATAGATATGTCCCTGCACATATATACTCTAATCATGTTTGAACTGAGACGTGTCCACCAACTACAAATATGAATTGAAATCGAATCTTCTTCTGCTCTGTTTAACTTTCTTCAAAGTTTCACTTATCACTGGTAGCATTCACCAGGGAGCAAAATTTGTGGTATTTCAGTTGTTTTCTCTCTGTGTATATATTAACATGCACACATACTGAGAAGCACTGCAAAGGATAACATTAATTTCTATCTATTGCCCAAGTCTCCTTGCAATTTGAATTAGTTAATGTTCCCCTATCCCGCCACCCCTGGAACTGCATAATTTAACAATAGATTATTACGGGACTAAGTGGGAGGTGTGAGAAGACACTGACCATTCGTGTAACAAATTATCTATTATTTAGGAAAGCGCTAAACGGTATTGATCTTACTCGTTATATTTGCCTATGTGGCTATCGCAAATCTAAGCGCATTGACTTTTGGGATACATATATGTGTTTTTTCTACGAAAAATAAAAACGCTTTAGATTGGATCGGAATAAAAAGGTAAATTCTTATACAGCGCAGTATCCAGTCCTCAGGACTGCTCAAATCGGTGGTTCGTACTGGAAAACTATTTGGTGTCCCAAAGAGTACGCTGCTCCGGAGGTTAAAGGGAAAGAACAAGCGGGTGCATGGTGTTTGCAAAGTGATGGGATCCATGCAGACGGCCCTGCCACGAAACATTGACCTGGACTTGGTGAACCATACACATCGCATGGAGTCCCTGTTAGTTGGTCTATCACTCGATGCTGTCTGGTGTCTGGTGTATCAGCTGGCTGATGTGAACGGCATCGATCACCCATTCAGTACCGCCACTCAGAAGGCTGGGTGGGACTGACTGGCTGGTTTTAGAGCGCGACATCCTTCGTTGGCATTAAAAACTTCAGAAGCCACTTCAGGTGCCAAGGCACAAGGCTTCAATCGTCCAAACGTAAACAAATTCTTTGATTTATTGGAAGGACTCTTTGATAAACATCCGTACCCACCGTCTCGACTCTACAACTTCGACGAGACTGGTGTGACAACGGTGCAGAAGACGCCAAACAAGGTGATGAGCCTGAAGGGGAAACGACAAGTCGGCTGTCTCACTTCAGCTGAAAGGGGAACCAGAATCACGGTGGAGCTGTGCATGAGGGGTCAATACACAGCTGGTTTTCACATTGGCGACCATATTAACGTGTTGTCTTATTATAAGAAAACGTGACCTACAAAATGTCTTAAACTTCTCACCAGCTGTTATCATCATCTCATTGACATGCTGATAGATATTAACAAAAATTGCATACTTCTAGCTCTTGTAAAATGCCTGTATGTGTAACACCCGTCAATATTTAGCAATGGCAAGCATTACTCCGCAAACAGGTCACACAGGCAAATTGCTGCCAAATATAAAATAATTTTTAAAAAAATTCTCTAAAATACACTGCACTTTTTTCGTAACCAAACAGGAAGTCTAATTAGAACATGACCCATGAATGCTTCCGGAGAGTACGTGCCACCATTGATAATTTGTCCACGCATGCGCATGAAGGCGGAGCTCATGAATGGCGCACACCAGGGATCCATCTCTGCTTGTCACAAGTCAGGCTGGATGCAGAGTGATATCTTTGTGGAATGGTTCCATCACTTCGTAAAACACACAAACCCAACCGCCGATCGTCCTGTCTTACTCATCCTTGATGGACACAGCACACACACCAAGAGCCTCACACTCATCGATCTTGATGGGCACAGAACACACACCAAGAGCCTCACACTCATCGATCTTGATTGACACAGCACACACACCAAGAGCCTCACACTCATCGATCTTGATGGACACAGCACATACACCAAGAGCCTCACACTCATCGATCTTGATGGACACAGCACACACACCAAGAGCCTCACACTCATCGATCTTGATGGACACAGCACACACATCAAGAGCCTCACACTCATCGATTTTGATGGACACAGCACACACACCAAGAACCTCACACTCATCGATCTTGATAGGCACAGCACACACACCAAGAGCCTCACACACATCGATCTTGATGGACACAGCACACACACAAAGAGCCTCACACACATCGATCTTCATGGACACAGGACACACACCAAGAGCCTCACACTCATCGATCTTGATGGACACAGCACACACACCAAGAGCCTCACACTCATCGATCTTGATGGACACAGCACACACACCAAGAAACTCACACTCATCGATCTTGATGGGCACAGCACACAAACACCAAGAGCCTCACACTCATCGATCTTGATGGACACAGCACACACACCAAGAGCCTTGACACAGCACACACACAAAGAGCTCACACTCGATCTTGATGGACACAGCACACACACACCAAGAGCCTCACACTCATCGATCTTGATGGACACAGCACACACACCAAGAGCCTCACACTCATCGATCTTGATGGACACAGCACACACACCAAGAGCCTCACACTCATCGATCTTGATGGACACAGCACACACACACCAAGAGCCTCACACTCATCGATCTTGAAGGGCACAGCACACACACACCAAGAACCTCACACTCATCGATCTTGATGGACACAGCACACACACCAAGAGCCTCACAATCATCGAACTTGATGGGCACAGCACACACACAAAGAGCGTCACACTCATTGATCTTGATGGACACAGCACACACACCAAGAACCTCACACTCATCGATCTTGATGGACACAGCACACACACCAAGAGCCTCCCACTCATCGATCTTGATGGACACAGCACACACACCAAGAGCCTCACACTCATCGATCTTGATGGACACAGCACACACACCAAGAGCCTCACACTCATCGATCTTGATGGACACAGAACACACACCAAGAGCCTCACACTCATCGATCTTGATGGACACAGCACACACACACCAAGAGCCTCACACTTATCGATCTTGATGGACACAGCACACACACTAAGAGCCTCACACTGATCGATCTTGATGGACACAGTACACACACCAAGAGCCTCACACTCATCGATCTTGATGGACACAGTACACACACCAACAGCGTCACACTCATCGATCTTGAAGGGCACAGCACACACACACACACACACACACACACCAAGAACCTCACACTCATCGATCTTGATGGACACGGCACACACACCAAGAGCCTCACACTCATCGATCTTGATGGACACAGTACACACACCAAGAACCTCACACTCATCGATCTTGACGGACACAGCACACACACCAAAAGCCTCACACTCATCGATCTTGATGGACACAGCACACACACCAAGAGCCTCACACTCATCGATCTTGAAGGGCACAGCACACACACACCAAGAGCCTCACACCCATCGATCTTGATGGACACAGCACACACACCAAGAGCCTCACACTCATCGATCTTGATGGGCACGGCACACACACCAAGAGCCTCACACTCACCGAACTTGATGGACACGGCACACACACCAAGAGCCTCACACTCATCGATCTTGATGGACACGGCACACACACCAAGAGCCTCACACTCATCGATCTTGATGGACACGGCACACACACCAAGAGCCTCACACTCATCGATCTTGATGGACACAGCACACACACACCAAGAGCCTCACACTCTTCGATCTTGATGGACACAGCACACACACACCAAGAGCCTCACACTCATCGATCTTGATGGGCACAGCACACACACACACCAAGAGCCTCACACTCATCGATCTTGAAGGGCACAGCACACACACACCAAGAACCTCACAATCATCGATCTTGATGGACACAGCACACACACCAAGAGCCTCACAATCATCGAACTTGATGGGCACAGCACACACACAAAGAGCGTCACACTCATTGATCTTGATGGACACAGCACACACACCAAGAACCTCACACTCATCGATCTTGATGGACACAGCACACACACCAAGAGCCTCACACTCATCGATCTTGATGGACACAGCACACACACCAAGAGCCTCACACTCATCGATCTTGATGGACACAGCACACACACCAAGAGCCTCACACTCATCGATCTTGATGGACACAGAACACACACCAAGAGCCTCACACTCATCGATCTTGATGGACACAGCACACACACACCAAGAGCCTCACACTCATCGATCTTGATGGACACAGCACACACACCAAGAGCCTCACACTCATCGATCTTGATGGACACAGCACACACACCAAGAGCCTCACACTCATCGATCTTGATGGACACAGCACACACACCAAGAGCCTCACACTCATCGATCTTGATGGACACAGCTCACACACCAAGAGCGTCACACTCATTTATCTTGATGGACAGAGCACACACACCAAGAACCTCACTCTCGTCGATCTTGATGGGCACAGCACACACACACCAAGAGCCTCACACTCATCGATCTTGATGGACACAGCACACACACCAAGAGCCTCACACTCATCCATCTTGATGGACACAGCACACACACCAAGAGCCTCACACTCATCGATCTTGATGGACACAGCACACACACCAAGAACCTCACACTCATCGATCTTGATGGACACAGCACACACACCAAAAGCCTCACACTCATCGATCTTGATGGACACAGCACACACACCAAGAGCCTCACACTCATCGATCTTGATGGACACAGCACACACACACCAAGAGCCTCACACTCATCGATCTTGATGGGCACGGCACACACACCAAGAGCTTCACATTCATCGAACTTGATGGACACGGCACAAACACCAAGAGCCTCACACTAATCGATCTTGATGGACACACCATAGACACACCAAGAGCCTCACACCCATCGATCTTGATGGACACAGCACACACACCAAGAGCCTCACACTCATCGATCTTGATGGACACGGCACACACACACCAAGAGCGTCACACTCATCGATCTTGATGGGCACAGCACACACACCAAGAGCCTGACACTCATCGATCTTGATGGACACAGCACACACACCAAGAGCCTCACACTCATCGATCTTGATGGACAAAGCACACACACCAAGAGCCTCACACTCATCGATCTTGAAGGGCACAGCACACACACACCAAGAACCTCACACTCATCGATCTTGATTGGCACAGCACACACACCAAGAGCCTGACACTCATCGATCTTCATGGACACAGCACACACACCAAGAGCCTCACACTCGTCGAGCTTGATGGACACAGCACACACACCAAGAGCCTCACGCTCATCGATCTTGAAGGGCACAGCACACACACACCAAGAGTCTCACACTCATCGATCTTAATGGACACAGTACACTCACCAAGAGCCTCACACTCATCGATCTTGTTGGACACAGTACACTCACCAACAGCCTCACACTCATCGATCTTGTTGGACACAGTACACACACCAAGAACCTCACACTCATCGATCTTGATGGACACAGCACACACACCAAGAGCCTCACACTCATCGATCTTGATGGACACAGTACACACACCAAGAGCCTCACACTCATCGATCTTGATGGACACAGCACACACACCAAGAACCTCACACTCATCGATCTTGATGGACACAGCACATACACACCAAGAGCGTCACACTCATCGATCTTGGTGGACACAGCACACTCACCAAGAGCCTCACACTCATCGATCTTGATGGACACAGCACACACACCAAGAGCCTCACACTCATCGATTTTGCTGGACACAACACACACACCAAGAGCCTCACACTCATCGATCTTCCCAGAACCTGTCAGTCACCATCATATGTCTGCCTCCTCACACCATACATCGGCTTCAGCCACTGGATGTGTCCTTCATGAAGTCGTTCAACACGTACACTGACCAAGTCATCACCAAATGGCTAAGAAACCATCCTGGTCGTGGCGTCACTCAGTTTCAACTGGCTGCTATTTTCGGCGAAGTGTACATCAAGGCTGCAACCATGCGCATGGCCATGAACGGCTTCAGACGAACCGGAATATATCCAACTGACCATCATATATTTGAGGACATCGACTGTGATGCAAGTCTCGTGACATATATTCCTGAGGAACACACCTCATCAGCGATCGGGCAGACATTGTCATCGTTGGGCCAGGCCTCGTCAGCGGTTACACAGACCGCGGTGGGGTAGACCTTGTCAGCGGTGGGGTTGACATTGTTATCGTTGGGCCACGCCTCGTCAGCGGTTGCACAGAGCTCGGTGAGGCAGACCTCGTCAGCGGTGGGGCAAACATTGCCGTCGTTGGGCTGGACTGCATAATCGGTTGCACATATCTCGGTGGGCTAGACGTCATGAGCTATGGGGCAGATATCGCCGTCGTTGGGCAAGACCTCGTCGTTGACGGGGCAGGCTGCACGGTCACTAACATCTTCCAATAGAGCCACCTATGTGCTTGCGAATGAGCTTTCACCGGAGCCAAAACAGACACGCGCTGGAGTTCGCAGAGGCGGAGCTCGTGGGAAGACCGATACGGATCTGTCGTCGAAGGCGCCCATGACGAAACGCCTGCCGTGCAAGAAAACGGGGATATCAACGAAGGGTAAGTCGGTGGCACCAAAAAAGAAGAAACTTTCGTTTGGACGCGAAAACCGCTGTCTTAATTTATTGCGACGAGTTGTTTGAAGAAACGCCAGCTGACGATTGTATCCGGCGCACCGTCTGTCTCCGCTGGGCACACGACCAGTGTGCAGGAGTAAATGAAGACGATGACTATTTTAGATGTGACCTTTGCTAAAGATCCATAGGATACTGAATTGTTTAATGTTCGTTCACTGGTTTGCAACAGTTGTGCATCTTATGGCGTTTTTGTATTTTTTCAATATAAAATTTAAATGCAATTGTTCTCGATCTGACAATATTTATGCAGGTCGTTTAAGTTAACTAGTAACACACTAACTTACACAAAGAAGTAAGGAAAATGCATGTCTATATGGGCTATACAATTATACAGGAATAGTAAGCCGCCCACGACGTGGGCTGTCAAATTCACAAAGAAGCGTAATATATGCTTATATGACCTTAATTACCATGTCGCATCTCTTGGCTATTCTTACTGCAGTTTACTAGTTCTAATATATCCATTACTTAAAATAACAATTGTCAATATATAGGCCCACATTACATTAGTGAATTACATAACTAAATCTGCATCCCATTTTCCCCGGATCAGAATCCCGTTTTGCTCGTACATGCGGGTAAAATGGGATATCTGAGGGTAAAATGGGATAGTCCCAATTTATCAAATATTAATGGTGTCAACAACAAAAAATATCACGTCTTGTTGTGCTTTGGTGTATTTGGCAGATACACAACAAACTGTTTCTCTGGTGAACAAAATATGGGTGCGGCGAACAGCGGAACGTTAACTATCCCGTTTTGCCCGGGTTTCCCCTACGCGTAATACTGTTATAAAAAATAAATACATAAAACGTAACATAACAATTGCAGGAACCTCGCGCGCGCGGCAAAAACTTCGGGAAAACGGCTCCAGCATGCATGGATCATAGACTTGGCTTCATGGTGTAGACGCAGATACAGTTTTTCTAACATTTTGTAAATGTTACTTTCACGACTGTCTTCTTCCAAGGCATGCACCCAGTCAGGTGACTGGCATTTTTTTTAGTTGTGTTTAAAATTAAGCAATTAATACATATAAGTAGAATAATTATTGTGCCGCTATATATAGTCATATACGACACGCAAATTCGATATGGGGTGGGGGTTAAATTACCAGCATCGGTCGTTTTTTCTTTGCACGTACAGCCCTAACAATTTCCAAAAGACAAAAACACACAATGATCGATAACATAATATTATTATATCGACATGTGGAAATATATACAGTACAAAATGATTAAAACATCTGCGTATATTCAGTGCGTGAAATTTGTTTGAATACACGCAACATTTTTACACACACACACACACACACACACACACACACACACACACACACACACACACACACACACACACTCAAGCACGCGCGCGCACGCACACACGTACACAAACAAACAGGCCTATGTTCGTGTACACACATTCAAGTGTATGAATAGCGCCTATATAGAGGCTATAGACATACACACGCACGTATATTAATTACACCACCGAAAAGAAAATGCCATATATTGTGTTACATCCATAGTATAGCCGCACACCCTACAGACATATAGGTGCGCTCCCTACAGAAATGTTGGCGTACTCTATAATTGGCTTAGCCTTAGATTTGGTTTGTGTGGTAATGTGGGTCACCACGCAAGTAAATAATTGAACTAAAACTGCTTGTATAATGTTAATTTAATAATAACCAGGAACCACAGTGTTGACCATACATTTTTTGTATGTTGTGTGAATACATTTATATATGCATTGTTGCTGCAAACATATTTATTTACATTAAGTTAAAAGTAATACTAATATTATTGGCGAATCACGTTCGAGCGTTGTATTTTCTGCACACACACTCGTAGGTGTTATAATACCTGTATTTGGCCGAGACGATTCCAGGTATGTTTTGACAAAACTTTCATATGAAGTCGCATTGTTTGGATACTTTTTGCGAATAATCTTTGAATTGTGTTGCTCTTTAATGTGGTTGTAATTGATGGAAACGAATCAAATAGAACTGTTTTTGCTGTTTGGACGATAAAAGGTGGTTTGGCGACAGTCGTAATCAAAACATTTGCGACACTGGATCTGGTCCGACAACTATTCACTCAATATTTGACCGTAAATGACTATAAAGTTAAATCATGTTGAAGGGTCACGTAATTACTAGCTTAGATACCTAATTGTCAAATTAATTAATTAAAGTTGTAAAGATTAGTAATTAAATTTTTGAATATCCAGACTATTCCAGTCCCACCGCATTCACTGATTGAGGAACTACTCGCATAGCCATACTGATTGACAGGTAATAGGTAGAACCTAGCCCTAGGCTTAAATGGTCCAGATGTGAAACACAAGGAAACGGATGGCATACTTTACATAAAAATATATAATCTAATTAGCTTACCTACGGCTACGACCACCAAAGTAGTTGTTACTGTCAATACTCAGTGCCTAAACTAAACCAAAACAAACGCCACTGGCCGAAGCCATCCTTTAGGATGTTGTGCCAGAATAAAAACAGAACATACTCAGAGAGACATCCCCAAATATGTTTCATGCTGTAGCTCTGGATAGGTAGACCTACTTTTCATGTATGGATCTAGGACTATATCAGTATCACGTCTATGTCAGCATACTGGACCACTCGGTTTCTGCCTTACACAAGCATAATATGCAGTTGTCACCAATAATTGTTGAACTCGTTCAGCAATGTATCATTATTATTAATCAGAACCATTTATTCCATCAATGGCATGCAAACATAGCGTAAAATAAGTTGTCTTTAGTTAAATACTTACAATATTCGTAAGACGATAATCGCTTCACGCGCCATACGGAAGCACTCGGTTTCTACCTCATCGTGTTCAAAATCATCATTGTTGAACACATCGCAACGCATTCACTGTATAAACTCCACGGGCTGTTTGTTAACTTTCCTGTGGTGATTAGGGTGAGTAGTTGCTTACAATTTCGCCCAATAAATTTAAATATTACGGTTGTTTACATCACCGTCACTGATATGGTGCACTGTAGTCACGTGGTCTGCGTTCGCTATCAAAATATCTGTCAAAAACCTGTTTGCCTCGTTTTAACTTGAGACAAATAACTTTGTTGCAAGTTTGTAGACATCCTTTGCTCATTGTGTCCGATATATCTGACTAAAGATGTATTTAGTATGAGATCCAGCTATATAATCGTAATGAGGCAGAAACTCGGATAGGGCAGAAACTGAATAGGTGACTATACGTGGTGTGGTGTGGGGTAACAAAATAAAATATTGTCACATTGAAACTGGCAGTTGTCTGACTCTGATCAAGGTTGAACGGTTTTAACCGCCCAGTTAAATCTGGTTAAAACCGGGCTCATTTTCCCTGAAAAGTGGTTAAAACCTAATTTAGTGATAATTGTGTGCAGTATTTCTGTAATTGTTAATCACTATAAAAACAATGCAAATGTCAAAATATATGTTCAGTATGAATAAGAAACAAGATATCTTGAGGCAGTATTGCTCATTGTATTAAAATCAAGCTCATGCAAAAGTAGATCGTAATTTTCAACAATATATGTAAACATGTCAGAGTGGTAATCAATGTAAAGTATAAAAACTATTACATGGTCCATGCTCTATTGTTGGTCCTATTTTATTCTTTAGATTAACTAATTTAATTTGAGTTTTCAAAATATAGTCTAGCTATGTTCTCATGATTGATGATTACAAATACATAGAACTTTTACCCTTATTATACATATAATTTTTAATTAACTAGTTTTAGTTTTTGTGGCAATATTCTCAGTGACATATTAGTGCGATGTAGTTGATGTTTTATTTGATGTAAGTGTACTCTTTAAAATCGTACAATATTGCATAACAGTTTAACATTTAAATCATGTCGACACTTTCACCATGCCAAGAGGCTAACGTCAATACAGGTGGCAGGCACAATTGCACATAATGTGTTACGTTTGTCGTTTTCACTACTAAGCATACATTTACATCCATTCCCAAATTGTGTGTTATATTAGCACAACAAAAACTTTTATATAGATCCAAAATCCAATCGTTTTCATTAGCATGACACTGTGAAAATTGACACCAGACAACGTATTCGAATTCGGCGTAGCCAAGCCGTTTCCGTAGCGTAGATTTAGGGTCAGGCCATGGTCTATATGAATTATTCAAGAACACGGCCACCTCTTCTTTTTCTTTTTGTGCATATAAAGAACTTTGTAACTGGTGAATACTTTACAATAATTAATAAGTGTTCTACACCTGCTTTTATTTATTAAGAATGTGTGTCAATTCAGTTTAAGTTGTGCAAGAACAAGCTATGCTTGTTTTAAGCAAGTAGATATTTACATTCTATCATTAGGTAAAATTAGTATATGAGCTAAATATAAGCCAGGAGAAGTTGGTGTGTGTTGGGTTTGTGTTAGACTTTTCAATAGTGTTAATATGTTTTGACCAGTTTTAACCGCTAAGTGGTCAAAACAGCTTTTGACCGGCTAGAGTGCAACCCTGACTCTGATACAGTTTGTAGTAATTGTACTTCTTTGCGTACAATAATTAAAACACCGAAATAATACTGTTCCAAAGTATTAACTTTATTTCAGCTTCTTTCTAATTTTACATATCGAACGGTGAATTAATAAAGCATTCACGATGGCAGTTGTTATGTTTAAGATATGAAAATTGCATATCCATATAATCAGTAAACGACTAACCAAAGTTGAACATTTAAAAGACTATAGTTACATAACAAAAGTAAAGGGCAGACACGATTATGTTGTATAATTAAACATAATGCACACACATAGATGATACTGCCTTGTATAGTAAGGATATTTCTTGAACCATATATTATGTCAATCAAGCAAACTTTTAGCAGTAATGTTTTGCTCAACCCATTGTTAATAAATAAACTAAAATAGCACCTACCACTAACCACATGTGTGCGTTTGTTGATATTGTGTGGCTTCAGAAATATTGGTTTGTTCTAGTTCTATATGGTCTATAAACTGACTACCGGGTAGTCTATATATTGTGGTTAAATTGCTGTAGTCTTATGAGGTCTCATTCAACTATCGCTAAACTGACCGTTCTATGTTAGCGCTGAGTGTGGTCACTGCCAGAGTGCTTGTCATCATCTGTGGTTCTTGTACATCTCAAATTGAAGCGGGACCAACATTAGCATTATGTTGAGAGCCAGGTTTTGACATCAGATATATCATGATGCCTAGCCTGGGTTTTGAGTGAAGAGTGCTGACCTGTGTTATCCACGGGTTACACTAGCACTCCCTTGACCTGCTGTAGTGTAGTACATAGTAACTAGACATGAACATTAGTGAAACTAAGCTCTGCTTAACCCAGGTGTGTTGCTTCATGTGGTTGCCAAGAGTTAATAATCTATAGATCTACATTAAGAGTTTGACATGTACATTTATATAAAAAGGGTTCAGCATCTACAGTTAAATTGTATTAAAACCAGCAATAAAACGTAAATATAAATAAATCAAAGAGATATGCCATGTTTGAATATAATTGGATAGCTTATGTTTGAAGAGCGACATGATGTGTTTGTTTTAAATGTGAGTTATTGTTAGAGGCATCACACAGATTTTCACACAGCTGACTAATTTCTACTATTTACTTCAAAATATGTACTGAAGTGCAATATTTGCTGAGAATGTGTCTGGGCCATTTCTATTAATCTACAGTGGCACCTCACTGTTAAGGTCCTAAGGTCACCCTCGAAACTGGGCAAAAGTGACCTGAATGGTCAGATGACCACATTAATAGCGAGACTAATTTCCTATATTTACTGTTGCAGGAATAATTTGGGACCATGCTAGACCTTAATTGCGAGGTGGCTGGATTGCAGATGTGACTGTAAACCAAGGTTCGACTGTACGCCTTTTCAGGTTGATGCAGATGTGCCATGCTAGTGTTCTCGTATCTTTCTGTGTACTGTGTAACACAATGTCACTGTTGCAGGTATCCGACCGCCATACAGTCAGAGACAAGCGAGAAGATGCCAGTGGCCACGGGGGAAGAGACAGGCGTAGGTTCGTACGTCTCCACACTTCTCTCCTAGATACATAGGCTGTCTATATGTTCCACTGCAATAAATCTATTTTAACTATTGTAATTTTCTTTGTACACTAGAGCGGCCATGCCTTCTGCAAAGGCACTTTGGTCATATAAGAAAGGTAACCGCTCATCCAGTCAGCCTCCTATTTTCCAGACAGTACATCTAGGAACAATGATTTTCCGTTTCAAAAAAATTCCGTTTCAGTTCCGTTTCAAAATTCTGTTTCAGAAAAGGCAACTTCATTACACATTTTCCGTGTCAAAACACACATTCTCTGTTAAAAATAGCATACTGGCTAATTGTTGTTCAAAAAATAAATATTTTATTTCAAAGTTAACTTTTGAAAAATAATACATTCTATGAAATATCTAAAATATCACAATGTTATTATGGCAATAATGCTAGCTATATCACCTTATTCGTCTGTTCCCTTCCAACAGGGGCCTTCGACACTCTCTGTGACAATCTCAACTCGCCAGCGTTTGAGTCGGCTGTGGGGGCGAGCGATGAAGACGTCAACTTTCTATCACAACTCATGAACAGCACTGTCTTACAGTCCCTCATCCAGGTGAGTTCTAACATCACTTATAGACACAGTGCACAAAAATGTAAGTTCTTATATAGTACGGTATCCAGCCCTCAGGACTGCTCAAAGCGCTTTACACTTTACTCCCTGGCAGACCTGTTCAGTTGAACACCATCTCAACTTCTAAGGATTCAGCCACGCTGCAATTAACGTGCAAAGACATTTTCTACACAAATGTCCACTACTGTCTATAGCCAGCGACTCATTCATACAGCTGAGAGAACTAGAGCAACTTGGGAGTGAACAAATTTACCCAAGGTTCAAAATAGCAGGAAGTAGATTCAACCCAGGAGCCTTTGATTGTCCAATTGAAGCTATTGTAACGTCACCTCATGAAAATGTTGAGGATAAATTATATATCTTTTAGCTAACACCCACTCACCCATCAAGCAATACACTAAGGTTTAATGTAGATTCTAACATTGTGAACAGAAAACTCTAAACCTGTGACCCATCCTAATGGGGTGACTAGGACATGTAACAAATTATTTCAATATACGTAGTAGTAGTAGTAGTAGGTTTTATTTGGAATTGTATAAATCATACATACAAATATAAACAATCCGTAAAACAGTTGACAAAATGATATACAATTCCAGGTTGACAGCGGAGCCAATTAAGGCTGTAACCAGTTTGTTTTAATTATACCAATATAAAATTATAATGATTACATAAACTAGTCGCCGTCATCCCCAAAATAACTATTATTAACAATGATTTCACGTGTAGTATGTTGGTTATGTTGCTATAATCAATAGAACATATATGTAAATTCTATAACATTAATATTAGATGATACATGTTCACAGTCTTGCGAAAAGAAAAAACATGTGGTTATGCCAAGCTTCAGTAATGGTATAACACCTAAGTAGAATAGCATTATATCAAACACATATGTCAGACGTGTCGGGGTGGAATGAAATTAAACTAGAACACCATACCCCCTTGCAACATTTGCCTTTAATGATAATATAAAACTATTTAAATTGGGTTTATTTTGTATAACAGTTGGAATTGTATTCCATATCATCGGACCTTTACATAGCAAACTGTTCGAAGATCTTTGAGTAGAACTGATAATAGGACGTATATTACAGGTTTGTCTTGTTTTGTAAAAGTGAATGTAAAAATATCCGCTAATGAGTGTGGCAGACTACTGTGGACATAATTATACATGAATTTTCCTACTTCAATTTCATAAATATCATGCAATTTTATTATATTTAAACATGTGAAGAGGGGATGTGAATGTTCCCAATAGTTTGTTTTAAGAATGGAACAAACTATTTTTTTTTGTATAATGAATACTTTTTCGATATGTGTTTTGTATGTGGATCCCCACAAAATGATTCCGTATGTCAAGTAGGGGTAAACTAAAGTGTAATAAATTGTTTTAAGTGCAGCTACTGGAAGGTAGTGGTTAACTTTATTAATTATGTATAAAGCACTAGTTAGCTTGTTTTTGCATGCATTTATATGTTCATGCCAATCAAGTCTGTCGTCTATATGAAGGCCTAGAAATGTTATACATTTTGTTCGCTGAATTATGTTATTAGCTATCGCTAATAATAATTCTTCGTTCTGAGCAGGACGAGATCTAGAAAATAACATGCATTTTGTCTTAGAAATGTTTAAAGATAGTTTATTGGCACGAAACCAGTCAGCTAATATTTCAAGTTCGTTATTCATATCTTTATATATTTCATTAATATGTTTTCCAGTTTTGTATATAGTAGTGTCATCAGCAAACAATATAGTTTTGCACATATTTACACAGAATGGAAGGTCATTAATATATAAAATAAACAAAAGCGGACCGAGGATAGACCCCTGTGGGACACCGTGTGTGACATCCTGCTGAAGTGAATCACTAGAACTGTACATAACATACTGTTTCCTGTTTGAAAGGTAACTCTTAAACCATTTGAGTGGAGTACCCCTTATACCGTAATATTCAAGTTTGTGTAATAGGATTTGGTGGTTGATGGTATCGAATGCTTTACTTAGATCCAGAAAAACAGCAAGGACCGAGTCCTTTTTTTCTAGTGCATTAATAATGTCACTAGTAAAACCGGTAATAGCATTGGTTGTTGAATGTTTCTCACGAAAACCATATTGGTTATTGTTCGATGTATTGTTTTTCTGTATAAAATCATAAGTTCTTCTATGTACAACTTTTTCCAGTATTTTAGAAATTGAAGGTAACAAAGATATGGTATATAATTAGAAAAGTCATCAGTAGCTTTAGACTCATAAACAGGTATAATTTTTGCTATTTTTATTTTGTCAGGCACTAGTCCCTCTCCTATTGATTTATTTATTCAAATAGTTATTGGTAAGGCTATTTGCTCACCAAATAAATTCATGAGACAGGGACTAAAATTGTCATATCCAGAACTGGTCTTAGGTTGGAGAGACATTATAATTTGCCTGATTTCATTTACATCGGTCGGACTCATGAAGAGACTTCTTGGATTCTGTTTAGGACAATTCTGAAGATATTTAGTAGATTGCTCTTTAGGTTGAGGGATTGCATTTGCATGGTTTGAGCCAATATTAGTAAAAACGTTACAGAATATATTTGAAATTTGATGAGGGTCCTTAATTATATCGTTATTATATTTAAAGTGTGACAAAATGCCTGATTTATCGTTGTTTTCCCAATCATGGTTCTAAGTAATTTCCAATTTTTTTTAGAGTCGTTCTTAAATGTTTTTAACTCATTCGCATAGTATGTTGTTTTGACAATTTGTTTCAGTTTATTATACATATTTCTATAATGTACATAATGGATATACGTATGATGTGTCTTAGATTTGCCGATACATTTCCTATAGAGTTTGTTTGATGTTACTGACGATTTTAATAGACCTTTAGTCATCCATTTATTACGTATTTGGGATTAACTTTAGCAATTTTCTCCGGCGCGAATGTTTGAATAAGTTAAGTTTGTTAGTGAATTCCCTGAACGCATTATCTGTATCAAACTGGTGTAAATACGTCCAATCAATTTCGCGTAGTGTAGATGTTATATGACCAATGGATTTGTCAGACATAGGTCTATGTTTGAATATTAACGGCTCATTTGATTTTTTACAAGGCTTCTGCTTGCCAATTAAACAGCATATAGGCAGGTGATCAGATATAGCAGGGGTAGAACTTCAGCATTTATTTTACTGGACAGCAGGACTAGTAAAGACAAAAGTTTACTAGTCCGCCAAAAGGTTTACTAGTCCTGAAAATATCAAAACAACACAAATTTAAATTGCAACAAATGCGTCAGACGGTCCATGGTGGCCGTTTTCAGCACTTGAATGGCTCGGTGGGCAGTTGCAGTGTTTTTCCAGCTTGCGTTTTTCTGCTGGTTTTGCAACCCCAGTCAAGTAATGATACATCGTGCATAAACGCAGACTAATAAAGCAATGTAGATGTAAACCGTATTCGAAAACCGTGCATTTGAAAATGACCACCAATTGCACTCATTAGCCCTACCCCTCTACCAGATACGCTAAACCAAACAAAACTGTCATTTCAGAATTCGATGTCACACAACAGCCAATCAACAGCACTGTTTCACTTTTCACTGTCGCCTCATTACGTAAAGAATTAGTTTGTCAATGGTACGGATGGTGGCATCATGCAACATGCTGATTTTTACTAGACAGCCGGACTAGTTGGTAGGCAGATTTACTAGTCCGCCGTAATCTTTACTAGTGTACGGACTAGCGGACTAGTGGGTAGTTCTACCCCTGTATAGCACTGTACAATATGCCAGAATGAACAAATGGAGTTGTATGTCGTACATATATGTCATCAATAAGGGTAGCGGATGTATGGGTGATACGCATTGGTTTGGTAATTGTTGGAATTGTGTTAGCAGCTAGGTGTAAGTATAGTAAGTCGGATGAAGGTTTATATGAGTCCATTTTTAGATACCGGGTAGTCAAAATTTTGATCAGTGCCAATTATGATCTGATGGTTTGAGTGCTGAATCTTATTTAGTATTGTCTCATATCTTTGGATAGATGAAGACACATTTGAATTAGGGATCCGGTATATTTCACCAACGACAGAGGTTTAACTATTAATGCTGCATTCAATAAATACAGATTCAAATTCCCCCTCCACGAAGATATCAATGTCTTAGCGGTGATTATACTGAATATTATCACGTATATACATCGCGACACCACCTTTAGATTTAAATTTCCTATTCTTGTAAATAAAATTATAATTAGGCAATTTAAAAAGATGTGCTTTGTTGTCATTTAAAAAAGTTTCACATAATAAGATATAATTAATTTCAACATGTGCATCAGATAGCTGTGACAGTAATATTTTAAGTTGATCAAAGTTTGATGAAAGTCCTTGTATGTTGAGATGGAGTACTTTGTGCTGAAAACGGGTATGGCAAAATTTAGCGGGAAGAATATTATGAACATCATAGTAATCACTATTTATATTAGCTAGGTTAAAAGGATTTACTTCAACCTCTTCGTTTTCAAACAAGTGCCTTATGTCTAATTCAGTATAATTACTTAGCATTTCATCCATTGCTTCTTGAATGTAATTAGCTTAAGAATCAGACAGTAAACTGTTAAGTCATAATATAACGAAGACGCTTTTGTGCTGAGGTTACGTAAGTACAAAATATGTTTTAACAGCCCCATTATACTCCAATACCAGGGCGCCAAAACCTTACCATGCAACTGATGTTTGCACTCCACACTGAATACGTACCAACATTTTAAAGAACAATTAGTAAAAGTTCTTAAATTATGTACCACTCTAGGACATACCAACATGTTAAAGAACAATAAATGAAAATACGTTTTTAAACTACTTACGCTAACATACAAGTCGTATGTAATAATGACACTTAAGTCCAACATAATTATATATATAGTTGTCAGCAATCATTGTCAACAACGAAAAAACAAATGAAAAGAAGATATACATTAAATGAAGTAACATCATGAATGACGACAAGTTCATTAATGACTTTTCCAAAATAAACCCCTCCTGTTTGAAACTAACGGAGATAGACTCGGACACACATCCAGAATGAGAGAAACACGTTATATAATATAGATAGTTGTACATTATTAAACATTATTAAATCACTGGGTGGGAACTCAAAAACACAACAAGTGCCACACAGTCATGTTGGATCATTGTCTTCAAAATAAATGCAGCAAAAATTTATTATGTATTTGGGGTGAAACACACACATTTTTTTTTCATCCTCTTCTTCTTGGACGAGTCGGCTATACCGCCATGTAAGACTAACTGTCTGTCTCCAGGTCCATGAGACACTGCAGGATTCAAACCTGGAGCCAGTGAGCTGCAGCAACATCGAGTTGATCCGCGATGTTGTGAAAGACATAGACACGGCCCCCAACAGCACAGCCGCAAACGACCTCCGGAACATCCTCACCGAACCAAACTTCTGTGTACGTACCAGCTCCATTCAATCAATTCAAACTGTACAACTTAGTTGGTAAAGTATTCATTGATTGGTAATTATAAATTGCCTTTTATGAAATCACAAAAGTATTGTAAGAGTGTCATTTGAAAAAAAACCTGCATGTTAAGCAATATATTCCCTTTTTTCTTCATTTATTACTATTTAATTTTCAACATATATGTTGAAAATTAAATAGTAATAAATGAAGAAATAATATTGCAATATACTTGTAATATAAGCATTTACTAGTGCCAGGTCATTAATCGTGTTCAGGCATTTCGTGTTGTGATAATTATACATTGTATCATTGGATATTTCAGTAGGTATAAATATGAAATGTATGCTAAGCCTTTGAAAAGTAAATACAATTATGGAGTTTTACACACATCAGTTATTATCGTGTACTGTGTCGTTATATCATATATCATCTGAGTCTTATTCGTGCATGATTTCTCTTAAGAATCTGAGTTACAATACAACTGCATGTTAATTCAACACAGGAATAACACGTGCAAGTACATAGTGTGATATGGTGAAAAGAGACAACGGATGTTGTGCAACTTATAACATAAAAGTTCCATCTTGGGGTAAAATACAAATAAAATTCACAATCAAAGGTAAGTTCTTATATAGCGCAGTGTCTGGTCCTTAGGACTGCTCAAAGTGCTTTACACCTTACTTCCTTCAAACCCGTTCAATCGAACACCATCTCGACTTCTTTGGGAAGCATTCAGCCATGCTGCGATTATTGTGCAAAGGCTATTTGTACACAACAAAACAACAACACAACAAATAGCCAGATACTCATTCATAGAGATGAGTGAACTGGAGCAACGTAGAGTGAACGTACTTGCCCATGGTTACACACAACAGCACATGATTCGAACCTGTGTTCTTTTGATTCAGAGTCCAATGCTCTGTCCACTGCACCACTGCACTGCACAGTGGCATGTTCACTGATATCATCGATACAGTCACTCTTGTGAATGACACCCTTGAAAACATCCATGGTTTTCAAATGAGAATTTGTTCTGGCGTTGCGTTTCAGGCCCTACTGGAAGCACACGACGACATCGCATCCAAGAACTATGACGCCATTCCTGACGTCTTCCCAATGTTTGCACCACCCCCTCAGGAAATGCTTAACCCCACGGTCTCAGATGCCATCCGAATGGTTGGCATCCGCAAAAATGCAGACGAACCCTTGGTAAGTTTTTTGTTTTGGCGAGTGAAGAATCATGAAAGAATAAAAAGCGTACCAGGCGATTTTCTTAGTAAACTGATTTATAAATCTTAGAGAACGAGTTTAAAGACAGAGTTGTGTGTTGTTTTTTGACATAACTAAATCAACAGTTTCACCTGTGTACTCTACAGAGTGTCTTGATAATATTATTGTATAACATCACTCAGTGGTTCCCGTGGTAGCTGTGAAACCATCTGGGTGAATTGTGAAAAGTGTAGATACTGGTTAAACATGAACAATACAAATTTACTGCTTGCATGAGATTCATGTCATCACAGTTGCATGATTATTGAGTGTCACGGCAGATATTAGAAAGTTGGCATGTTTGCAAATGTCACATGATCATTACTAGTACCACATGTCTTATGCCGAATGTCACATGATTGTTACTATTATCGCAAATATGATGTTGATTGTCACATGAACTTTGGATTGGCAAAGACACGTGGGCAGTGTAGAACACTTTAAATTTTTAGAGTACGATTTCCCATAATATTATGTCGATGTGAACATTTGTAAATATATCCATTTATTATAATTGTTATTACATATATTATGTAATAAAAAGTAAAATGCTAAAGTGTTTTACCGGGTAGGACTATATCTGTTGTGATTTCTTTTTGTGGAGTGCATTTTAGAATAATTATTGTTGGTAAGGTTTCTAATATATTTTTAAAATATGATTGCATGTATGCAAGTAAAATTTAAAACGTTAAATTTTAGAGGGCGACCATATTTCTACTATGATTTTTTTAATGGAGTGCATTTTAGAATAATTATTGTTTGGTACAGGTTTCTGATGTGTCTAATTTAAAAATATGATTGCATGCATTGTGAGAAAGATCTCAATTGAGTGGGTACTATATAAAAATATGACGGGGTATCACAGTATGTGAGTGCTTTATGTAATTATGTGTTTTGTTGCTATGATAGGGTATCCCAGTATGTGGGTGCTGTATGTAATTATGTATTTTGTTGCTACGACAGGGTATCCCAGTATGTGGGCGCTGTATGTAACTATGTATTTTGTTGCTATGACAGGGTATCACAATATGTGGGTGCTATATATAATTGTGTTTTGTTGCCCTGACAGGGTATCACCGTGCGGAAGGAGAACAAGCCTGAGGAAGAGGGGGAACAACTGGTCATTGCTCGTATCCTCACCGGCAGCATGATTGACCGTCAGGGTAAGTATTTCCCTCGTCTTGTTCACCACTGACCATCACCCTAACCTCATGTGTTTATCATCTTGACTGAATGTTGTTCTGTGGAAGTGTTCTGTTTCAAAGTTTCATCAAACATCACGGCTGTTCGACTAGTAAATTGTGTATCCATCATGTGGGCTATTGCCTAGCCATAAGGTCTGTCAAGCCATCAAAATGGATGCCAAATACACGGAGTGTTTTGATATTCTGTCATATTTTTGTTACTGACATCAGTGACATGTTACATACATGTTACTGATGTCACACATTACTGACATGTTACAAAGTGCTGACATGTTACTGACATGTTACACATTACTGACATGTTACAGATTACCAACATGTTACACTCAACTGACGTGTTAAACATTACTGACATGATACACATTACTGACATGTTACATATTACTGACATGTTACATGTTATTGATGCGTGGTGTGTGCGCAGGTCTGCTCCAGGTGGGTGACATCATCAAGGAGATCAACGGCCACGAGGTCCACGACCCGGACCAGCTGCAGGACATCATGAAACGCTGCAGCGGTAGTGTCACCCTCAAAGTGCTACCCAGCTTCTACGACCCAAGTGCTTTCTCACAGGTCACTGCACCTTTCATTCTATTGAATTATATTCTTTAAAATGTAGAACTTTGCTTGTCAAAATTCAAGTCTTTTACAGTGTGTAATAATAAGAGGATTAATACTTAGTGCGAGTGGTGCACTGCGTCTACTGATATTGGTAAACATTTATTTATGAACATGTATGTGCCCTTGCTGTCTAGACTGAAAGATGTCAGACAGGATGCACAGTTAAATATTAGTAGTGCTTGCAGAATTAATCTTGTTGTTGATGCACTAATCATGGCATTCAATATCATACTGAGGCGCTGGGGTTGGAGAAACTATGTTGTATGTACAGTGATATTTATAAAATATATTGCTTAACTTTTTATGATTGATCGATCAATTAAATTAATCAATGATTGAACGTGGACATTTTACCAATTCCCACCTACTAAACTCACAATTTTGAGGCCCACCTTTCCACTTCCTGCCATCCTCCTGTGTCTAGTGCACCCATGCTCCCTTTCTTGGATAAGTAATCGACAGTGCTGCCACCTGGCGAACACAGAACCTACAAATTGTTACAGAAACTGTCAGATAAACAGGGCAGGCAACCACTGACATGAGATAGGCGTGGGAGTACGTGTATCTCAGTCTACCTTGACCCTGGTTCTCGTGTTGTCCAGGTGTACCTGAAGGCACACTTCAACTTTGACCCGAGGCGTGACAACTTGATCCCATGTCGCGAGGCAGGTCTGCGTTTCAAGGATGGTGACATTCTGCAGGTGGTCAACATGGACGACCCGAACTGGTGGCAGGTGAGACATTCACTTCATAGATGAGGAACTGCCAGTTAGAAGCAAACCGGAGAGATGGAAAGCGTAGGCATTCAAGCTGGGATGCTTCCCATGGTTAACCTTGAGCGGTGCCAGATTTAGGGCAGATGGGGCTGTTGCCCATGGGCCCCATAATATAATTTTATGAGGGCATCCACAAATTGCTTTTTGGGTCATTTCTTTGGGGTCGAAACATTTTAGACGCACTTCAATATGATGCAAAGTGGTGTTCTAAATGGACAAAAGTCATATTTTGCTACTTATTGTAGAAGATAGGAAGGAGTAAGAACTATTATGATTTCAAGTTTGGTGCCTGAGATGCAAACCGTGTAGGAAGAAAACACACACACACACACACACACACACACACACACACACACACACACACACACACACACTTAGTAATGCACACCTGACCAGTGTTATGTTTTTGTCTGCTAGGCGAGGAAGGTGGATGACAACGGTCCATCGGGACTGATACCTTCACAGACACTGGAAGAAAAGAGGAAGGCCTTTGTGAAGCCTGAATACGACTACACACACAAGTCTTGTGAGCTGCTTCTTTCCTTTTACATAAGTTTATAATAATTAATTTTATTATTACCATATTTGACCGCATTATTACCCATGGGCGATTAGATCAAGATATTCTACTAGTGGGGACGGGGGTTATGCAGACATTGTCGCTAACATAGATCCGCATTACTGTCCCCCCATACAAAAATTGTCCAAACAACATAAACGTAAAGCGGGTATATGAGATAACAACTGAATAGTGACTAGTGCCAGGTTTCACAAAGTGTTCGTATTATATGAAGCGATAATTGAATATAGGAAACATTGTCATTCACGGACATCTGATGAAAAGCTGTTACTCTAAACAATCTTACAACATATGAATAGCTTTGCGGATACTTGTAGTCAGTGCACTCCCGATAACTCAAACTCGCGCAATCCGATTTTCAATTAGTTAAGCCGATCTTTTTCCTCGGTCGCATGCCTATATATATAAGGCACTAAAATGTCGGCCCTGGTAAGTGGAACTTCTGATAACTAGAAGTACTACCATGGGACCCTGGACAGAATGCACTTTAGCTTGGAGATTGTGTCGTAACTATACAAGCTTCATGGATCGATTTAAGTTCGGATTGTCGTAGGAAGGATTGATTCCCGCTTCGTGAAACAGTTTTCCAACATCATAGTCCAGGGCCAGTTTCTTGAAACGTTCGTATTGTACGAAATGACATACAAAGATTCTCAATTCATTCATAGTTTGTCCATCAGAAGTTTGTAATGCTCGCTGTGTGATGTAAATTTATTCTGAGTTAATGCCGTCTTTGCTAAACTTCCACATTTCAAGTTCCTTGTTCACAAGCATCGTGAAACTAGGTCGGGCTCTGACTGCATCCCCAAGCGAATATGAATAAATACGGCAGGCGTCGCCACTGCGTTTGCCATGTTGGACAGAGCAATTTAGGAAGTCGGACATCCAGGTGTTGGTCATGTTATTTTCACCCTTCCTCGTGGCTACAAACTGTCACACAATCCTTAATCTCCGTTGCTGAAGAGGTTTACGTTATTATGACATAACGGCGGCATCGAGAAACGTTTCTTATATTTCTCATCTAAATCAACCCATCTACGCGTCACCATTTGAGCACTAAATCAACCAGACGTTGTAAACGTAGTTTGTGCAAAGTATGGATACCGCCTTTGCTACCATCGATTAACTTTTCCAATGTTGTTTTTTAATGTTTACAATCAGAGGTTATTATTACACGAATAAAGTTGCTTCGTGTAAAAATAAACTATACAGTGGCAAATTTGAGAGCCATTCAATCAGAATCAATGCCGGCTGGCTGAAGTGCCAACCAGCGACAGATGACGTGAAGTCTGAAGAATATTCAACAACTTTCTGGCTATTCCGTGGCCTATCTGCATGCTTTATTACATGATATATTATGTCATATAATAAAGTAGAAAAACTGGACAAAATTATTCAAAATGCAATGCCTGCTGGCTGAAGCGCTAATTAGTGCCGATTCAGCGACAGAAACATCGGAGCAGACCACATTCAACACAGAATATTCAACAACTAAAAAACAATGTAGCAGTTATGCATTGACACAGCTGTAGACATTGTGATATATGTACCAAGATGACTCTTTGTCAACATTCACTGTATTTGCATCAATGGATTGAAGTCAGGTGGTGTTTCTTGCACAGAAAACCGAGGTTGCTATCTTCTTTCTTTACATGGCATGAATAAATGCTTTATTTTGTAGTGCTTTGTGGGCTGGTGACAAAGAAGAAACGCAAAATGATGTACCAATCTCGAAAAAATGCAGGTAACTGACTAACTATCATAGCCCGTTTGTGACCTGACACTGAATAATGTGCAACATTTATCACTGTAAGGAGAACAAACTCTCAGATGGCTTGAAGCAATCATTCTTCATCATGTGCCCAGGTTTTATTTGTTTTATATCTTAGTCGTGTTGATGTGAACATTTAGAATGTTGCTAATGATGTCTGCATCAAGTCTGATCTGTTTACATCACTAGGGGCAAAGTAGCCATTGTATATGTTGTCTAAGCGCAAATAATAAAATAGTGTTATTTACATAATAATACGTAGTAAAATTGCCTTCTTCTTTCCTCAGTTTTTATTGTTGCAACAGACTTTGATTGAACAATTAAGTTGTCACGGGCTTTAAATGTATGTTTTATTCATCCTACTCTGCTAAATGTTAGATTTTCAAGGTGCACTGAACACAGTTGTCACTAGTAATATAAAAGACAGTATCCTCAGAATACCAACCTCAGAACTGGTTAGTTTTGTTGTTACTATAGACAAAAACACAGTCACCATCTCATTTATAAAAACATAAAAACTGTAAGGAACTGTTCTTGATAACTTTGAAAAATGGAAGTTGCTGTTTGTGTGTTTTAGAGTTCGATCGAACCGACTTATTGATCTATGAGGAAGTGGCACGCATGCCCCCATTCCAACGCAAGTCGCTTGTTCTCATTGGGGCACAGGGAGTGGGGCGCAGATCTCTCAAACAGAGGCTCATTAAGGCCGACCCTTTGCGGTTTGGTTCAGTCATACCCCGTGAGTGTTTGTACTCTTCAAAGACATTTTTATATTGTTTTTTTACAGATTTCTGACTGTATCTGCTCATTTTTTTTATAAATCATCTAGACAATTCCACAATATAATACCTTATAGAGATATACACTTAGCCTTCAAAGCCGTATGTGTTTATACATGTTTTAATGTGTTCTGTTGGTGTGTTACACACAGTGTGGTATAGTTTACATTGAAAATACATTGGATTACCAGGCAACAACTTATTGTTAGCTTTACACGTTACAATAGATGTTATTACTATGTATCCATCGTGCAGACACGTCACGTTCGGTGCGCCAGAACGAGGTAGACGGCATCGACTACCACTTCATGGACCCGGACGACATGAACCAGGAGATCCTCGAGAACAGGTTCCTGGAGTATGGCATCTTCGAGGACAACTACTATGGCACCAAGTTCGAGTCGATACGCAAAGTCATCCAGTCGGGACGCATGTGTGTTCTCGACATCAACCCGCAGGTGTGTTAAGACTCACCTTTTGTCTGAGACTTCTTTGAGGAAAGTTGCCCGCATTTCCATCATGACGGTTGGTGATGGTTGATTTTAATGATGTTGTAATTGTGATGTACCGGGTATGTTTTTAGATTGTTTAGGAATGGGATGTCTAAGCATATCTACTATGTTTCTTTCATTTGAAGGACGCTTCTAAACTGCTATATTTACCTTATACTTGTGAAAATGTTTGTCTAGTTCTGAGATAATACTACAGATAGTTTTTCTTACAACACAACTACATAGAAGTGAGATAAGTAACTGTGTTGTGTGAACATTTAAAGAGGCTAAGCGATTTTTTTACTGTAAAGGCAGGTGTCAGGTCTTTCTTCGCAACTGCACCAGTGCATTTTACTTGTGTAGTACAAAAACCGTGCTTTCCCTGCAGGCTCTGAAAGCTATCAAGACGTCAGAGTTTATGCCATTTGTTGTGTTCGTCACTGCACCACCTGGCGACATGATGAGGAACATGCACGACTATGCGCTTCAGCGTGGCTTGACGGACAAGATACGGACGGTAAGGCTAGCAACGTTATCTGATGAGTTCATCATTTTACTAATTTAACACTTCTGCATACAGTAGTCAACTTAGAAACTTTGCCTTATGTTTTTGTTATAAAGAAACACACGTGTTCGTCATCCATGTTATGGTTTGACGGACGTTTTGCTAGGGAACAGGTCACGTGATGGATAGGCCAGTTGCATTTATGTGTGTATGGTGCGAATTACGTATATATGATAATTTTGCCGACTCCAAGAATGTTGTTTGCATGTGCCAGGAGAAGGACTTCATTGCAACGAAGGAGGAGAGTCGACAGATCGGTCGTAACTACAAGCATTACTTCGACTTGACCATCATCAACGACAACATGGACGCCACCTACAATAAGCTGCGGCAAGCGATCGAGACTCTCAGCACAGAACCGCAATGGGTGCCCGTCAGCTGGGTGTACTGACACTCAACACGGCGCCACGACGCGTGTACGTTCGCTGGGTGTATTGCTTCTCCCGTCCACGTCATCATGTCCTACACGTTGAAGAAGATCAGCCGTGTCGGCAAGACCATTTACTGCCAGGAAATATATGACGTTCTCATTGTTAGTATTAATTAGATATACTAATTAAGTACAGGTTAAATATGGCATTTCTCTTGCACCGTATACTAGTGCTTGGAGAGTATTTGTCCACTGCCTTGCGTAAGAAGAAGGCATTGTGAGTGCACAGGGAGATCGTTATTTATGTCAACCCTTCAAATTATGGTCGTCGTTCGTGCGCCAACAGAGCATTGCATAAGAACGACCAGTTCCTTAAGACTGTACTTTATGCCAAAGTAGCAGTTACCTCCTTCAGATTTGACAACCAACACAAGTGATGTTCTTCAACATTACCTTTTAACCGCCGTGTCTAGTGCCTCATTTATATATAAGCAGACGTCAGGCGTTGAGTATGGTGCGTGTTAGCAATGTGTTTACTGGGGTTCATTCTGGTCCTTCCGTTGGTGTTTCACGACACACCTCTTTGTCTTATTCTGAACATCATATTCACCCCTTGCAATACTGACATTCGAATAATTAAATTACACCATTGCCACATTTTAAGTCGGGACAGTTTCTATTGTTGAATGTTGAATTGATGAACACAGTATAAAGACAAATTCCGAATGACTGAAATCGTTGCCATTTTCAGTCATTCTACTATATTTTTGTAATACAGCACAATCTTATTGTTTCTAAGATCGGGATGGGGGATATGTTGATGATAATGACCGTATAGCTGTCCGGCAGAGATTTAATGCATGCGTCCACCCATTCATTCATGCCCGCTCTGGCACAAAGAGCCCATGCCTGCACAGGTTCCACCCCAACAACATGACGTCGGTTAACCCGAGGTTGCTGAGCTGAACCCACGCGGGTTTGCTGCCCCGTGGTTGTAACGGTTGTACTGTGGCTGTACAGGCTCTTGGTGATGTATGTGAGTCTTAATCGGAATCGTTGTCTTAGACAGGGTATTTTTACTAAAGCGAGGCTCTCTGTTCAGTTACCCAGAAAAAGCATTGTTTTTTATTAATAAGACGTTCACTGAAATAGTTGTCTCGAACATCAAAGAGTCTTGTTAACCCAGGCGGCTTCCAAAATAGCGCCAATAGAGCGTGTTTAGAATCTGAATGTTGCTTATAATTTTGACATTTTGCGGTCGAAATATTCAAATTGCAAGCACTGTTTCAGGTTTATTTAACATAATTTGTGATGAGTATACCAAACATTTGTTCTTGTATTAAAAGCAATGCATTAAAAATGGCGAACTGATAGCCTCGGTATAGCTACTGTATGTGATAGCGTGTACTATCAGGGAATAAAAATACGACGTATAGTATTTGTAGCGAGCAGAAATGCGTGTAACGCATAATGACGCCTTCAAATGAGTTTATATTTGTATATGGTTGCACGCTAATTTTTGATGCGCCCGTTTGTAATAACGTCGTTATTTAGCTGTAGTTCTCGTAGTTACGATAACACGTTGTGGCAATTTTATGTGAGAACAGAGGACGGTTCGAAACCAGCTGACCTGATAGTTGCCACTTGTAAATAAGGCAATGTATTGATACATTCGAAGGATCCAACATTAGGTTGATTCGGCAAGTTAGGTAGCGTAGATGCTGGTGCCAATGGAAGTCAGGAGACTGGTTATTAAGCCCGATTCCAATGGTTCCGTTGACGTAGAGTGAAGCAGTAATGATCTGGTAGTTACTGTGATTACTGGTCGGGCTGTTGTTTAAGTCTAAAATGTGTTTATACAGCGTGTATGTAGAGGTGTTAAACTGACTTCAGAGAATTGTTAGAATTGCTATTAGTCACCCGCTTGTTACATATCAGTATCGGTCGTCTGTTATCACTCGTATCTCAGAAGACACGTCTTGCGGATTAACGGCAATAATCCGAAACCGATTTGCTGAGTTTTGTGATAATCGTAGGTATTGTTAGGACACGCCTGCTGCGTGTCAACGCTGGCTATAACACAGATGGCATGTTTTGTTGGTAACAAGACCAGTCCTGTGTTTTTGTCAGTGACCTAACCAACCGGTAGAACCAGTGGCTCTGGAACGAAATTCATATTGGGGGGGCTACCGGAGCTTCAGCACCACTGAAAAATTTTCGCCGACGCATATCTTCACACATCTTCCTTCACCTTGTGGCTGTCTCGGTTGGCTTGACTGTGACATCGGAAGACGGCGGGAAGGAAATGCTGTTGGAAATGTTTCGCCGCCGCGTATTACTGAGAGGGGGGGGGGGCAGAAATCCATGTCTGCCCTCCAATTGCACACATCTTTCACAGTCAACAAAATACACATTAATCATCTCATAAAATTTAGATTTCCACCCGCCATTGACGCTCGCCACAAAAACAAACATTCACGCTTACATTTTGTGGGGGGCAGAACCATATGTCTGCTCCCTGGATGAATTCCAAGGGGGAGCTGCTCCCTGTTCCTGTGTCTATGGGTAGAACTAGTATTTATAACGAAACGAAGAGCAAGCAGCGTTACACGTTGTGTTCACCGGGACCGCTCTTGCAGAAAGTAGTGCCGTCACATGGTCATTGTTTTCCCGTACGTTGATAAATATACGTGCTCTTAGTATTCACCGGGCGCCGTCGTTGATCACCAGGTCTGTGTGATCGGAATTCACTGACCAATTTGTCTAATATGTGATTTCGATTTTCTGTCCTAGCTCGTTTGGTCGTCGAGCATTGGTTGTTATTTTCACTGCCTTCATTATGTCGTTTCTGTTTACTATTTTAATACTTTAGTGGGAATTACAAAAAAAAACGAAACATTCCATGACTGCCTGATGCGTTTCTGTCAAATTGTAGTCAGAGTTTATATTTGAATATTGCAACGTGTATACTTATTGGCGAGGCTTTTTGTACAATAAATATAACTTATAGCCGTGACGAATGTCGTGTCGTGATGAATAAGAATCCCGTAGGGAGACATCGCCCAAATCTGTTTTCTCGGGACACTAAACTAGGTGCTACACGAGTCGCTTGCATAGTATGGCTTGCTGCGGTAGTTGCGTGCGTGCGTGTGGGTGTGTTGACATGTTGGCGAAACCCATGCTTTTGACCAACACAACTGATGTAGTTGACGATGGTTTTCCGTTCTCATAGACAACTACCAGCAGCAATAATTATGATTAACACAACATTGACTAATACAGTACCTGTGTATGCAGAGTGACGTAGACGAATATTCACTGGACTCTCAATAAGCGAATGATCTCTTTGTTCAGTTACCATATGGATTAATTGTTAAAAGTTGTCCATTTAAGGTCACCAAAAACATCCAACTGCACTCCCCTTTTGAGGCAAAAACGAGATGGCGTGCCCTATCCCCGCGCGTGCACACACACACAAACACACACACACACATACTATTGTTTGATTACAGTTAGATGATAAGCTGAAGAGCTAAGCTAAAGAGTCAAAGGCAACGGACGCTCCATTCCATGTAGACCATGACAGAGGTTCCATCGTAAACGACAGCCTGGTCGTGGAATGCCCCGTCGGTCCTTGCAACGTCACAGATGTACAAATAACAATGTCCAAGAGGGGCAGTTGTCTGACAACAGAAGTAGTCTATCGCCGAATACGACATTCTTTATTAGTTATGTTTATTGAACGCTTATTAGATGTGTGTGTGGGGGGGGGGTGTGTGGGTGGGGGTGTGTGGCGTGACACTGTGGGTGTGCGCGCGCGCGCGTGTGGGTGGGTGGGTGTGGTGTGACACTGTGGGTGTGCGCGCGCGCGCGTGTGGGTGGGTGGGTGTGGTGTGACACTGTGGGCGTGCGCGCGCGCATGTGTGTGTGTGTGTGTGTACGTACACGACCAGGAGTAATATTTGACAAATTTAACAAGATTGCCACCCAGAGAATTAACTCTAGGTGGCAGGTGGACAAGGAAGCCCTTTGGCTTATCGAGAGTCCGACAATTTTATCTATGTGTATCCCGCCCGTCTGAGGTATGTGTCGATTTTATTTTTAAACATATTCACGCTACTAGCACCCACACAATCAGCAAGTAATCTTTTCCATTCATTTACAGTCCTTTGTGAAAATGAAAACTTTTTTATATCCAATCTACTCTGCTCCTTTGCTAATGCAAGTTCATGTCCTCTAGTCCTTCTATCTTTCTTAACTGAGAAAAACATATTTCTATCAATATTTTCATAACCCTTCAATATTTTAAACACTTCTATCTGATCTCCTCTCAATCTCCTGGTCTGTAGTGTTGTTAAACCGCATTTTTTAGGCGTATTTCGTAACTAAGATCCCTCAGATGTGGTATCATTTTAGTTGCTCTCCTCTGCACTCTTTCTAGCACATCTATGTCCTTCTTGCGATATGGCCTCCACGCTTGAATACAATATTCTAAATGAGGCCTAACTATTGTTTTGTACAGCGGTATTATTAGCTATTTTTCCTTATACGTTATGTTTCGCCTAATTAATCCAAGGATTTGATTTCCCTTTGAAGCTGCAATTCCGCACTGCTCCGAAACCTTCATATCAGCACTAATGGTTAACCCTAAGTCCTTTCCTTTTACAGTAGTACTTAGTACAGTACCCCCCATTGTATATTCTACTTCTTCGTTCCCATGTCCTGTGTGGAGGCATTTACATTTCCCAAAATTGAACAGCATTTGCCACTTTTCAGACCATTTGATCAACCTGTCAAGATCATCTTGTAAATGCTGTCTATCTCCATCACTTTTAATCCTTCTAAACACTTTTGTATCATCCGCAAATTTCAACACCTTGCTTGTTATTTCATCATCCAAATCGTTGATATATATTAAGAATAATATAGGTCCTAATACTGATCCCTGTGGTACCCCACTCAATACCGATTTCCAGTTTGAAGCCTTCCCATCAACTACTACACGTTGTCTTCTGTCAATCAGCCATTGTTCTATCCAGTTTATTATACCATTTCCTATGCCATGGGCCTTTAGTTTCAGCAGTAATCTTTGATGTGGTACTTTGTCGAAAGCTTTTTGAAAATCTAAGTAGACGATATCTACTGGTGATCCCTCATCTACCCACTTAGTGATGTCTTTCCAAAAAACATAACATATTTGTTAAGCATGACCTCGCTTTAAAAAAACCATGTTGAGATGGGTTTATCAAGTTTTGTTTAACAAGAAAATCCACCATGTGATCTTTAATTAGTCTTTCTAATAATTTACAAATCACTGATGTTAAACTCACTGGTCTATAGTTCTCTGACTTGTTTCTCGAACCTTTTTTGAATAACGGTATAACGTTTGCTTCTTTCCATTCTAAAGGAACCACTCCCTCTTCTAATGACAAGTTGAAAACTGTTGCAAGCGGTATGCTAATTTGTTCTACAATTTCCAATAGTAGTTTGGGTGGAATACCATCCACTCCAGGTGATTTATTATCCTTCATAGCCCTTATTTTTTTAGCTACCATTTCCGGGGTTACAATTAATTGTCCTAAATAGTCTGAATCTGCCCCCTTGAACTTAGCCTCTGATATTGGCAGTGAACTAATATTTTCCCTGGTAAACACTGAATTAAAGTACTCATTCCGGTCTTCTGCCATTAAGAATCCCTCTGATATTATATTTCCAGCACTATCTTCTAGAGGACCGACCTTATCTTGAACTTTCTGTTTGCTTCGAACATACGCATAAAAAACTCTTGCTGTCATGTTTTATATTACTAGCTAATTGTTGTTCATAGCTTCTCTTTGAATTTCTAATTTCAGCTGTAGCTTGGTTAAGTGCTTCTTTATAACTGTTGTAGTCTTCATCATTTCCAGTACATCTATATGACTTCCACATCATTTGTTTATACTTAGTTTGTCTAATGGCTTCTTTCGATAAGTGTTTCTTTTTGGACCGTTTTCCTTGTTTTTTGAAGGGTACAAATTTATCGACTATGCACTTAATTTCACTCTTTAATATATTCCAGCATTCTGTTGCCGTCTTATTTTTAGTGTCTTATTCCAGTCTATCTTTGCTAAATATTTCCTCATGTCCTTATACCTTCCTTTGTGGAAATTTCTCCTATACTGCTTTTTACTATTCCTTTCTGATTTTACTTTGATGGTAAAATGTATGTGGTTGTGATCGCTACTCCCCAGTGGCTCACATATCTTGACATTGTCAACTAATTCATTCTGTGAGGACAAAACTATGTATAACACATTCTCACCCCTGGTTGGTTCTAGCACATGTTGAGAAAGGAATGTATCTTGAACTAAAACTAAAAACTTGTGGTCCTCTCTCCCCATACTCTGTAGAGATTTCCATGGTTAAAATCCCCCATAATAATACAGTCCCGTTTGCTTACTTCCCTTATAGCGTTTTGTATTTTTTCATTCTCTTCTATGCTTATGTTTGGACTTCGATAAACTAACCCAACTGTTAACGTTGAATTTCCTGTAACTATGTTACACCAAACAGCTTCTTCGCAATCTGCTTCTCTTTCAAATTTTATTTCATAAGCCTGAATAGATTCTTTAATATATAAAATAACTCCACCTCCCTTTCTTCCTATTCTATCTTTTCTAAACATTACATATCCTGTCAGTCCCAATTCAGCATCTGATATATCGGTGGTGGTCCAGGATTCGGTTATACCTATTATATGAGGGCCAATATCTTCTACCATAATATTTAGTTCATTTCTTTTATTTACTATACTCCTTGCATTTAAACAAACACATTTATATCCAGCTTCAGAAGAGTTTTTAAGACGGTTATTTGCTGATTTATTTGTGCTGTCTTTATCTATGCCTCCATTTTCAGGCTTTTCTGTGAGTCCCCCCTGCGAATCTAGTTTAAATAGATGCAACCTGTCCCACTGTCAGATGCAACCTGTCACACTGTCATTGTCCGCAGTTACTTTACTCACAACAAGGCCGGTGACTGTGACTTCGCTGTCTATGGGCCTTGCTTGCCCGACTTGCCGACCGCCTGCACCACAGGGAGCTACATGAATGCAGTGTACGACTTGTGAATGTTGCTCATTTACAACAACTGGAACCGAAATATAATTCCAGTTTTAGTGAAAGGTCGTTATATTAAAAGGCGACCAATGTTGCAATCAAGGCATTATTTAGAAGGGTGGTACGTTTTGCAGTGTCAGTGATAGTGTAATGGTTGTCTAATGTATGACATTATATATTTAACAGCCAATTCAATTCAATTGTTTTTTTGCAGTTACGCTCAATGTTAAATAATCGGATCTCGGAAGCCAGTTTCCCTGGATAGACTGAAAGCTTAAAAACAAAGATTATCATAAGTTACACAGCATAGATGTGTACTTGTTATGTCTTTCCGCCAGGATGCATACTACAAACATCAACGCTCAATAAAATACAGATAACTTGCATGCTCGCACACGCACCCACGCGTTGATGTAAAGGCCCACGCACACACACACATACTCCTCACAAACACACAAACAACACAAACGACACACAGACACACACACACACACACACACACACACACACACACACACACACACACACACAGTGTCACACACACACACACACACGCGTGCGCGCACGCACACACACGCACTCAGGCACACACACACACACAAGCATAACAATGTTAGCATACCAGAGAAAAATCCAACGGCCACGACCCTTCTGTCGATGTGGACCACGACAGAGGCCCTGTCGTAAACTACAGCCAGGTCGTCGAATGCACCGTTGGTCCTTGCAGTGCCACAGGCGTATAACTGATAATAGTCATCCAAGAGTGACATTTAGTTATCAGACAACAGAACTGCTGTGACATTCTAACTGATAGAACAACATAATTCATGTTCTGTGTGTGTGCGTTTGTGTATGTATGTGCGCGCGCATGCATGCGTATATGCGTTATAATAACAAGTATATAAGATAATGATGCGTCAATAACAGTCGATGGCATGAGATTCATTCACTACGAAATGCCCTTAACCTACGTGTGCAAATGTGCCCGTGAATGATTTTTTTCAGGGAGCAAACAATCCTAGAAAGAGGAAGTCCCGGCATCACGTGCACTGAATTCGTCTACCATGAACTGAGTGAAACAGCGCTCTATGTCCAGGTGGAATTCAACGGAACCAAATATAGTTAATTATACATTGTTTGTTTTTCATAGCTGTTCGTCAGTATTTCGGTGCCTGGATTAGCCAGACTCCGCGGTGTGGCGCTGCTGTTTGCAGAGGCGGGTGAATAATGTGACCAAGGCACTCATGACACCTTGAGACTCACAAAAAAACCTCAAATGCAGCTCCCCTGGGGCCAACACGGAGGGGCGTGCATCCCCACACACTCTCATCCCACTACCCCTTGACGCTCGTTCAAACAAAATGGTACACCGCCACACCCCAGGGGCAAAAGCATCCAATGACGGCTCTGAAACTGTCAAAAATGTAATATGTAATTATGTAGGTTTCTGTTTTGAAGGGTCAACATATATATTTATATATATGACATTATATATATATATATATATATATATATGCACAATCATGGTTTACTATTGTTACTATTGCACATTATGATTATCTTTGACCACCTTGTATCAGAGTTCCGCATATATCAAGATGTAGACATGATATGGGAAAGCCGACTAAGAGGTTTATGTCTATGGTCATGTCGACGTGTAAGAAACCAAAGACATTCTAAAACGTTAACGAAGACAACCACTGCCATTGGTTTCCCAGTGTGCTGAACAAATCCGGTCAAAATCACATATCTCCAGCCCTATTTTAAAACGCCCATGCCCTCAAAATTTCCGTTTCCGTAAAATATTAATACGCCTACCGGTGTTTTGGTAATGTCACCGCGACAATACATTGGCCCACGCGTCTACAACTCCGCTTCGTATTGCATCACTGCGCTGTCAAATGTCCGACATTTCCAACGAGCCCACGTTGCTTACTACAGTTACGTCTTGATAAATAAAATCACTTAAATCAGCTGACCTATACATTTTCAAGTCGCCTTTCTCCAAGGAACTCATTGCGTTATGAGTCTTGTGCGGCAACCAATGAAAGTGTCCTTTTATCAGTTGCCTTTTGTTGGAAAAGCATTCCTCTGAAACTTTCCGGCATAAGTTTAATAAAATACCCTAAGCAAAATTTTTCTTCAACGTAATCCGGGTTGGAGTTAGTTTTTTTCGGGGGGATGAAAGGATTGGGAAAACGCTCCCACTTTATACCTGGACTTTCCGGGAGTCTCCGGGATTTGTTGTGGTACCCCCCTGCCCGGAAGAGTAGAACATCTTCCGGAGTGTAGGCTTTTAGTTGCACTTGGTGGTTTATGGTGAGCCTCAAGGAGGGTGCAGTTGGAGGGCCAGGGGGGTTGACCAGCTATAGGTCGCAGTCGACAGTACATTCTCGGTCGTCATCTTCTTCTCTGACCAGCTGGTGTCCACCATAATGCTTGTTGGGAAGGTCCAGTGAGAGGGAACCTTGTGGTACTGCCGAGCCAGCTAAATACGTCTTCTGCAGATAGTTAATGATACCAGAGGATGTCCTGACCGTAATTGGACCTCTTCATTTGTCATAATTATGGTCGCTCCAGTGAAAGACATTGATTGTGCTGGTATTTATTGTCCAATGCCTCTAGTTTGTTGTTTCTTTCTTGGCTTGTTTCTAGTTACAGTGATTCGTATCTGTATAGTAGTGTTGGTGGAACATTTGAATTATAGAGGGGGTGCGGGGAGTCCTAGATGACAAATCGCAGTAAAAAAAAGGTGTTTTCACATCTCACAGGGAAAATATTTGGGTTTGGTAGTTTGATGGTATAGGTATAGATATATTTTGTGACCAGAAATCGGAGAAGAGATCGAAATTTTTAGTCACCTGTCGTAAATTTCACGAAGAAAGTGATACCTCAATCACGGTTCGCAAGGAAAATATATTTAAAATAAATCACGCTTCACGCTGTTGCACCTGATCACGAATCACAGGGATAAAAAAGAGCTTCTACGTCTCAAGAGGAAATAATTTGGCTAATCACGGATCACGAAAATACCCCTGCACCCCCTCATTATAGAAGCGGAGTTTAGATCTTAGGGTAAATTTCTTGTTGTTCCAAATTTTCCTCAGATTGTTGAAGACTGACGACGCTTCCCATTCCGCAGTTTATTTTGTGAACGTGAAATTCTCCTGGATTTCGAAACTCAAACGTTGGCAGGTATATACTGTCTATATAGGAAATGCTCCGAAACCGTCTGAGCTTGTTTTGCGTAGACATATGCGAACACATACTCCCACGTGGGGATGTCTGCATTCGAGGATGCCGCCGGTATATGAATGCAAATGCCTGTTGTGTCTTGGGCCTGTGCCTCGGTGTCGTTTCACCGTGGTTATACCCCCACATGTATGTGCTCACGATCTCACATATACTGTAACACTTTCCTTGTAGTTACATCGTGTCATCGCCTTCTCCGTCTTTTTCCATGTCTTCTCACTTCCCACGCTATCGTCTCCCATCTCCAGTAACATTCTGGTTGAGTGAGATGGGTTTAGAGACGATGCAGGCGATAAAGTCCAAGATTCTGATCAGCTGTCAAAGTCACAGAGTCACGTCAGAATGGACGGCGTCGCGGCGCCAGCGGTCAAGCGATCGGCTTGATAACAGCAGATATTGGTGGTTTGTTTAGGCAAGTCCTACATAAGAACGTAGGCGTGTAAGAACTACCCACCGCAGCAAACATTATTTGCCATAAGAGTGGTGTATTGCGCTCTCGTTTGTATCCACGTAATACACTGTTCATGAGAAACATTAAAGGCACGATATCCGTTCCTCAGTTGCTAACATTTATTTATATATTTTTCTCATTACTAGAATAAATATTTTAAAGGTATGCTGCTCGCCAAACTGAGTTTAATAACCCCGTAAAAGTCTTCGCAGTTTTAAAGTTAATTCATCAACACGTACAATCCATATTCTTCGGACAACTCCCTTTACCCCCTACGCCAGCCGGGTGTCGCGGAACCAGAAAGGATGTGCGCGGACTGGCAAACTCAGCGCGCGCGGACTGCAGCCAGCTGATAAGATCCTATCAACCGTCCATTTGCATTTTCCCTAGAAGCCGATCGAAGCCGTGTCTTGCCGACCACCGTCCACGCAGCGGTGCTGATGGATGAGACCCGCCGGAGATGGCATCTGTCGTCGGCTGCTTCGCCGCTCGATTGGTGAGCGATAATCGACACCATCAACGCAGATTTATATGTCTCCGCGGTACGGCGAGCGCACGGCGAGGCGGCGACGGTCGGGCGTCAAACATCGCGCAGGGATTTCCCGCGTTTCCACATGAGCGTAGGTTTATTTTCACGGATACGCTCTCTCTCTCTCTCTCTCTCTCTCTCTCTCTCTCTCTCTCTCTCTCTCTCTCTCTCTCTCTCTCTCTCTCTCTCTCTCTCTCTCTCTCTCTCTCTCTCTTAACTTTTATTGATGGATCTTTCCCTGCCTCCATTGTTGCCGGTCTTGTACACTGGTTTCCCAGGTGTTGAAAGAGATGAACGTGGTTTAGACGTATATGTTTAGTACACATTTGTATCGCAGACGGTGTCCCCACGAAGGCGCTGGTCAATTCCCCACTGCTCACACCCTCTGTGAGCATATTACTGCATATTCGTCTAGCGGAGTTGTGGTGCAGTCAGAATGGCTTCTATACTTGACATGTTGTCTCAACACTTCTACATTTGAAATGTGGTCTTCCCATCAGATCCGGAGGGTTTGTTGTAGATTGCGCAGAAGTTTTGTTGATGTAGCTGCCGTGGGGAATAACACAGTCTTGCTGCCCATTGGTGTATATGACATTGTTAGCTGATTTTAGTGATGTTCCATAAATTGTAGTGTGTTGATCGATTGAAGTTTATCGAGGTGTAGGTTCATAGTGTCACATTTTTGTAATTGCAACGGTTGTAAGTTCACATAAAATTCGGCATGCTTATTACAAATCTCAGCAATGCATATCGATTAAGCATGTTTCAGAGGGTTGATCTGTTAAATGTTCTCGTCAAGTCAAGTTTTATATTGCAACGTAGGATCCCTTTCACGAATTTTCGTCACACACGCACGCGCGATATTATTATTACCTATTTTAAAACACAACGGTGACTAATATATCGTTCGATTAACCTTCGTGGTTTGGTTTATATTACCAGGCACTCTGCCGATGGCCATAACACTCCGCCACACACGTAAACAAGTTGTCGATCTTTTATTCATAGGATGCCACACACAGCTCATATGTTACGCCGACATTAAGATATAAACATCAGGGTGCTCCTCAATTATAGTTCTAGTTTGAATATAAATATATGAAAAAAACTAACATAGATGCAGTTCGCACCGTCATGCTGGCGTCTTTCCAGTAAGCATAGGCAGTAACCCAGAAAATGACCCATGGCCCCATGCCCGTGCAAGATACAGCTCATGTAGAGTTATTGTATTGTTTTGTTTTAGATTTTTTATAGATTTAACAAGATGGCCGCCTACAGAAAAACATCACATGGCAAATGGGCAAGGTTCCGTTTGGTTTATCGATAATCCACTACTGTTTGTATCTATGGATAACTCGCTAACTATGTGTGATTTATTTCTCAGTTTTGTCCATAAACATATTAACGATGCTAGCATTTTCACAGACAGCAGATACTCTGTTCCGTTCACTTACAGACGTCTGTGAGAATTAATACTTTCTATTATTTAATATAGAATGTTTCTTCTCTAACGTTATTTCGTGTCTTCTTTTATATTTCTTGAGTGAGAACAATATTGTTCTATCAATGTAATATTATCATAACCATTAAATATCTTGAACATTACCAGATAGATAGCGACAGGGAGACGTAAAGCCTCTGTCAGAGACGAGAGCCACAGTCACCGACTTTCTCTACTCGAGCTACACACGGAACTTTAAAGGGAGATTGGCTGTTCCGTAAAGGCTCGGATACACCGGCACTTTTCGCCGACCAGACTAGACTAGACGAAACCGGATCACACCAGACCCACCCTGACTGACACCGACTGCGTTATACTCGAAACTCGACGTGACGTCATAATCACGTAAACTTGAAAACGTTCGACTACGTCGGGGCTAATCTGTGTCAGTTTGACGTATTTGAAAGTTTTCAAGTTTACGTGATTATGACGTCACGCCGGCTTCGAGTATAACGCAGTCGGTGTCAGTCGGTGTAGAGTACACACTGCAGTCTACTTGGGTCTGGTGAGGTCTGGTGTGGTCTGGTCTGGTCTGGTCTAGTCTGGTCTGGTCTGGTGAAAAGTGTTAGTGTATCCCGGCCTTTAGCAGAAATGTTTGACGTTCGCTGAATCTGATGTGCGCGGAGCGATGGTTTGGTGTATGGGAACTGAAAACTTTTTTGCGAGTTGGAACCCGTCCCTGCGCACTACTTGAATTACAACCAATAGCGGCCGATTAATATTTTAAAGTTGTGTTTACCGTTTGAGAATTTCACGGGCGCAATTTTCCGATTTTAGTGCTCTGTTTCGTGCTTATTAAACGCAATTTGGCGGGCAGTATCCCTTCAATATACACTGGTATTCTAGTATTAAGAACAATATATATGTAAGTAAATATAACGATAATCAAAATAGCGTATGTGTCTTAACGTTTTTCTCCTAGATGGTTTCGATCTCAGGCGCCAAATGTTCAGGTATTAATCTACGACTCTTCGGAAGAATAGAAACGCGTTTTTTTCTTCTTCTCGAAATTCCCCGTTTGTTGTGGGTTGTTAACTACTGGTTTGGAACGTACGGTCACATCGTCACCAGTCTTCTTCGTGCCATAGGTGGCGCATAAGGCTTCAACAAGAGAGCGTCACTGTTGTTGGTCGACAGCCCATCCGTTGATCGTACGCCACGTCAGTTCACAGGGATTCAATTCCTTTCCACTGTGCGTTAATGTGAGAAACTGTTCAGATGATTTACGCAGTCAGAAACGTGATTTACGAAAATTCCGGAAAACCGTGTTCTGCGTTTGTGATTATTAATTTTAAGCGTATCGCCATCCGGGAAGGGCATTCTTGCTAGTGTTAACGACCGATGAACGGACATCGTTGCTTTAAAACACCTGACTGAAAAAAGCTATAAACATTTTAAGTTGAGCTACAATGTGGTGTAAATTGCGTGCTTGTAAGTAAATGTTTAGTAATGTTAGTAGTCTTTATTTACAGTCAAAATCGGAAAGATAATTTAGGAACACAAACAATTATATATAGTCGCAGTTCGCCGCATGACCGACCACGATGCTACATTGCCAACAGAGTACAGTCAGATCGTCACGTTTCCCCACAATTACGCATGAGTGAAAGTGATATATTCATATAGAATAAATGCTCGTAATCACTGCTGCTAATGCGTGTGTTTCGTGCAGTGCTGTCGTGCTGTATTGTGGTCCCACACTGCGCGACGAACGGGACAACCATGTTTACTCCCACGTATTCACAAACGTGTTCGATAATAGCGAGTGAACTCGTTTGGCATAAGTTATTTTCACAAGGTGCGTGCGTCGGTCGGTTTCCAGGTCCGACTTTTTGTCTCACGGGAACAACCAGTAATCGATTGCTGCAATTGGTGGTCGTTCTCGTTTCACGGTTTATGTATTAAAGACAAAGAGGACAGTTCTGTTGGTGCACATCTAATGGCACTGCTCCGGTAGGGTCGCACCGATAACCGCGCAATAAAAGAGAGTTTCCAAAAGTGTACCTACTAACCTTGTTATTGCTGCCTTTTACTGAGCGACTTGTTGTTGTCAATGTCACTATCTACGCACCTTCACTGTCCGAACAATTGAATAATAAGGGAATTGAGAAATGTTGGGAACACACGGTTACCAACTTATATTCTGTGGGTGCCCGTGAGCGTGAATGTGTGCAAATGTTTTGTGTGATTTACTAGACAATTACAATTAGGAATCACTCATAATATATATATATATATATATATTATATATATATATTGAACCTGTCCTGTCCCAATCAAGGTTGAAAAAGGAGGAGGGTTGGGCATAGGGCCAGTAAGCCTACCCGTTAAAACAAATCCTACTACAAAAACGACGAGAAGAAGCCATTCCGGTACACTTTCAAGGTGAAGAGGAGAAGGCACATCCACCAATGTAGATGCATCTGCAGATGTAACTATGACAGGGTTGAGTAAAAGCCGTCAGGAAGCTCGACCCCCGATGAGCCATATCTTTAACGCCAAAACTATCACCAGAGTAGGCACATGGAACGTTCGAACTCTCTTTCAGAGCGGGCGGGTGGAGTAGGTGCTGATAGAAATGAAGGCTTACCATTTAGGTATTCTATGCGTAAGCGAGATGAGATGGACAGGACAGGGACGATTCAATAACGGAGATAAAACTGTACTCTACTCCGGAAATGAAGATCACAACATCCACGAAGTTGGCATCATCCTGAATAAGGATGCTACACAAGTACTGATAGGGTGGAAGCCAGTTAGTGAACGCAGTATTACAGCGAGGTTCAACACCAGACATGTCAAAGTAGTGCAAGTATATGCCCAAACCGAAGCCGTCACATACGAGGAAAAGGACACATTTTACGACCAACTCCAGAACGTGCTTGACGAGATACCAAGCTTTGACATAACAGTGCTGGTAGGAAACTTTAACGCGAAGCTGGATGGAGATAGAAGAGACATGTATACTACGGTTGGACCTCATGGTTCAGCAGGAAATACGAATGATAACGGTGAACGAACGACTGCTCTCGATGAGCAGCGCCAGTGGTATCAGCATTGCCATCACCTTCTTCAAACATAAACGCATTCACAAGAAGACCTGGACCTCACCAGGTGGTAATACATCGAATGAGATTGATTACATCTGCAGTAGTAGTAGATGTGGTACATCTCTACAGGATGTCCGAACCTATAGAGGGGCAGATTTTGGCTCTGGTCACAACCTTGTGATTGGTAAGATCCGCTTGACGTTAAAGAGAGTTAAGACGGTGAAGACGGTCAGGCCATATGCGACACATAACTTAAAGAACACAGACACATCAAAACAATTCTACGAGGAAACTAAGAACAGATTCCAAGCGCTACAAGACTCAACCGACTTAGAAGAACAATGGTAACTATTCCTTCAAGCCGTAAAGCAGAGCGCGAATGTGGTGTTAGAAAGGAAAAGAGTGTCCAACAGAGAACAGTGGAATACTGAAGACTCATGGAAACTGATTGATAAAAGGAAGGATGTGTAGATCAGAAGAGATCAAGCAGCTAGAAACCTTCAACAATGGAGATCATCAGATGAGGAATACAGGAAACTGGACAAGGAAGTAGTAGAAGTCTCCAAAGTCATCGATAGCCTCAAGAACAACAAGACAGCGGGCCTCGATGACGTATTGGCAGAACTATAGAAACATGGAAAGGGCGGGGTCGTAGACGAGTTAACCTACTTGTTCAATCTGATATGATGTGAGGAGGAAGTCCTTGATGATTGGAGACGGGGAGTGATCGTAACGTTACCAAAGAATGGGGTGCTTGAGTGATTGCAATAACTAGCGAGGAATATCATTGATGTAAGTACCTGGAAAGGTGTTCTGCAGTGTGATCCTAAACTGGCTGAAGACAGCTGTTGACCAACACCTCCGGGAGGAACAAGCTGGTTTTCGAAGAGGAAGGTCGTGCTTGCGAAACATCATTGAGCAAAGCAGAGAGTTCCAGATACCTATTTTAGTTAACTTCATTGACTTTAAGTAGGCTTTCGACAGTGTCCACAGAGAGTCGTTTTGGCAAATCCTGATGCTGTACGGCGTACCAAACAAATATATAGACATTTTTAAATCGCTATGCTTAGACACCAACTGCTGCATCAAGACCAGCGGTGGCTATGCAGACATGTTCAATAAAGAGACAGGTGTACGTCAAGGTTGCATCCTGTCCCCTTTCCTCTTTGTTGTTGTTATTGACTTCATTATGAGGAAAACGATGAAAGGTCCGAACTTTGGTGTTAAGTTAATAAATAATAGTTTGACAAACCTTGACGTTGCCGACGACATTGCACTGCTCAGCCACACGCCGGAGATCCTGCTAGAGATAACCAATAATTTAAACGACAATGGAGCGATGGTCGGATTGCGAATCTGCTATGAGAAGACAAAAACATTGTCAGTTGGTGATGGGTCTGACCATCACATTGTGATGACTTACCTCGGTAGCTATATCTGTAGGGAAGGCGACGCGGAAGTAGATGTGCGAGCGAGGATAGGCAAGGCATCAGCTGTGTTCAAAAGACTACGTCCAATGTGGTCCAGTACCACCACCAGAAAGGTAATAAAACTACGTCTTTACATGTCAATCGTAATACCAACAGCGATACATGCTTGTGAAACGTGGAAGGACACGGCGAGGATATCCAAAAAAACTAGACATATTCCACCGGCGATGCCTCCGGTTCAAACTGGGCATATCATGGAGAGAGCACTTCACCAATGAAGAAGTGATGAGGAGGGCAGGTCTGGATAGCCTGCATGACATAGTTAAGTGTCGACGGCGGAGACTAGCGGGACATACCCTACGTTTATCAAGAGATATAATAGCACATGTAGCAATGGAATGGGTGCCTGAAGGTGGTAACAGAAGGAGAGGAAGGCCGACTCAGACCTGGCGCAAGACATTTAAAGAAGATCTGGCAGAAATTAAAATTACCTGGAATGAGGCCAAAGAAATTGCGAAAGACCGTAATAGATGGAGAAAGCTCGTCGCCCGATGTCCCGAAAGGAACAGGAGTAATATATGTAATATATATGTATATATATATTATATATATATATAAATATCATTGTACATACACGTATATATATATATATATATATTCGTGTATGTACAACTCACTTTTGTGCGTCGTCCTCTGTGTTATATTGAACATGTGTATATGATATTAGACTACCACAATAATTCAACATCATAACGACTGAAAGCAAGTTAAAACATGTAAATATAATTTCTTAAGATGTTTTCTTATATATCCACAGGCATTTGGACGGGGGGACTCGGAGGTTGATTTTGTGAATTTTGCTGATGTTTTGGTGAGTATCAAATGTGGTCCAGATGGATGTTCCCAAAAAAAATCTGCAACAACACCCGCTCGTGGTACAGCTTTGCAAAGTCCGAGTTGCAATTGCGTCATCTTGACATTCATCCACGAACATTTCCAACACTACCTCTCTTTAAAATGCGGAATATATCCAACATTACCCTCAACCCCGTCTTCTGATGTCATATCCAACAACAGAGCAACGAAGTACTGAGGAAGCAGCTTCGGCTCCGTGTCACAAACCCAATATTCACCATGTTCTAACGCAAATGGTATCTGATGGCATATATATTTTATTTAAAAGACCCTACACACTTAATTTTGTTTTGCAACGTGTCGAACTTGGATGTAAAACGTAAAGGACACATAGATCTAACTACAAAATGGCGTGTCGATCGATGGAACTGTTACAAAATGGTTTAGTTGCGCAGCTAACTAACACTACGTGGTGACAAAATAGTCCGAGTCGATATTGTGTTTTCACACAGCGACGAGGTTGCGCAGTGCAACCGCGACGAACGCGACACGATGGATGACCTTTACAAGAAAACAACGAATTTCATTGGTTGACTGGACGAGTGTTAACGAGACATTGCAACATTTATAGTATCGTTCAAACCTCCGTTCGTTACAATACACTGTGTCGTGACTCCCAACTTTCTCTGTTATTACGTTAGTAACACTTGACTTCAGATGGCGTGATATCACCCACTTTCCCGACTAAGTAAATTCTTCTTCAGTCCGTTGTTTCTGCAGCGTGTCCAAAAATGTTAGTTTGCGTGTAAACATTTAATTGATTAACTTCCTTTCTCATGTTACTATCAATACAATTCATGTCTAAATAAGTTATGAATCACAGCTATAGGGCCTACACGATGTTGGATTGAATTAAAGTATAATAATGTTATGCTATATAAAGAGACAAGTTTACCTCTGTTTAAGGTACAGCGCCTACCAATAAATCGTAAGCATTATAAGTGCCTCCTCGGTTCGATTTTTGCTCGTCTCATTTCAAATTCATTTTGAGAAAAAAGTAAAAACTACATTGTATCTATATTACGACATGTTAGCTTATACGTATAATAATTATTTATAGCAAAATTAGACATGCCGATCCCCCGTAGTTTAGCAGTTTTACATGGTAAAATGTGCAGCATTTTGCAAAATTTCAGATTCGGAGATACTGCGAATATCGGGATGCGGTTTAAAGCGTACGCTTCCTCTCGGCGGCGCGAACAAGACGCAGAAGACCGCGTCTCGATAGCTCGAAGGGTCGTGATGCTGTAACCAAATTATACATGCCGATCCCCCGTAGACTAACTGACTTTACTTAGCCGAATTTCCAGCATTTCTTACCAAATCTCTCACGCAATCGGTTTCGCTGCGAATATCGGGATGCCGTCTGCAGCGTACGCTTGCGCTCGGCAGCGCGAACACGACGCAGAAGACCGCGTCTCGATAGCTCGACGGGTTGTGACTCTATTACAAAATGACACATGCCGATCCCCAGTAGTTTAGCAGTTTTTCAAGCATATGTTAGCAAATCTTCGGAGTCGGTGATTCTGCGAATATCGGGATGAGGTTTGAAGTGTACGCTTGCGCTCGGCGGCGCGAAATAGGTGCAGAAGACCGCGTCTCGATAGCTCGAAGGGTCGTGATGTTGTAACCAAATTATACATACCGATCCCCCGTAGACTAACTGACTTTACTTAGCCGAATTTCCAGCATTTCTTACCAAATTATTTATTGTGTAGTTTTGGTAAAACCGTCATCGAAACTATTAGCTTATTTAACTCCTTCCAGGGAATTAATTCAAATGATTTCTTTAAATAAAAATATCCGCGTGTACGCGCGATATGAGTATGCATGTGTTTCGTTTTTGATGTTGCCGATTTTCCTGCTCACGCTAAACATATTACGGACAAATTCAGTGGGTTGAAGGCTAAATGTCGGCCCGACAGTTGGCTTGGGCAAGCTACAAGAAATAAAGGTCAAAGTCAATTTGTTCGACCATTTAAACCAATGTATGTACCTTTTTATAAATCAGACTGTGGATTCAAACTATTTACACACTACATATTTGAACATGAAAGAACCAAATTCGCTATGTGCTAAAGCAGTTGATGGTGCAACATTTATAATTATTATTTTTATTATGACAAGATAACGTATTTTGTTTTGCTGCTAAATCTTGAAGGTACACACACACGCGCGCACGCACGCACGCACGCATGCACGCACGCACGCACATACACACACACACACACACACACACATATATATATATGTATGTATGTATATATATAAATATATATATATATATAATAACGTATTTGCTTTGTACCTAAATCCTGAAGGTAAATATTACAATATAAAGAATAACACGGCTAATTTAGATGTATTTTTAGATCGAAAAAAGTTATTCGGACCTCCCAAAACTAGCTGCTAACCAACGAAGCACAGGGGGATGTTGGAAATATGCCGCTGCTGCGCCGCTGTAACTTCAGCTTCTCTGCTGTCTCGGCTGTGAACTCATGACATCCGACTACAGTGCTGTTCAAAATTGTATTTTTATGTCGCGCCGCCTATTACTGTAAGATGGGCAGAAACCAGTATCTTTGCCCTCCAATTGCATACGCCTTTCAAAATCAACAAAAATACACATCAATCGTCTCATAAAATTTACATTTCCACCCGCCATAGACGCTCGCCACAAAAACAAACAGTCACGCTTACTTTTAATGCGGAGGGGCAGAACCATATGTCTGCCTCCCAGAGAAATTCCAGGGGCCAGCTGCTTAAGGTAGCTGCACCGGGTATCGTGTGAGTTGATTTCTTTATTTTTTTCTTCAGGTGTCAGTCTGAACATGTGTACTATTAAAAAAACCAAGGCACTATCACCATAAATCATCAATCAGTCCTTTAAAAACTAGTATTTTAGTGTGTCTGTGGAAAGTCCCTTTTCAGATTCTTGGAAACTGACGATGTTTCCATAGTGACGATCACGTGTGCGTCAGCCCAGTTCAAACATAAATTCATTCACCATGAATGCAGATCATAATAGTCTGGTTATTCTCATGCCACTATGCTGTTGTATTATAATTACGTAAATGCATCACGCTGTCAAATCACCAAAAACTGGCGGTAGTTGTGTTTATTCTCCGATAATGCCCGACCTCAGCCGCCTTTTGCAATGACACGTGACTGACCCCAGCAGGTGTCAATCAATCTTGTCTACCGCAACAAGTTCAACACATGGCCCTTCGTAAAGCAATATCATGAGACAACTTAGCGTGAAAACCTTGGGGGGAAATCTCAGTAATAAAAATGTCTGTCAAATTGTGTTGAAATAAGCCACATGCCAGTAAAAAAGTCACATTTCTAAGCAAAAAACAAGCATCTGGTGACACTTTACTTAATGTAACTTTTTATGAAACCTACAATACTTACAAAGCCATAACTTGGCATATGAACTCGACTTGTGTTTATCCAAAATTGCACCGGATGGTTTCATATTTGGTGAAGGGGTCGTGCCAAAAATGCAGTACGGATTTTTGCTGTCTTTCAACATTGTAGCAAAATGTTTATGAAGCTATATTAAACTTAATATGCATTTGTTTACCAAAAAACCGTCTGAATGTCAATAACATGTTTGTACTTACAACCATACAAATTTTTCTTTTGGGGAGTTTCTCAAAATGAAATAAATGCCATTTTAAGGTGATTTTTGACATATTTTTTAATTGTTTTAAACACATTTAAATATCTCTAAACGACATGAAAAATCAATTCTTTGGAGTATTGCTTAGTATCTGAGGCAAACTCTGAGAAAAAATGGTTAGCTTATCTTCAAAACTTATATTAGAAATGATTAATTCAAAAGAAGCATATAATAGCCGGTGCAGCCACCTTAATAGTTATATATTTTTCGTGACTGTTTAGTACCAGATGTCATGTTAACACTACATGTTGACCTGCAAGATTGGACAATGGTATATATATATATATATATATATATATAACGATCAACTTATATTACAAAGTTTTTGTTAATTAAATTAAAGCACATTTGGTCAATGTCAGTTTTAGAATATATCAATATTGTATAATCTGTGTGCTTCAAGATATCGGTGTTAGTACGGGTCCGATATAATAGCTGCGAGACGCAATAAAATGTAAGAGTACGAAAAAAAGAGTAAAAAGTGAGCGAAGTGGCTGGCACTTCCATATTCTTGTCAGTATTGGAGCATTTCATCTGGCTAATTTTATGTGTTAGCACCACTTCACCAAAAAGGGAATTAATCAGCCACAAAAATTAAGATCCAACAACGACTGTAATGGACTTCTCGTTTCTTTTGCTGAGGAGACAACTAAAAATTGTTTACCTTTCGAAGGCACTAAATTAAAAACGAGAACGAAAACTAATGTAATAGTGTATCCCACTGATTCCATTTCGCTGTTGTCTCCAGCGCACAGAATCGTAAACCATCGCGGTCGTTATATATAGGCAAACGTTTTACTTTGATTACACAGTATACAAAGTAAGTGATCTTGGACAGTTATTTATTACGCTCGCGTAAGTAAACCGGATGAATGGCGCACGTCACGTCTCTCTGAGGCTCCATCGTTTGGCCGTCAAATCCGGACACACAGCGAAAAGCACTTGAGGACGCATTTTTGGTCTTTCTGGCGTTACTCCAAAGGTAACTAGCTGCGTAGTAATGCGCGCATTCTGCAATCCCTTCCTGATAATGTTTTAGTAAAGCGCGGTCTCTGATTACCTCTTAGTGGTGAGTTTACGTAAAGTCGACGCCAATCGGGAACTAGGTGCGAGCTCAAAGTAATTGGTACTGCTCTGATTTACACTGCAAGCGCGGACACATTGGTCAACTTAAATCGCCATTACCCTGTCGCGACACGGTTTCCTACTCAGAACCACTTCCTAGCTCCTTTCCGTTCGTGTTATATATGTCACTGTTCGGCAGGCACCTAGACGCATTAAACGAATATTTCCGGTTCGGATAACAAATTGGGCGGAAATTAACGAAAGTCTCCGAGTGTTGCCGAACATTTTCGGTGAATACCGAACGAGGGTAAACGCGGAAGAAGACCATCATAATTGGCAGCGCGCAGTGATTTCGTCACAGCATGTCCGAAATGGGGCACATGGTTGTGAAAATCTAGGATTCGTTTGAGGCAAATATTTCGAAGTAGCCTTTGGCAATTAGTGTGACGTCACAAAAGGTCGCGTCATTCATCGTAGACTTAGACCACGTACAGCTTAGGTTATGAGCCGCGTCATCTGAGAAAAGTGAGCAGCTTCTGAACTAGTAGGGCTAACGAGACGGCAAACACGCTATCGTCGTGTAATTGGGTGAAGTTGGGATTCGACGGGTCCTTATTTCGAGCACCAACCAATGTGAGAAGGTTGTCCAATACTTCCTTTCCTGCAGTTGTATTCAGGGAAATATCACCAGTTAATTACACATATATACGGGCAAAGAAGGAAAGAAGGTAATATAAATCCTTTGAATATATATGCTGTATACTTGAAGGTACGTATACTTGAAGGTACCTTGTCTTCCGCCTTCCGTGGATTAGCACCGCGATCATTCAAAGCAATACTCTGGATTGACTAAGAAGGGTTTTGCATATTGCGCTTCGCCCAAAGTGGTGTCGGTGTCACATTTGTAGCCGACCATCATCGATTCAGGATCTGTGTAGGCGAGATAGTAAACAATAGCACTCGTGAATAAGATTACGTGTTCGTGCATTGCAAGAAACGTCCAGGCATGCATGTCGCTCCACCAAGCGTGCATCACACACCCCTGGAACGGTACTACGACGACAACAAGACAGGTATTTATCATTGGTCAACACAGACAGCTTCTCTCACTGGGAATGTTATCTAAGAATACGAGTGTCTCCCGGGTCAGACTGATGAGGCTTCTCACTTCTTGCCCTTTACAAGTGACGAGATGCCGCCTGCGAGTAATGTCCGTGCAGCAGTGTAAGATCACGTTACTTGTTTTGTTGCTTTGCCATCACAAATATATGTGACGTCACCAAAACGTCACTTACGCTGAAAGCAAGAATAGCCGGCATAAGAAGACTCGGCGCCAAAACTAAGAATACGCGACAAAACAAGACATTGATAAAACAGAAATAGGTGACGAAGCAAGAAGAATACGCGACAAAACAGGAATAGTTAACAAAAATGATGACCATCTTTATGCAATAAACCCATCTTGTGTATTCCTTATTGTTTAAGGTCTTAATACTAGAATAACTGTGTTGGAAATACAAATGCCGTCAATTGGCAATATTACGCAGGCAGGTGAGTCTAACCGCAAATTCCCGGAATTCAGGCACTTAACCAGGTTTTGCTGAGGGAGTTCGGTTTTGATATTTTGTTAGACATACGCTGAACAGATATGTACATAGCGGCGCGCTAAGCACACCGATGTTTTAAGCAGACCAAGCTATTATTGATGTCATAAATAAACGGCACACCTACTGCTACATATGCAAAATAGCAACAGCAATTATAACGACATTCAACGTTCATATAAGATGTTCTTTAATGGCACGATCTGCGAAAATGATTGCTTTTGATTGAAATCAATAGGGATATCACAATTAATGTGCAACAGAAGAGGTAGTGAAGACAGATGGTCTTGGCACATTCAAATTGATTTACTTGAAAGTGTTCAGCTGCCTCGGTGGCACATTAGCTTTCGTACAGGAGACTCTTTAGTTGCAGTTGGGAAGTGGTCTGCAAAATAATTCACCATTTGACTGACATCAACAAGAACAACATAGTGGATATGCATCAGTGCAAGCGAGGCGTTCTTGGCCCAAACTGGCTCGCATGAAGGTTTTCAGGCGTCGTTGTGCGCTGGTACTTCTTTCGCATTCGCATGACGTTACGGGGATTGTACAGGCCAATGACAACAACACATAAATGTTGGGAATGATTCTCGCTGGCGTTCCTTGATTGCCTTTGCACAGCTGTTTGGGCAGTCCTTTAGCTCTTTGCCGCGACAGTGCTGCTCCGATCGATGCAACTCTTCTGGTAGAACGCTCGCGCGGAGACGGCAGATCACTTTTGTACATTGTGATTGCTTCTGCAAGTTCAGGCTTCTGCTTTCACAACACTACTGGAACCAGGCGTAAGAGTGAAGTACTTCTCTGGGATAATGCTGAAAATATATAATTTGATGGCCATTTAACCAATAGTCCTACCATGACAATTTAAGGAAATAAAATAATTAGCACAAACATTTATTTGAAGTTTTTTTAATTATTTTAAATATCTTATAGGTTAATAACTCTATTTAACACATATCTCATTTGAACGATACAACCAACTTAATCCAACCCATATGCGCAATCCATTTCAAAGAGGACCGTATAAGTGTCCGCGGACATCAACCGTCAAATGATTATGCAATAAGACAGCAATTACTCCAAGACAGTGCATACCTGGCGAAAAAGGAGTCAGTGCGTTGATCACATTTCTTTCCTTTCATTCTTGTTCAAAATGGCGCGGACGTTGTCTTTTCGCTAAATGGCCGAACGATTGCATCATCCAGGGAAGAGCCCTTCTTCGGTTTGGATCTCCGGGTTTTTTTATGAGCAGGTTCATCAAAATGAAGTTAGTCCGAACACCCGTATTCTTATTTTGCAGGTTTGGATTTTGGAATTTCACTATACACCTTAAGATAATTCATGATAGCCCTGTAGCTGGTTCAGCTAGAAAACGGGGGTGTGGATGAGGGTTTGAGCGGGTAGTCTGATCACCCCCCCAAAAAAGTTACCATATTTGCAGGTTTTAATTCTGGGATTCTAAGCACATTTCACTGAACAGCTAAAAGTGATTATTGATTGCTGTGCAGGTAGTTTAGCGGCAAACAGAGGTCCCAAGAAGGGTTCGAGCGGGGGGTTTCGTTTTTTTCGGAACGGGTTCGTGAAAATAAGGTTAATCCGAATCCCCTCTAAAATGATCGTATCTGCAGGTTTTAATTGTGTTCAAATTTCATTGAACAGCTAAAGTAAGTACTGATTGCTATGCAGCTGGTTTCTAAAGCAGGAAAACGGAGGTGGGCATGAATGGGGGTTCGTTTTCGGAGTTGGTTTGTAAAAGTGGGATTAATCCGAACCCCCAAAAAACACGTAAATTAAAAAAAAAGGATTAATTATGTGCAAATTTCACTGAACAGATGAAAGTAATTATTGACTGCTGTGCAGCTGGTTTAACAGGAGAACGGAGATGAGGATTCGATATTAGGGATTCGAACGGGGGGTCGTTTTTCATGGGATTAGTCCGATGCAGCTAGTCTAATGGTAGAACGGAGGTGGGTATGAGGGGTTCGAACGGGGAGTCGTTTTTTATGGGCTTAGTTCGAACCTCCATCACAAAAGTTATCGTATTTGATTTTTAATTTAATTCTGAACAGATTTCACTGAAGAGCTCAAAGTAATTATTGATTGCTATACAGCTGGTTTAGCGGGGAAACGGGGGTGGATTCGTTCATTAATATTCGGTACGTTCGCCTTGTTGACACAATAAAGATAGCAAATGGGCCGAAGTACAACGGATTCAACGAAAGTCCTGTACTATTGCCACTCCAGGCTTTAAGGTAACCACAACATTCCTGGTAACGGAACATTCATTGTATTAGTAGCAGTCGCGTTGCGCCATTACTAAAAATACTTGTTTTCAAGCTGGTAAAAATGCATTAATAAATTACAAGTAACAGTGTCATATAGGTGAGCTGACGTCGACACTGCTTGTGGTTAGATCGCCATGTATATGCCAGAATTAGGCGTACAGTTTCAAGGAAACACGAGATAAGCATTCGCCGAGACACATAGTGCATTTTGTTCACTTGCACCGGTTTAATAATCGTGTGTATACCTTGAATTCCTCACTGGAGTCGCTAGTGGTCGTTAATATCAGGACAACTTAGTAAAACATGAAACTATTGTCTAGGACACTTATATTGTTGACACATATGCATGCACACGCGCAAACACACACGCAGACACACACGCACGCACGCACACACGCACGCGCGCGCGCGCACACACACACACACACACATATGTATATATATATATATATATACAAATCAAAGCAACTACATATATATATATATATATACCTGTGCTTTAATGTTGTAGAGTTGCTTTGATTTGTATACATATATATATATATATAACATTATATATATATATAATTATATATATATATATGTATATATATATACGTATATGTATACGTATGGGAAAGCTGGTTCTATACTGGTTGTCTCCCCCTCACCAGTAGAACCTGCGAACTGGCAAATACGTCCGATGTCAGACCCGCCAGTTAACCGTATTGTACCGAGAAAATAATCGCTCTCTTAATCCACCGTGTCACCATACTGCTCATGAAGTCGTCGATGGATGTCCCCAGCAATAGCCGGCAACAGAAACACAGAGCTATCTTGTATGTTTTTTTTGCGAAAGGACTGTCAGATAGATTCGGGATGCCGGTAGCAGCCATGGTGTATGAGGTCGTTGCAGCTTCCTGCAGCAAGCCGTTCACTTCATCGGCAACGAATACATTGTAAGTGATTCCCAGGGCGACGGAACACTACTATCGCTAGGTAAACGTATCTCACGCGGAAAGATAAGTTTTTATGAACGGGTCTAACATACGACAAACGGTGTAGAGAGCCCAATGCTAGCGACTTTTCATTCGTTTCAAAGGTTATGATCAGCGTTGTTTGGAATCAGTGGACTGGAAACTGAACGAAGGTATTCTGTGTTCGCCCTAAGAACCTTCTGGGCGGTCAACGTTCGATGCCCTGGGCTAACTAATCACTATTCGAATGATCAGCTTGCCCTCGATGCAACGGGTAGGTCATAATTTGACCCAGCGAAGCCTATAAAGTACAACGGTTGATCCAGTCTTGGACACAACGGACCTGCTAGCATGCATTCAGCTCAACGAACCGTCTAGCCCAGGGGTCGGCAACCTGAGATCCGCGGGGCAACTGCTGCCCGCGAAGCTATTTCATGCGGCCCGCGGACTAAATGCGAGATTGCATACAATGTTGCCCGTGGGATAACAATAAAATAAATTTGCATGGTGTACCTTCCGTGAGAGGAAGAACAAAAGGAGTTGTTTCGCTGATTGGAAAGGTTCAACACGGTGCAGGTGCCACTGCGAATCTCTTCATGCCTACTGCATCGCCAGTGTCATAAGAAAGCCTATGTAGCAAATATATTAAAAATGTAGTGAAAACCACGAACTACGTTCGCGTTCGTGACCTAAACCTTCAGCAGTCCAAGGGCCTTCTGGCAGAGACGAACACGAAATATTAAGATCTCCTATACTACTGCGTCATGCGATGGCTGAGTCGAGGTGTCATGCAGGGTCATGTGCACGAGCTGATACACGGAAATAGCTTGTTCGTGGAGCAGACGTTTCCAGAGGTAAGGTCTACTGGACATTGTTAACCCCCAGGTACATCTGCGAGGTTTTGTTTTCTTGTCGACATCGTGGCGCATCTCAGTCTGCTGAACTGTCAACCCAAGGGACGAGAATACATACGCAAAGAACTCTTCAAGTTCGTTTTCTCAAATTCGTGTCCGCTTTAGAGATCAAGTTGCGAGTGTGCGAAACACAAGTATTGCATTTCTCATCACTCATGAAAACGAATCAGAAAGGCCGGACACGAACGAAGCATTCGTTGAGCTGCTGAGACGGGAGTTTGCAGAGTGTTTTACAGATCTCGGAGCTCGTGTTTGCTCTTATTTTACAACCCTTTATAGTCGACGACGCGCCGGAAGCTGTGTTGATGACGTTCGCCAAAGTGTTCTGTGGCTCTGTAGCAAAACAAATTATATTCAATGAGGTGTATCTTGCAACAAAAAGCAATTGCCGACTGAACATTTTCTTAAACTATCACACACGCCAAGGTCACTTGGACGTGGAGCACTTGGTTAAAATGTCGGTTGCATGACAACGACGCGGGCCTTGAATAATGTGTATTTTAATAGTAAATTGTTCAAAATTAATCATTGGTGTTTCATAGTAATAATAACTAGTTATTTAAGTACTGCAAAATGTGTAAGTTCAGCGTCATCGCACGTACGCTAGAATGCCTACATGAATACTATATACGCATCATAACATAATGTACCCGTTTCCACGAAGATTGGGTTAACCTAGCCCTAGTCACTTATTTGGCCTTCCATTCAAAACGATTGCCGGCCCCTGGTCTAGCCCCAGAAACGACAGACAAGCCTGCTAGTTTTTAACGCAACATATTTTTTGACCCCGGAAACAACGTATTATTTTCGACACAACGGACTGTTAGCTTTCAACATAACGGACAAGTAAATTTTAGACACAACATACCAGTATGCGTTCAACACAACGGAAAGGCCAATCTTAGACAAAATTGTCTTCTTCAAAATAGCTTTCAGCATAAAGGACAAGCCTTTTTAAACAAACGGACCAGCTAGACTTTGGTCCAACCGACAAGCTAACAATAGATGCAACGGACGGAGCTTTCAACATAAGCGAGTGTGGCTTTTTCGGTCAGCTTCCGGAACGGT
>CM034536.1:68949552-68952052 GCA_020002185.1 Paraescarpia echinospica | reverse complement strand
AACTATGTACAACAGTGACAACAATTTTCATAATCCATTCAGCAATTGCTTCATATATAAATCAGTTGAATAGTTTGGTATCTGACGTCCGTCATGCAGTCATGCGATCAGATTTAAGCATTGTGGCAACCTTTACAGAACTATAACGTGCGACCGTTTGACCTATGTACGGCATGTATAATCAGCAACGTCTTTGTGACTCGCCCGTGTAAACGCTGTCAGCTTCGTTTCAAGTTCCATTTCGACGACAATAGCGGTAGTTGTGTTTGCCTTCCGGAGTAAAGAGGAATTTCTGCCGTTTATAGCTGTGTCGATACGAGCTATTCTGCCGCCGCAATGACACGCAAGAGCACGCTGCAACACCGGAAGAGAGAGCGGCCGAAACGAGTTGTTAATGATCTTGGATATTGCGCGCTCGCTTGTAAGCGTACAGCAGTTGCAAACGGCAGCTTTAAAGATGATAGTTATGTTTTAGCAACTGATTCTAGTTACCCTATGGCACTGAGTGCTTTGTGTGCGTCAGAAACTTATGATACTGTAGACGTGTGTTCAGTTGAGAGTACACGGACGGGACACATTTGCGCGTGCTAACAGCGTTGTAATAAAACGATCGGACGAAGAACAAGGGCATTTACCTTTGACAACCGCAATGAGATCTTCTTATACGACAGAGAACTTCCGCATTCAAAGACGGAAACGGAAACATTTTCCATTTAGAAACCGGATAGATTTGAAGTGGCAGGGGTTGTTGATAGTGGGAGTAATGTGATACAGTGGTATGCGATCCAAACGCTGGGTTTCCGAAAGAACGTATTTGCCAGTTATGTTGAAAGTAATTGTTGAAAGTATTGCTACTATAGGTTTACACTCGTCTTGGCTATTGTTTTTGTTGTTCGTTAAATGTATAATATATTTTCGATGTAAACAAAACTCGACAGTCGACGCCGTTATCAGTGTGTGTAGCTCGGCTATTTCGAGGAACGTTTTACCGAAGAGATGTTTTTTTTAAATGTCAGCACCTGTCAATTAAAATCAGCATGGCTTCTAATGAAAATGACCTTTCGTCAACAAATTGCCGTAGATATTGCGTTTGTCACTGTGATTGTGAAATTACCGTTGGCTCAGATTGTGTTATTTGATGCCCCGCCTCATCCGGTGGCGTAATCAGAAACGCTTACCAGATTCTGGTTCGGTAACAAGAAATTAATTGCAAAAAGTGCTACGGGCTTATAATTAAATACACTTTGGCTAGCAGTATAACTTCATCATATGCATTGTATAGCGTTAAGAACAGGACACAAATAAAAGCCAGTTAATCGAGGAACATGCATGCTACGATAACCGGAAATTGTATAAATATATACACAAAAGCGCATAGTATATCAACATATCAAACAACGTACACCCCATTGTAATATTGATTATACAAAAATATATGTGGAATTGTGGATGGAAACAACAGATATTGCTGTCACGATCGACAAGCAGTGACCCGAATCGGAGTAGAATAAAATCTACATAGTGTTGTTGGCGCAAGCAAGATGTTGGTTTAGCCTTTATATTGCCACAATTATTCATCAAGTGATTCTCAAGAATCTCACCCTAATAGCAAACCATAGGTATAATTCCAGTGCAGTCAGAAGACGTTGGTCATAGATTAATTCTGACTGCTACATACAATATTATCCAGTTATAACCGCGGGGCGTTTGCGAAACGCAAAACTGCACCGCGCATCAAACGTGAAACTGCCTTCATGATCTGCTGAACGATAATCGATTCATGTAGAACATGCTTAAGTGTCGCAAATCCTGCAGAGCTCAAGTCGAAGGACAGCGATGATGCTTCGATACGACACGCAACCAGAGCTTAATTGCTTCGTACACATTATACAATTGGTATCTCGTCGTATTTGAAGAGGCTGGAGATACTAGTAAATATGTCACTGGAATATGTGGACATTGCGGTGGCTTATGATATGGATTTACAGTAATTTCAGAAACAGATGTTAGGATAGTGGGAGCTATGTATGAGATAACGAACGGAAGAGAAATAGTGGGACCTGTGGTTGAGTTTCAGGTTTGTGGCAAGGAAGCGCACATAACCCATTATTGTTCATGACGAGAGAGTATACCAGCACGAAAATCAAAAGAAATGTCGTCTTTGGCAGTGTGTAGACGATAAAACGGCGATGCAGACAAAAATAAGACGTAATACGACGCTGGTGACGCATCAGTTTATGTAGAGAGCCGAAAGAATACTATCAAGTAAAAATACAATCTCATATGAAAAGAAACAGCTAATTGTACCACTGTACAGAGCAATAGCTCGGCATCGTGTGGAATACTGCATAGAAGTATATCATAAGAAAGACATAGAAATTTTAGGAAGAGTACACTGAAGAGTTACTAAGATTATTCCTGAGCTGAGAAACCTTAGTTATGAAAGCCGTCTAATAAAATGTGGGTTAGAAACATTATTGACTACGAGACTACGAAAAGA
>CM034536.1:68892052-68944552 GCA_020002185.1 Paraescarpia echinospica | reverse complement strand
TATCTAGCGCCTCTTCTTAAGTAGGCGTCGACAGAATGTGTAATTAACCACATAGCGATAACGATAAAGAATATTTTATTGATCCTCGCAGGGACAGTGCGTTCCTGCCTGTGCAGAGCATACACTTACAAATGTAAACATAAACATGCTAAAATAAAATATAAAAAATCACATTATAAAAATCCCAACCAAGTCCCTATATAAACATTAAAAGCACCCACAGTCGCCGACACTCTCATTTATGCACTCTTCATGCCTAGTTCTTCCCCTCTTCTGGTTATAGACACTGGTGGCAGAAGGCACAAAAGAACCAGCGTATCTTGTCGTTTTGGCATTATACACATGTGACAGCTCGTTTGTGTTGATTGGTTTGTCTGTGTATCGTATCCAGTTGATCTGTTTTACGTGTTTTTTCCTTCTGTCGGTCTTCGTACCTGACGTATAGCAGAAGGCCCATGTTGTATCACTGGTACTTATAGTTGGATATGTTTAAAATATTGTTTCAATGTGTGACGGCTTGAATATAGAAACAATGCAAATTGGTGTATATCCAGTACCCGTAGTAAATTATTGTCACTCATGTGAACCTATGTAAAGATAATAAACAGTGCTTGTTTATGTTTGCAGCAATGAAGGGCTACAGCGCTATTGCCTTTCTGTCCGTCGTCATCGCCGCCTGTTGTATACGATCAGCGACAGCCTCACCGACATCGAAGACGGCCGTTAAGCCGTCGCCAGAAGAACTCTTATTTCTTGCCCGCCTCATGGCGCCGCTCAAGGAACTTTCTCAGGACGTTCGACGCATACAGTCTTTCGTCGAACAGGTGGCACGCAACAGGAATATCCTGACGACGGGCCTGTCGAAACGTCAGCCGGCCTGGGACCTCGACTACGGCTGGGGAGGCGGCCGCTTCGGCAAGAGAAGTGAGCGACCAACGAGGGCCAAGCAGTACGACATGTACAACTTTGGAGGGCGTTTCGGACGTGACGTGAGTCAAGCAGACATGGAGGAGAAACACTGAAAGAAGGTTCCGGATGACTGAGATGCAGCAGCAATTGGACATGTTTCCACGTGGCAGCGTCTGTAGAAGACCTTAACAAACCTGCAGACAGTGATGCCTACTTCAGAGAACGGTCTGGCGGTAATGGTCCCTGTCGCCAACTTGCGCCAAAAGGAGTGCACCTACTTAAGACGTTCTGACCCGTGCACATACCATACGAACGTGTGCAGTTACAAGCATGGCATATACATGATTTCGCTTGTAATATATTTCTCCTGAACTAAATCAGTTACAAAGCAACATAAGCCGTTCGCCTGAAGATTTCAGCTATACATGTTAATAGAAGATTAAGTGTTAACATTAAATAATGAAATATGCAATGTGATATGTTCATTTGAATTGTGCGAGTTGCATACATGTTGCATATGGTTTAACGAATAGTGTACATTTTACAACAGCAATCGCTAAAACAAATTCGGAAAATTCAGAATTAGTAATACAAATAGGTAACCTTCGGCGATGCACAGGAAATGAGGAATTTTGGTTTCGTAAGGGCGTCTGTCTTGATCACCATAGATTCTGAAGATACCGAACTGGAGGTAGCGGGGTCAGACCATAATTGCACTTACTGTGTTAATTCTACGAATGGAATATCTATCATGACAACGGTTCGAGATAGTGTATACAAACTAGACTGTTTCTTCTTTTATCCTTAACCACGGTAGAAGAATTAGACGACATAAACTAGCAATAATTTAGAAGAAGGACTGCATAGATTTGGGATAAAAAATACTCGTTCTCCCAAAAGACGATGCATTATCAGGACAAACTACACAAATTAGGTAAAATAGGCACATGTTTGATAGGGAGGGCAACTTGAAGGTGGAAAACTGTATTAGAGATTATAAGATACGCCGATTACTTCGGAATGCATGTACACTGGACCGTATTACATTCAATAACAATATTGTTAATCGGCTAATAAACAAATCTACGTGTTCCAAATGTTGGCCACCAGGCTAGTTGTTCACCATCATCGTCGTCGTCGTCATCATCATTGATCGGCCGGGGCCGGACCATAGATGAGCCGTTTCCACGCGTCGATCGTTCATTGGGGATCGAGGTTCTGTCTTTTTGTCTTTGTGACGATATTTGTACGTAATTAATAAGTCCCATCGGATACCATTGTCCTATTACAGAAACATCACGTCATCACAGCTCACAAATCACATTGGGTGGTCAACGCGCTTTGTATAGACACCGATGGTGTGGTTGATACATGCTCGCAAAAGTCGCAGTTATTCTTAGAATAAGCTACCATTTCAATGATTCCCTGTGTTTCCTGCCTCAGGCTAGACGACGTGATAGTTGCAAAAACAGTGGTCTATGATCGAATGTTCATAGTAAGAGCGATTCCTGCTATTTTATAACGTACCTGGGTACAATCTAGTTTTACTTGCGATCCCGGTTTTGTCTCGGAAAAAATGCCATCTGGTGTACGAATAATTCGCCAGTGGTCCATATTGAATTTTGGAGAGATGGCATCCTAGGTGAAGGTACAAAAAGGGTCAACAATCATAATTGCAATTGTAAAAATTAGCATGTAACGAATCCAGGTATGTCCTGGGAAAGTATTTTCCATGGACATTTATGTTATTTTATCTCACTTTTAATGACACTTCCCGTCATAAAAGATAACTTAGTCGAAAACACACACTCAAATGACAACTAATAAAAAAATTAAAGTTTAAAGAACTTTGGATTGGATTTGGATTGGAGAACACGTTACCAGATATTAAACACGTGAATATGGTAAGGGAATATGCCTGTGTTCCAATGTTGGAAGATGTGTAGGCCCTAATTGTCTAGGACGATCAACGTTGTTAGTGTAGTTACCTAAGTAGTTAGTGTAGTTACCTAAGTAGTTAGTGTAGTTACCTACGTAGTTAGTTTCAGACATTGTTCCATTCGAACATACATTTCATAGGTGGTCTGACCCCAAAGAGACAATTGTAGCAATGACGATGTTGCAATACGGTGTAAATAAAATAGTGCAAACATGTATACGTTTTAGTTGTTTGCTTAGAATGATTTACAACATCTCTAATTTAGGGTAATTTCTTTGTTTGGTGTCAGTAATTGAATAAAGGTTGACAATTTGTTTTTTGCCTACTACTTTCTATAATCTCTATTCTGCTTCAAGAAAAAGTAAATATATCGGTCTTGCAAACCTAGTGTGAAGCGAGCGCAGCCGTGTTGATTGTAATACAGTGTATTATTACGTGATGGGGTCGTTCTCTTTCCGTTTCTGTATAGATGCAAACAACAATGGAATCGTTGTTATAATTGGTCGTATATCTTCCTGAATCCTCTTCGCGACCACGTGATGCGTTTTCAGTCAGAGGTGGGTCAGATCAAAATACGCAGACCATAAATTGACAATATTATTCTTTCTTATTTTATTTGTATTTTGTACTATTTACACACGCACGCACGCACGCACACACACACAACACGCACACGCACACACACACAACACACACAACACACACAACACACACAACACACACACAACACACTCACAACACACTCACAACACACACAACACAACACACACACACACACACACACACACACAACACATAGAGGGGGGAGAGAGAAAGAGAGAGAGCAGAGAGCACGCACACACACACGCGCGCGCGCGCGCGCACTCACTCACTTACTCACGCTAAGGACCTATTGCCATAGCAACACGCCAAGGGCAGACAACAGCGGGGCAGTTCTTGTCTTAACTTAAGTAAACTGCCTTTTCTCATTCGTGATCACTCTCTCGCGGCTTCTAGCTTGACGAGCTCTTTAATATGAGCCGTCCCAAGGCCAACAAGACACTGACTCAGTGAAAGTGACCACAAAGTACCTCCTTTGCTTACTTCATGGTGGCCGGGTGCTCCAGACAAGCTTGCAACTGTCTACTGAAGCAACCCGAAGCTAATCTTTTACTAAGCTACACCTGGCAATGAAGCAGGACAACCCGAAATCAAACGCTCCGGAAGATTCCTCGAAGTTGTTCTACAATTCCTATAACTCGGGTAACTATCGTAAAGGAAATCCAGCATTGGATCTGCTGTGTCAACGCCTGCTACAGGAAGTTGCGTCACTGAGAGTTTGTGGCGGCCACGATCTCCGGAAGGTAATGGTCAACAATGCCGGCTATATCACCACTTAACGTAAATAAGTGATGTACACACATGCACACGTGCGTGTGTGGGAACGTGCGTGCGTGCGTGCGTGCGTGCGTGCGTGCGTGTGTGTGTGTGCAATACCACAGGCCAAATGACCGTTTCTAAATCGAACAAAAACGAATTCAGCGAAATTAGCTACACGTGGCACTCTTTTTCTAACTACGAAATGTCGTCACATAAATAAAACAAGTCTTCAGGGTCAAATACACACAATGACTGTGTGAACCTATGAATATATATGTCGACAGGAAAAATTAGGCTGAAAATGTTAATTTTAGGACAGCAAATGGGCCAAAGTTTAAGTCTATATCTCAACATAACAGTCAACAGGGATAGACTTACTGAACAGTTGAGGTGACTTTTCAGGATAATGTTATTTCTGCGATAGTGATATCTATATTACTGTTGTAATAGTATTGCGATAGTGCCATAACTATAATAATAATAATAATATTTATTGATACATAATGTTCAGTATAGCACAACTGTAGCAGTAATATGATACATGTATACATTACGTAACAATTGGAACAAAGCAACACATGGCTTGTGTTCCTTATTCATGTCATATTAGTAATGTAAACTATAATTCATGTCAAAAAACAACATAATACATAAACATCTTCATAATAAACTAAATAATTATTTATTAGTCCATTATACGAGTACCGTAACACTGAACACCGGGTACATCTTAACATGAAAAAATTACATTAAAGCAGAATTTAGCATATATTTGCTAGAGTTAAACGCTTGGTCATTTGTTTAAACATATGAAGAGATGTACAATATTGTAAATAGTTATTTGTAATAAATATATTCCAGATTTTAGGACCAACATACGCCAAAGACAATTGTCTGCAATTAGTCTTGCAGTATGGTGTTTTATATGTTACTTCCTGGCAGGGTGGGTCAAGCACAATGTACTTGAATACAAGTACAAGTACTTTCAATTTTGCCAACTCCAAGTACAAATACCCATCTAAAAATATAGGCCAGTACAAATACTTTGAAAAACGCAAGTGCAAGTACCAAGTACTTTGACAATTTTAATCAAGTAAAGTCAAGTACATTGAACGCTACGTTTACGTTTCATAATTGTGAAAGTCAAAGCGATGAATACACAAAAGCAGCAGTATTATGCATTTATTTAATATTTACATCCTGATGTATTTGTAGTTGTGCTAATAATTAACTGTCCACCAAAGAGCAGTAGAGCAGTAGAGCAGTAGAGCAGTAGAGCAGTAGAGCAGTAGAGCAGTAGAGCAGTAGAGCATTATGGTTTAATTACACTGATTATAATCCACCAAGTTAAGTGGCAGTAACACGGTTTTTGTCTTTCATTCCTATATAGTACTGAAATATTAAATGAAAAATATGCAATATGTTCCATTCAGAATGTAGTAGTAATAGTAACAGTGATAGGAAGGAAACTAAGTAACAGTAATAGGTTACATTGCGAAGTGAACCACACTACAAATTTCACTGAAATAACTGCAACTAAACTCACTATGCTTTTTCTTCTGCCAAGTGCTAAGTTTCTGCCAAGAAACATTAGGTCCAAATTCAGATCAGTCAGACCTCTCATCTCAATGCCTTTCTCAGTGGACACATTTATTTACACACAATGCCACTTAAGGACACCTGCCTGGTAATTTTCTTTGTGTTGGATGGGAAGCCTCTGCCACTTGAATAGAACCCTTATTTACTCAAGCCTACCTTTCAGCCCACATTTCCCTAATTAAATAGGTCAGCTGTACAGATAGTTAGTTACATGTGGTTAGTAGGATTTGCCTTAGTAAAATTTCTAAATTTCATTTATATATTTTATAACATTATGTATATATATATATACATATATATAATATTATATATATATATATATACATTATATATATATATATGTATAATACTCGTACAAACAACATATACGCGAAGGATGAAACAACAAATTCAACAAATTATATATATATATATATATATATATAATTTGTTGAATTTGTTGTTCCAGCCTTCGGGTATATGTTGTTTGTACGAGTATTATATATCGTTTGATATTTAAAGTGTATTTTTTCTTCCCTGTGACTTTTTTCCTGTGACTTTTTTCCGTGAATCTTTTTCCAGTGACTTTATTCTGTAATGCCAGCCCTACAATACCATTAAACTACAACGCCTACAAATACTTCAGAACATACCATATCTCAGCGATAACAGACCATACTTTTAATATATAGCATATTGATGTAGTACAAACATATGTATATAATAGTGCATATTTGCAATAATTTTTACATAACCTTACTTTCATGTGATTCAACAAGTTTGTTGTTTCCCCAGAGCTGGAGGAAATCTTCATGTCGCAGTCTTTATAATGGGCTTTGTAGTTGCCTTGTATGTTGGTTGGAAAAACAAAGTGATCAAATGCTGCTGATTTGTTCGCCATGTCTGTAGTAAGACTCTGTACTCTGCAGTCTTGTAGATATGACTGACAATATGCTTGCTTGCCTGCGGTGCCAGGTTCTGAGGTTCTGAACAGATTGCAATTTTCAACTGACTAGTATTCAGTCATTATCTTAAGCCAAGGCAATTATGTCTACCACAAAAGTCGACAATACAAGTGAACTGGTGGTTTCCAGATAGTGTTAGTTTATCCCATGTAATAGACTCATGGCTTCAACTCTCAGCTGACATGCATGTAAGTGCCTGTGCTTAGCATCCCCTTTAAATTTATAAACCACCATCACAATACCATCAATTACGTTTCATGTTATGAAGCTTTGTACAAAATAACAATAAATATACAGTAATTTTCACTATAGCGATTTCTTTTCAATCCTTCCGATGGATCCAACTACTTAACAAAAACGTTAAAAAGTACTTGTAAAAAGTACTTTCCAAGTCCACGTACTTTGACTATCAAGTACAAGTACTGCACTCAGCAAAATGGCAAGTACAAGTCCAAGTACAGTACTTGCTGTACTTTCGTACACAAGTACTCAAGTACTCGAGTACTTGAACCCATCTGCTTCCTGCCTTGTATTATATTTATAAGTGGATATTTGCAGGACAAATACATGATGATATATATCTGGCAACATACCCCTATTATGCTTGTACATTACAATACAGCATAAGTATTTATTTACGTCATAAATATTCATTATTTGATAAGATGTAAATAAAGGCTGCGTATGATCAATAAATCCTACATGACTTATTATACTTATAACGATAATATCGCGGTATAGTGTTATGGAATTGCGAACTCATACGCAGGAAAAGCATCCCCAACACACAAGTTTATGAGTGCCACAGCTTTGGAGGACAATTGTTGATGTTATTCTAGGAAATAAATAAATTACGAAGTGAAATGGAAAAGACAAGTTTGTGCCGTACAGCTAACCTTACTAATCTATTTGCCATCTATCGTTACTATAGATAATTTAGTGTACTCTCATATATAACTATTGATAGTTATATCTACTATCGATAGTACACATCGGCTATCGCGATGCACCTTGTGTTAGAAGTGTTGTTACAGCTCTGCTAAACAGCAACTCCTGGTGGATACTGATATGATATTGGTAGCTGGTAATTTCGCGTACTATCGTTATGGATTTTAAAGCATCAGTTCGTTGTGGAGTAGTAATTGGTAGTCGTGAAAGATTAAGTAAAAATTGGCGGTCACAAGATTATGTTACATGGACATTAACTGCATAAATGTTTCGATGCAATCTAATGGAAGCATGTGGCACATAGCAACACATAATTGACTCTAATCTAGGCCGGAAAGAAGTGTCGCATGCAACGTCACCGTACGATTATAAATAGTGACATTTGTAATCTAAATCAAATCGGAACAGTCTGTTTCCCTTCGTAACTAGTAGCAATAAAACATCATGCGATGGCCTCTGTGTACGTCTATCTCATTATACGAGTGGTCCGTATTTAATTAATATATCGTGGTCACTGACCCAGCGTAAGCAGAAGCGACACAATTGCGTCGTCACGCAGTTTCCAATATTAATGTTCGTGGAGGTTTTCTCTAATTACCCATTTACGTAATTAGACAGATGGTGTAAATTCATTGCAAGCAATAGTGCATTTATCACCGACGATTTCTGAGTACGCATTTGAAAACGGTGTAGAGATGGCGTTGTCTAATCTTAAAGTTGTGCCTAAATAAATAAATTCATTTAAAAGGAAACAAAAGACATCTTTTCGGATCTATGCATGTGAAATATTTAAAAAACACAAACCATTAACAACTACAATAAATAATATTATGCCAGCAGTTTACTAGAATTACCTTGTTGAAAAGACGTAACTTAGATTGCATGGACAGCGCCTTTGTGGTAGAAAGCCTGACGTCACCAATACCAACTCTTCCCAGTTCATCAGTCGCCAAACTGAGAATATTATTCTAGTTTGGATCGTCGAATTTGTTTTCGCGCCGTAACTATTAAAATGTGACACCAGCATACACAGGGTACACTACATAATACTATAACAGGTGTTACGAGTGTAACTCCGAATCGAAGGAAATATGAAACCACCATATGAGATGGTTTATTCTGAATAAACCACAGACGTGATATTTTTGATTGTACTTATAAATGGCAAGAGTGTACTAACTCTTTTAGGTGTACAGAAACACACAATGGACTTTTGTTTCCCTTTGACAACCGAACACACAACTGTTTAAGAGATTAAGAGTGAGATCCCTGTTTTTAGCCTGCATTTGCAAATGATTTTATAAACATTTCTAACCAGCACAAATAACTTTGCTGGTACACACACCACAACACCATCCACGAAATCGTCATTAATGACGGCAGTGGATCGTCGAAGGAAGAAGAAGAAGATCTCTAGCTTTCTTAAATGTCATGAACAAGTAGTCACCGTCAAACCAAAACGTTTAACTCGCAGACAGAAGCGCTGGTGAGGGTCAGAATCGGGTTTCAGGGTGGGGCAAGTCACGTACGAGAGAACAAACGAAGCTAAGACCTACTGGTTGGACACGGAATGTCGGACGAGTTTCAAGTTTTGACACTACAACTTTAATGGCTGGTATCCTTATATCTGACCTTATCACAGATAAAAAAAACATATATCTGACTTAGATAAACAGTATTGTCAAGTACTCAATGCATTACGTAACAAACATGCACCTATAAAATCCAAATGTGTGCCAGAAAGGCCACCGGTTCCATGGATGACTTCCAAAAGTATACTATTTAAAAAGCGTCGTAGTTATTTAGAGCGTATATGGCGCAAATCGCGCTCGCCGTTAGATAGGTCGCGCTATTCTAAGCAATGTCATCTCTGTAACTGAAAATGGCCAAAGCTAAATCAGATTATTATATAAATATGGTCATAAATAAGTCTGATAACCCGCGTCAGTTATGGAACTGCATCAATGACATTCTACACAGACGGCCTACTCCATCGCTACCTGATCATGTGTCAATTAAGTCTCTATGTGATTCGTTCTCTAGTCACTTTAAGAATAAAATCAGTATTATTCGTTCTGCTTTCCCACATCATAATTTAAGTAATGTCAGTGTGGACTTTCCACAAGTACATTGTCTGCTTGTATCATTTGAACATGCAACAGTTGATGAAGTTAGGAAAATAATTATGTCCTCCCCAAATCAATATTGTGTACTTGATCCATTTCCAACAATACTGCTAAAGGCATGTCTCGATACACGAACTGGACCTATAACAAATATTATAAATGCTTCACTTTGATCTGGCTGTTTTAAGAAGTCATCTCTGCCTAAACAAGACCTAAACAGTTATAGACTTATTTCTAACCTCAGCTTTATTTCCAAAATACTAGACATGGTTGTAGCAAGTCGTCTAAGGTCTCACATTAGCACAAATGTCTTAACTAATGTGTCACAATCGGCATATAGACAGTTTCATTCAACATTGACTGCCCTCTTAAAGGTTCATAATGACATTAACTTGAACATTAATAATGACAAAGCGACTGCACTTACCTTACTAGATCTCTCTGCCGCTTTTGACACGACTGATTTTTTCTTCATATCTAACTGATAGATACCAAACTATAAAGATTGGGAACTGCTTTTCAGCTGCACTGCCGGCTTTATTTGGTGTTCACCAGAGTTCTGTTCTTGGACTTTTGCTTTTTAAACTTTATACCACGCCACTAAGCTCTGTTATACAAAGACATAACATGGATCATCATCTTTATGCTGATGATACTCAGATCTACATTTCGTTGGCTACCCCGGATACAAATCGCTCCCTTAACCAACTTAGTGATTGCCTTCAAGATATCTTCCACTGGATGACTGACAGCAAGTTGAAATTAAAAGCAAATAAAACTGAATTTATCATTATTGATACTCAAATGCAGCGTAGTAAACTGGATGGTTTTTCCCTACGCGTATTTTGAATCAGTATATCATGCCAGCGACCTCGGTGCGGAATCTAGGAGTGATCATTGATAGTAACTTCAATTTCCGACAACACATATCTCAAACATGTCGCTGCTGTTTTTATCATATTCGTGATCTTCGCCGTATTCGCCGGTATATGTCATTTTCTTTTGCTAAAACTATTGCAACAGCGCTTGCTAGCAGCAGATTTGACTATTGCAATTCCCTCCTTTGTAATATCGCTAGCAAGGATATCACAAAACTTCAGCGTGTCCAAAATTGTCTAGCAAGAGTAGTTACAAGATCTCCTCGTTTTTCTTGCTCTGTACCACTTTTGAAGTTTTTGTATTGGCTTCCTGTACGATTTCGTATAATATTTAAGAGCTATACCATTACATACCAGGCACTGTCCAGTAAGCAACCATCTCATTTGCATTCATTGCTTACTCCTGTAAAAAAAATTATCCAGCTTCAATCATCTAGTTCTGACCTACTTTTTGTTCCTAGAGTCAACACTAACATTGGAACTAGGGCTTTTTCTGTTGCTGCACCAACTCTTTGGAATATGCTCCCTCTTAGTGTTAGATCAGTTGAAAATATTACAAAATTCCGTCGTCATTTAAAAACTTATCTTTTACAACCTTGCTTATCCACCGTAGCTCCCTAGCGCCTTGACCCATCTGTTGACAACTGGAATACTACTTATGGATTTTGAGATTGACCAATCCTTTTGTTTTGATGCGCCTCTGAGCTTGGTTTCCAAGGAATTAGGCGCAATAGAAGTTATCTTATTATTATTATTAAGTTAACATTGAATTTATGCAATGCATTGCACTTACGTAATCCGTAACTGTCCACCATGGTAATGGTGTTAATCAGCATGAAACGCAGCATGAACGAAGTTATTAAGAATGTAATGCAAGCAGACGGTCTGAGTGTAGTAGCGGAAAAGCCACTTGGTTTACAACAAGTGTTGGACGAGTAGTGCGAGTTCTACGAGAAGTGTCGACTGTGGGTGAGTGTGGAGTAGGTGAACAGGTGAACTGATATTGGAGGGTAGACAGAGGGGATGAATATCAGAAGGAGATCAACGAAGAGGATGAGTTTGTGTCAGTTGGCAGAATGATTACTGAGGATGGACGGTCGGAAGTAAAGAACGCATGGAGGAATGTTGAAAGTCGCGCACATTCACACACGCACAAGCGCACGCACAAGTACACGCACGCACACACACGCATGCTCATACATGCACACACACACGCGCGCGCTCGCACACACACACACACACACACACATGTCTATGACAACCAAAGAGGCAGGTTAATTAGAGAGATACTTTCATGAATAACCCAAATATCATATTTTGAAGAAAGCTACTCCAATATGATTAACTAGCTTACCTCCATCCATGGAATAACAAACCGCTCGTTTGCATTGGCGCCATCTGCCGTCACCACACAATTGTCTCAGGTTTGAGAAAAGCCCTCCGGAAAAGACATGCATATAAAAATGTGTAAGTTAATAACTCTAAATAACCATGTTGTGTTTTCTTAAATACATTGCTAAATGTTAGAGCAGAGACCACTGGTCCAGAGAAACAAATGAACGTCGAAAGAGGCGTGTTGATTTTGGCGCTTCGGAGGAGATAATTTGTATGCTTAAAATGCGTCATAGTTAGGGTATTAATTTATCGATATCAATTATACATGTATACATTATATTTTATGGAAGTGCTCTTACAAAGAGGAAAACACGGAAAACAAAAAACGTGACTTCCCCCCCCTCCGTCTCCGCTACCAGTAGCACGATTCTTTCGCGAAATCCCATCACTTCGTATATTTCGATTGAACTCTTCTACCACGTTTTGATCAATCTGCGACCATTATTTCACGTAACTGTGCGTGTGCCGATTTCCCACTCTCCAAACAGCGACTCGTTTCCGGTCGCGAGCTCCTTCCGACTTCACTTTGGAGGGAGCTCGCGACCGGAAGAGAGCCTCTGCTTGGAAATTGCCGATTTCCGTTAAAATCAGCTCGCGGCAGAAGCAAGTCGTGATGACGTCACATATGCCTTCGTTGGTTACGTGTCCGGTATACGGAGGGGATGCGGGGGGAAGATACTCTAACGAAGTGGGACGAAATATGTAAGGCATCCATTATTGGAGGTCTTTGGAAACGGAGATGACGTCTAGAGGCTACACGCCAAGGATCGTCCGCCAGTTCTGATATTGCTCGTGCGCTGGATTCTGGATCTGCAGGAATTTATCCTAATTAGGCCGTTGGGGAAGTATGCATGTCATCGTTCCTCGCATTCTCTTTTCTTCTCTGCCGCTTTACCTTTGGTTCAAAGGAGGATATTGGTTAGTGGATCGCACGACGCCGTTTTAGAGTTTGTGACGTTTATCTGAGAGTCTTAGATTTCGAAATCCTTCCACGGCTCACCCCAGATTATATGACCATGTGTCAATAGGGAGAAGAGGACTTGTCTGTGAGGCGGGAGGCGGGCATTCGGATGCACTGAGGGTCCCAGTGGCAACCATTGCTTCTGTGGTTCTTATCTTAGCATTTGCTAGGGTGCTGGGGTTGAAGCGGCGACCTAACCTTTGGATATTTACGACAGCTGCATTTATGTAATTTTCCCGAGGTTTTTAGGTGGGGCGATGCCTGTCCGAAACCTCACTCCCGTACAGTACAGTGGTTATCTAGACGGCATTGTTGACTATGAACTTGCTCTCCTTCCGCAGGTCGTGGCCGTCACAAACTCCATGACGCAGTTTCCCGTAACAGGTGATGACACAGCAGATTTGATGCTGGGTCTTCTCTAGGGTGGTTCCCCGAGTTACCGGAATTAATAAATGGACGTCGAGTGTCTTACGCGAGTAATCATAGTCGCCACGGCGACTGGCAAAGAGGGTATGCCAATATATCCGAGGTTTAAAAGGAGGCTAATCGCCTGTTCCAGTACGCAATTATTAGCAGAACATTAGCTAAATCAGTTATACTAAGTTCTACCCTGGTCAGGAGCGTGGGAACGAGTCAACATCAAAGCAGCAAGAGCCAAAAACCAATATATCAATAGCTGTTGTTTACAAATTGAATGTGTTGTTTGTAATTTGAATATTTTATGGGGGAAGCAGTGCGCATGCGTCAAGTGTCGTTTATTCTTGTTTTGTTCTCCTACGTTTATTGTCACAATCACAAATTGTAAAGACTGTTATTATTCCAAATTTGCAGACACGCTATAGTAACATCATCACAATACGTCCATGTAAATACATTTGCGATCAATCAATCCAAAGTTATGGTTCACTAAATGATATTGCCTAACATCCACCACAAACTTTAAAATCAAAATGGCGGATTTGTAAACAGTAAGCAAAGCGCGCGAAACCAAAATCGTCCCCAAAGCAACTCAAATAATCAGCGCATTCTTACAAAATAAATGTTCATTACTTCAGCGCATTCTTACAAAATAAATGTACATTACCTAGAGCCATTAAATATACATTATTTATATCAGCCACATAAACTAGACATTATTAAAATAATAATAATAATAAGGTACGGATCGATGCGCTGTACAAGCGATAAAATAAATTAATACATTAAAAACTAAACAATGGTTTTAATACATATAATACTAAACATTAAAATAGAAACACTAATTTTAAGACAAATAATACTAAAATTATAAAATAATATCCGTCACGACGAAAATTCATTAAATTAATTAAAATGTGTAATAAAAAGATGAGTCTTTAAAGACTTTCTAAACCTATTCAGTGTCCCTCGTGCACGAATGTCCACCGGTAGTTCATTCCATAGTCGCGGTGCTGCTGCGCCAAATGCCGAGTCGCCGATGCATTTCTTCGTAATGCCTTGGTGCAGTGTTGGCGCATGGTTCTGGCGTAGGCGTCCATCACGCTCTCGTGGCTGCACAAGTTCTGCCAGATAACACGGCGTTAAACCATGAATACATTTGTAAGTCACCACCAACACCTTGAACACAATAATTATTCTATTCGCAACCGGCAGCCAATGCAGTTCCTTCAACACTGGCGTTATGTGGTCATGTCTGCTGGTGTGTGTTACTAGTCTGGCTGCATTGTTCTGGACTTGCTGCAACCGAGCTGTCTGGGATAACGGTAAGTTGTGTAAGAGTGCGTTGCAATAGTCCAAGCGAGAGGTGACCAGTGCGTTGACCGCACTTTTCGCGGCTTCAGCTGTAAGATAGTCCCGTATTGATGACTGGACTGTCTATACAGATGGTAGTTACATGCAGCACACACAGCAATCACGTGATGTGTCATCGTTAGATGTTGGTCCATGAGAATTCCCAAATTCCGTATGCAGTCTACTGGTGAAATTATATCGTCTCCAATGGTCATAGAGCAACCTCCGTACATATTGAGATGATGTTTTGATGTAAAGATGGTCATCTTAGTTTTTTATCATTTAATTTCAGCATGCACAGCACCATCCATCGCCTGATTTTCCCAGTGCAGTCTGTTAGTCGCCTCATTGTTTCCGCTTGGTTGCCTGGTATAGCTGGATTGTATGACGCATATAGTTGAATGTCATCAGCATATTTATGGTACTTTATTTCATATCTTTTGAATATGCGCTGCATTGGTGTGATGTATGGAGTGAAGATAACTGGCCCAAGGACTGAGCCCTGGGGCACACCACTCTGTAGCGGAATAGACTCGAATGTTATTGAGTCAATCTGGACACGATAGGTGCGGTCTCCGAAGTACATCCGGAACCATTTCGTTCACACCGTACTCGTCATGCAGTAGTGTCAGCAAGTGTTTATGATCAATCGTGTCAAATGCGGCTGATAAATCCAGCATGACAAACAGCATTGCACGATTCTTGTCAAGCGCACCAGCAATATCATGCTGGACACGCAATAGGGCAGTCTCTGTACTGTGAAGCATCTTATATGCTGATTGGTATTTTTCATGCAGCCCGTTCACAGTGAGATGATCAATCAGACGACGATCTGCAACTTTCTCGAGGACTTTGCCGATGAATGCTATGTTGGAGACCGGTGTGTAGTTCTTCAGCAGGTCTCTGTCGAGAATGTCGGTTTTTAGAAGTGGTTTTACAATTGCTGTTCTCAAAGTGATCGGAAGTAGTCCTTGCTTAAGACTGTTGTTCACTATTGCCACGAGATAGGGAATGTGGATATGTAGTGTTTTCTTTAGAAGATCAGTGGGGCAGGAATCCAGACTGATTCTTTAGAAAATAGCTCTAGCTTAACAATAACTATGTAAGGAATAATATCCCCCATTCATGTTAAATCTTGTTAAATCTCTGTTTTACCATCTCCTGAACTTACTATGAAATGAGGACATATTTATCAAAGATAGACTGGAACAACACTGAAGAATAAGACAGCAACATAATGCTGGAATATCTTAAAGAGTGAAATAGAGTGCATCGTCGATAAATGTGTTCCCTTGAAAAACAAGGGAAACGGTCCAGAAAGAATTACTTATTGAAAGAAGCCTTTAAAAAAATTAAGTACAAACAATTATGTCATATAGGCGTACTGGAAATGACGAAGACTGCAACATTTATAAAGAAGCACTAAACCAAACTACAACTGAAATTCGAAGAGAAGCTACGAACAAAAATTTCCTTGTACTATAAAACAAGACATCAAGCGTTTTTATGCATATTTTCTAAGCAAACAGAAAGTTCAGGATAAGGTCGGTTTAGAAGATACTGCTGGACATATAATATCAGAGGGATTCTTAATGGCAGAATACCTGAATGAGTATTTTAGTTCAGTGTTTACCAGGGAAGATATTAGTTCACTGCCAGTACCAGAGGCTAAGTTCAAAGGGGCAGAATCAGACTATTTAGGACAGTTAATTGTAACCCCCGAAATGTTAGCTAAGACAATAAGGGCTATGATAGTATGAAGGAAAATAAATCACCTGGAGAAAATGGGATTCCGCCCAAACTACAATTGGAAATGGTAGAACAAATTAGCGTACCGATTGCAACGGTTTTCAACTTGTCATTTGAAGAGGGAGTGGTTCCCTTAGAATGGGAAGAAGCAAACATTATACCGTTATTTAAAAAAGGTTCCAGAAACAAGTCAGAGAACTACAGACCAGTGCGTTTAACGTCAGTGATTTGCAAATTATTACAAAGACTAATTAAAGATCACATGTTGGATTTTCTTGTTAAACATAACTTATTAAACCCATCTCAACATTGATATCTAAAAGCGAGGTCATGCTTAACAAATATATTATGTTTTTTGGAAGATATCTCTAAATGGGTAGACGAGGATCACCAGTAGATATCATATACTTAGATTTTCAGAAAGCTTTCGACAAAGTGCCACATCAAAGGTTACTGCTTAAACTAAAGGCCCATGCCATAGGAAATGATTTAATTAACTGGATAGAAAAATTGCTAATTGACAGAAGACAACGGGTAGTAGTTGATGGGGAGGCTTCAAACTGGAAACCAGTTTTGAATGGGGTACCACAGGGATCAGTACCTATATTATTCTTAATATATATCTACGATTTGGACGATGATTTAACAAGCAAGATGTTGAAATTTGCGGATGATACCAAATTGTTTAGAAGGATTAAACGTGATGGAGATAGACAGCATTTACAAGATGATCTTGGCAGGTTGATAAAATGATCTAAAAAATTGCAATGTTTTTTCAATTGTGGGAAATGTAAATGCCTCCACACAGGACATGGGAACGAAGGGAGGTTCTGTACTAAGTAGGCCCTACTAATGTAAAAGAAAAGGACTTAGGGTTAACCATTAGTGCTGATATGAAGTTTTCAGAGCAGTGCAGTATTGCCGCTTCAAATGGAAATCAAATCCTTGGATTAATTAGGCGAAACATAACGTATAAGGAAAAAGAGCTAATAATACCGTTGTACAAAACAATAGTTAAGCCTCATTTAGAATATTGTATTCAAGCGTGGAGGCCACATCGCAGGAAGGACATATATATGCTAGAAAGAGTACAGAGGAGAGCAACTAAAAATGATACAAAAACTGAGGGATCGTAGTTACGAAATACGCCTAAAATGTGGTTTAACAACACTAGAGACTGGGAGATTGAGAGGAGACCAGATAGAAGTGGTTAACATATTGAATGATAATGAAAATATTGATAGAAATATTTTTTCTCAGTTAAGAAAGATAGAAGGACCAGAGGACATGAAGGTACATTAGTAAAGGAGCAGTGTAGATTAGATATAAGAAAGTTCTCATTTTCACAAAGGATTGTAATTGATTGAAACAGATTATCTCCTGATTGTGTTGGTGCTAGTAGCGTGAATATGTTTAAAATAAAATCGACACATACCTTAAAAGGGCGGGATACACGTAGATAAACAGTATTGGACTCTCGATAAGCCAAAAGGCTTCCTTGTCCACCTGCCATCTAGAGTTAATTTTCTGGATGGCAATCTTGTTAAATCTTGTTAATAACAGGCCCTCCTTCGGGTGTACAACTGTCACAACTGTGTTATAAATTACCCTGACTCTTGAGTCGGCCCAGGACTAAAATTTACTAATACTTATATACCCTACCATCTACCTGTTTGTGTTTCCACCAGCCCAAACCCTGCACTTGCAATGTTTTAAACAGTTTAGTTTTATTATGCTTAAATGCGACTTTAGATAATCTGAAGGCATTTTATTTAGCAATCCGCTCCCTGGCCTCGACATGAAATTCACACTGCTCATAGCCCTGTGCTTTATTGCTGCAAACATGCATAGATACCTCCACCAAAACTCCACAAGCGAGGATGACCTCCCAACATTTTCAGCAATGCTGACAAGAAAGCTGCTATCTTTTTCACAAATTTACAGTTACAAAAAAAACAAGATGGTGCCAACCAAACCTCACAGCCTGTACTGTATATTTGTAGACTACTAGTCCAAGCAGGGGACCTTCATCCAAACTCTGGCCCCATGTCCACCTCCACTCCAGACTTCCCATGTGGCACCTGCAGTCATGAGGTACATGAACATCACCATGCTATCCATGAACATATCCATGCTATGTGATGAATGTGACTGCTGGTACCACACCTCGTGTGTCCAAATAATTGATATCACATATGAACAATTAAAACACAAGAGTGTCCTATGGTTTTGCTCTTGCTGTGGGCTCCCAAACTATTCCAGATGTCTATTCTCAAGCAACATAATCACATCAAACCAATACTCAGTTCTACAGACTCTTCCATGTAGACAGCAGTAACTACACAAATAGCATAGATGACCAAAACCCTACATTTGCACGTAATGCAGCAAATACATCTACCACCGATCGAGCAAACGCTAAAACAAAATATTAACTAAAAGCCATGCTGATCAACTGCAACAGTCTCAAGAGCACAACCAAAGTATCCCAACTTCAGGCAACAATAGATTCGATAAACACTGACATACTCTTTCTAATGGAAACCAAACTTGATATTCAAGCATCCCCACATATTCCTTTCACCCCACAAACTGTGAAGCAACCAGAAAGGACCGCAACACCCAAGGGGGTGTTGTTCTAATAACACTGAGAAATAACATAATTGCAGACTTCCACGATCAACTGAATGCTACATGTGAAATAGTATGGACTAAAGTACACTTCTTTCATAACAAAGCCATCTATTTGGCATCCTACATGAATCCCTGGCTATCCTCTACCGTGACTGCAAACTCCCTCCATCGGTTATAATCGCCGGGTACCTAAACCTACCAGACATCAACCGGGAAAACCTCTATACAACAAACCAACACACAGCAATAAAACACGATAAACTTCTTGAAATAGTCCGTGAATATGGTTTAACAAATATGGTAAATGAACCGACCCGACTGGACTCCGGAAATATCCTTGACCTTATACTTACACCAAACCCCGCCCTTATCTCCAACGTAAACGCAGTGACAGGCATGACCGATCACGAAACTCTTTCACATTAATATGAACCCCATGAAGAAAACTAAACCTACACACAAAGTGTACAACTATAAATATGTTAACTGGAAAGCCCCCGAATTAAACTGTACCTTTTTGCTCAACAGTACTTTGCCCGAAATCTTGATAATCTAGACATCGACTCAAATTGGATCTTCTTTCACCAAAACTACACTAAACTGATAGAACAATCCATCCTTAGCTGCATGACAAAATCAAAACCGCATTTACCCTGGATCACAAAAAAAACATAATCAGACTACAGAGAAAACGGAACAAAATTCGTGCTAATGCTAAGAAAACAAAGAAAAACAAACACTGGGAACATTTCAAGAAACTAAGAAAAGAAGTCAACAAAGAAATAACAAAATCCTACAACAGCTACATCAACGACATCAGAGGCGAAAACCTCACCACAAACCCTAAGCGATTCTGGTCCTTCATTAAACAAACAAAACAGAAAATATTGGCATCCTGATCACGACAAAGAAAACACACTAAATGACCACTTAAAATCAGTTTTCACCAAAGAACAACTTCCTATCCCAACTAAAGGCCCATCACCATTTCCTTCAATCGAAACACTTAATATTGGAATAAATGGCATCATAAAACAGCTTGAAGCTCTAAAACTAAACAAGGCATCAGGACCAGATGAAATCCTAGCAAAAGTATTAAAGGAGACGGCCAGAGAAATATCCACAATAATTCAACACATATTCCAGCAATCATATACCTCCAGCAAACTCCCACAAGCCTGGACCACACCTCTTGTCACTCCAGTACACAAGAAATGCAGCAAGAGCGATCCTGTAAATTACAGACCGATTTCCCTGACATGCATTCTGTGCAAGATAATGGCGCATATCGTTCTTAGCCATTTGTGAAAACACCTCAGTACTACCGACGTTATCCTTCATCACCAGCGTGAATTCCGAACTGGTCTATCCTGCCAAACACAACTCGTGGAAGCAGTCCATGAATGTGCTTCCTCCATGAACGACCAGAAACAAATAGACGTCATGTTCCTCGATGTTTCCAAAGATTTCGACAAGGTTCACCACAAATTACTTCTCAATAAATTATACTAATATGGTATCACAGGTAACACACTACAATGGATAAAGTCATTTCTATTCAACCGCACCGAGATTGTATCAGTAAATGGTTCCCACTCAACTCCTGCAAATGTAATTTCCGGTGTAGCCCAACGCTCAGTCCTTGACCCTGTCCTTTTCTTACTGTACATAAATTACATCACCGATTCAATCAAATCAAGACTCTTCGCCGATGGTCCAATCCTATACAGAGAAATACAAATACATGCAGACCAAAACATCCTTCAAACAGACCTAAACAAACTAGCCGACTGGACAGACAAGTGGCAAATGAACTTCAATATCCCAAAGTGTCACCTTTTCAGGATTACCCATAAACGCAAACCAAGCTACTTCACCTACACCTTATGAAGCCAACCAGTTTCCTAATAACAATTACTCGGCATTACAATAGATTCTAAACTGTCGTAGACAAAGCATGTCCACACCACTGCATCCTAATCTGCAAGAACACTTGGCGTCCTTAAACGTTCTCTCCACTCTGCAACATCTAAAGTTAAGGAAATGGCCTACAATATGTTAGTAAGTCCAAAACTAGAGTATGAAGCTAACCTGGAATCCATATACACAAAATAGCATTGATACCCTCAAAAAAATCCAAAGAAGCGCAGCTAGATTTAGTTTAAATGACCACCGCCGCACAACAAGCCTAACCAGCCTCATAAACAAATTTGGTTGGCAGACTCTAGATAGAAGACGATTACAACACCAACTTACCTTCTTCTACAAAATAAAACACAACCTCCTGAACATTACCCTACCACATCTTATAGTCCCATGCTACCGTACACGAAACAGCAGTCCCACCAAATACATACAAATACATGTATACATAAATACATATGCATACTCATTCTATCCCAGAGTTACAAGAGCTCGGAATCTACTCCCCCCAGAAATAATAAGCCTAACCGCACTACATCCATTCCAAGAAGCTCTGAGTATAATCCACCTTGTCGCTCCAGCCCACCTTACCAGACTATAGATTCAGAGACTGTGTTTTTAATACGCACAAGTTAATAAAATTAATTGCACTTGGTTTACACAACTATTTATTTTACTTTTTTATTATTTTTCAAATTCAATTTCACGCACCCTTCGCAATGCGCACTGCAGAAACGACACTTAAGGCTTAAGATTATAGTATTAAGAACACCATATAAATTGTAATAAATAAGGAACCAGACAAGCTCTAACATTGAATCCCCAAGTCAAGAGAAACAGAGGCCGGCCGAAGAACACTTGGCGACATCAAGCCGATGGGCTACACCTGAAAACAGCTGGAGAGAAATGTCCAGGACTGAGGACTCTGGAGAGCTGTTGTTGACGTCCTATCTCGCAGGAGGGACGATGAGCATAAGTAAGTAAGTAAGATGAGGAACGAACTGTTGTGTTTCCTGAACTACGGTATTCACTGGTACAAAGCGGAGGGCTGCAAACAAAAAGTTCGAGTTGGACTTAAATCTTCATGCGTCTGCATTTAAGTCAATCTCGCACGTTTTACGCATTGATCACGATAGTCCAATGATTACAATCTCAGATATCGGTAATTGTGCGTCGGATCTACGGAGATATATACGGTTTGTATAGACTTTATATACGATTTTTGCGATTTTACTTATATTATCGCCCGTTGTCATGGCGATCGACAACGTCGTCATCAACGAACTGTAAGTGTTATGTTTTTATATCAACCGAATGGACATTTTGCCTCGATCTGTCCTAAACCACATTGTTTTAGACAATTTTACAGACGATGACATTGCAACTGCCAAAGACGTTTTATATCCTCAAATCTCCATGCCAACGAAACATCGTCGTATTAAACGACAAGGGTCTGACAAGAATAGACACAACGTCGACGACATCTCGAAACTTCTTGACGAAATCGATCCGGACAGTATTCCCATATACGTCGCTCGTGATCTTGGTAAATTGCCAAGCATTGATTTTAATCACGTAGATATGTCTACATTATCACGTGAAATCATTTTATGCAAAAATAAACAATGTGACACTGATGAATCCTACAGACAACTCGCTCACTCGGTGTTCGCATTGTCTACGTAAATTTCTACGTTGGTGTTGTCACTTATACAATACAACCTGTGACCCATCCCGCTCGCACTACAACTTCACAACCCGTTGCTGCTGCTGCACTGTCAACTCCGCGACTGTATCAACCTCACGACCTGCCGGTGTATATCAACTCCACGACCCGCCACTGCCACTGTATCAATATCACGACCTGCCGCTTCTGCGATATCAACCTCACTATCCGCCGCTGATGCTGTATCTACATCACAATCCGCCGATGCTGCTGTGTCAACCCCACTACCTGCTGCTGATGATGTGTCAACCGCTCTACCACAACCAACATCAACCACGGGTAACACCACTCCTCCACACTGTGGATCGTGGTTGTCGCAAGAAATGCCAAAAAAACGTCCAAGTCGGCCTTCTCCAATACGTCCTCGTCTAAATATAAGCCACATACCATGACTACAGGCAATTCTACCAAGTGTGGACGCAAATGCTCATGTGAAATCCTTGAAATGCTAATGTGAACGCTTACCAACTAAACATGACTCTTATTCATCCTTCAAACTATGTGTGGACATTGCTAAACCGAACTTACTCTATGATGCCAATCTCTGGCCTGCTGGAACAAAGATTGGACGGTACTTTCCGCCTAGGAAGCACACAACACAGATTCGACTGACCTGTAAACTGTCAACTCCGTATTGCTTCATTTAATGCCAGAAGCATACGGAACAGTGCTTACGACGTGCTTAACATTTTAAAATCATGTGATATTCTTGCAGTGCAAGAACATTGGCTCTCCAAACAGTGCCTTTCCTAGCTCAATTCTGTTCACCCTGATTTCAATGCCAGAGGTATTAGTTCTATTGATTTTTGTGATGGTTTGAGTGGACGCCCTCATGGCGGGCTTTGCTTTTTATGGAAACGTTCACTCGACCCATTTATTGAACCTATAATTTACGACGATGATAAAATACTCCTTGGTCTGAAAATCATCACGTCTAATGCCACTATTCTGATTCTTAACGTATATTTACCGTATCAGTGTGATGACAATTCAGATGAAAATCAGGCTCATTTAGCAAGATACAGGCTATAAGCGATTTTGAATCAGCTAACGTATTCATCATTGGGGATTTTAATGTGGAAATTAACAAGCCCAGTCTGTTTTCTCCACTTCTCAGTGCTTTTGTTAATGAATGTCACCTTATTCCAAGTGACATTAAGTGTCTCCCGTCTGATGCTTTTACTTATGTCAGGGATGCTCATGGCTCAAGGAGCTGGCTGGACCATGTACTCAGCACTCACTCCAGTCACTCATCAATCTCTGATATGGTAGTTAATTATGATTGTGTCTCTTCGGACCACCTACCCTTATACCATACCATTTCATGAAGACATTATTAATTCACTCAGGGATGCCTCTGAAGTAATACCTACTAAGACGTATAACATGTTTTCAAAGCACGCCGTTCTTGGTTGGAATGGTATGGTCAGAGACTCCCAACAGGTTGCTAGAGAGTCTTTTCTCATATGGCGGTCTGCAGGGAGTCCCCGACACGGTCCTTTGTATGACATAATAAAAATCAAACGTGCTCAATTTAAACATAATAAAAGACTCTGTGAAAAAATGCTGAAGCCCTTAAAGCCGAACGACTTGCTTCAAAACTAAGTAGTAATGACTTTAAAAACTTCGGGAAAGATATAAAACAAATGAACAATGCCAAGTTGCCAAATCCTAGCAATGTTGGCGGTGCATGTGGTGCTGAAAATGTAAAGACTATCATCACTACCAGTCTCTACTTAATTATGTACCTGGCTCTCCATCACATACAGAAAAGACTGACGTGTATTGCAGCAATATGCAATTTAATGACCAAATGTTGGTTGATGCTAAAGAAATACAAGAAATAATTCAGGCGATGCCTACAGGAAAAGCTCCTGGTTATTACTGTATAAGTAATGAACATTTTAAGTATGCTAATGAAAAACTGCATGTTTATATGTCACTGTTATTCAGCAGCTTCTTAATTCATGGGTTTTTACCTGATGCTATGATGGTCACAATAATAGCTCCAATAATTAAAAACAAAGCTGGTGATTTGTCTGATAACAATAACTACAGACCTATTGCTCTTGCAACAATTGCTAGTAATTATATAATTAATATTATCAAGGGCTACCATTTTCTTCACAACGTGTGCTAACCAATTTGGATTTTAAAAGCACCACTCAACTGAGATGCTCATATTTATATTAAAAGAACTTTGTCGACACTACATAGTGAATGGCTCTTCTATGTATGTCAATATGCTGGATGCCTCCAAGGCCTTCCATAAAGTGAACCATAGCAAGCTATTCACTAAACTAATTGACCGTGGCTGTCCTGCTTACATTGTGCGCATTCTGTATCACTGGTACAGTACCCAGAAATTCACTGTCAGATGTCTCAAATGGTGTTAAACAAGGTGGAATCCTTTCGCCCCACCTTTTTAATGTGTACATGGATGACTTAAAGGGAATAAAAACATATATTGCTTGAATTCATGTTACATTACATCCTGCTATCTATTTCCACGTCCACCAAGCAAAAAAAATGAAAAAAATTCTATGAATTAGAAATTCCACATTTTATGCTGTACATCCGGACATTTTCGAATATGCATATTTTTGGCGCGCTTTTCGGGATGCCGAGATGTGACGTCACTTATGACTCAAACTCGCATCAGGCCGACCCTTTCCATGCATTCAGAGCATGTTTACAAGTATAGTTTTTGGGTCGAAACGAGCGTCAGAATGAGTTATTGTGCAATTTTCCGACGTAATACAAACACTAGTCATCATAGAGGAACAAGCAGTTATCTTACGGTTCCACATGAATCGAATTTTATTCAAAACAACGTATGCGAATGGGCTTACAAGTCGACTAAGTTTCGCCGAGCTTGGGCTCGTTTTCAGAATAATTATATCGAATGCAACCAACGGGAGATAATCTACATCAATAAACATACATAGCAAACATATAGTGTATCCAGCTACATAAAGTAACGTGTATAATCTCATAATATCACTGGAATATCGATATATGAAGGAGTTGTACAAGTTATCATAACAACTGAAATCAGTCAGCGAATTTCTGCCGGCCGTGATAGCTCACTTGGTAAACGCGTTGGTTCATTGGCGTTTGTTTTACAATCGGGCGACGCCGGTTCAATCCTGACAGCATGCAAATTATTGATTTTCTTTACACCTTTTTTGTTTATGTTTTCACGAAGTAATATAAACCAAATCATTTAGTATACTATGATGCACTGTTTATAAATAATTTTTATTTTTGTAGTAATTATTTATTCGCCCCAAAAATGAAAATATGGTCATTATATAACGATGTTTCTAAATTTTATTTATCCAAACAAATATAATGTAATGGATATATAATTTATTAATTGTAAATATATTGTACAGTAATATATTGTAATTATATATGTGAAAAAGATTGTGATTAGTCTGGATAAATACAATTTAGAAACATCGTTATATATAATGACCATATTTTCATGTGTGACGAATAAATAATTACTACAAAAATATTAAAAATATTTACAAACAGTGCATCATAGTATACTAAATGATTTGGTTTATATTACTTCGTGAAAACATAAACAAAAAAGGTGTAAAGAAAATCAATAATTTGCATGCTGTCAGGATTGAACCGGCGTCGCCCGATTGTAAAACAAACGCCATTGAACCAATGCGTTTACCAAGTGATCTATCAGGGCCGACAGATATTCGCTGACTGATTTCAGTTGTTATGATAACTTGTACAACTCCTCCTTCATACATCAATATTCTAGTGATATTATGAGATTTTACACGTTACTTTCTGTAGCTGGATACGATATATGTTTGCTATGTATGTATATTGGTGTACATTATCTCCCGTTGGTTGCATTCGATATAATTATTCGGAAAACGAGCTCAAGCTCGGCGAAACCTAATCGACTTGTACTACAAGTTGTAGGCTCATTCGCATTCATTGTTTTGAATAAAATTGAATTCATGTGGAACCGTAAGATAACTGCTTGTTCCTGTATGATGACTAGTGTTTGTATTACATCGGATTATTGCATAACAACTCATTCTGACGCTCGTTTCGACCTCAACATTATCCATGTAAACATGCTCTGAATGCATAGAAAGGGTCGGCCTGCTGCGAGTGTGAGTCATGTGTGACGTTAAGATACCACGTGATCGCCTAGTTCATAAAAAAATTATTTTCCGCGGGAATCGCTACACAGACAGGTTTAAAATCGAATTTATGCTACAAATGTATTTTTCTGTATTTTTTTAATGTTCTCGAATGTTACATGCAATATTAAACTTTCTGTACACATGGAAAACGGATTTTAGCTAATGCCTTGTTTTTATTTCCTTTAAGTGTAAATCTTAACAAATTACAAATTGGATGTCTTTATGCAGGCACCATAATGAACCATTTGATGTATGCAGATGATCTCTGTATTTATTCACCTAGTGTTTCTGGGTTGAGAAAATGTAATGTAAATATCTGGGTCATATAATTAACAATAATCTTACTGACGATGACGACATTGCCAGAAAGAAAAGATCCATATATGCTCAGGCCAACGTCTTAGCACAAAACATTTCGCCTTTGCAGCTCTACTATTAAAACTTACCTATTTCACTCTTACTGTGGTGCAATGTACACCTCAAGTCTTTGGTGTAAATTTAAAAAACAGAGTTTGAAAGATATTAGTGTTGCCTATAACAACTGTTTTAGAATTGTACACAATTTGTCATCACGCTGCAGTGCAAGTTTTATGTTAGCTACAAACTGTGTTAAATCTTTTAATGAACGTATGTGTTCATCCATATATAGCTTATTGTGTCGTCTTGGACGGTCTGAAAATCCACTTTTTGTGAATTATTTTTATACTGATATACATTTTAGAAGTCCTATGTTTAAATATTGGACTACCCAATTGTATACTTCAAGTTGAATGCACATTATATATATATATATATATATATATATCTTATTAATCATCTATTTTTATTTCATGTGCATATATATATTTGTATTTTAGTTATCTGTTACTTATTCTTTTATTTGTATTGTATGTACATATGGACTTTTGTCTGAAATAAAACATTATTATTATTATTATAAAGCGAAGAGGGTAGACAGGGCTAACCTGGTCATCCCTCCCCTGACGTCACAAACACCTAGAGTTTAGTCAAGCTGGCAGGTAACGTAAGAACTCAGCGAATTACGTCACAAAGACACACAGTAGGTTGGCATGCGGCATATGCCTCATGATAGGAGCCAGACACAGACTTGAATCAGGGATCGCAATCATATAATTGAACAAAACCATATATTATGTGGTACGAACTTATCGAGGTTATGTTATAGCTGTTGTTCTCCTCATCGTTCCCTGCCTTCACGGGTGAGGCTGGCTTTTTATACGTCGATATGTTTTCTTTCTCTTCTTCCTCATTGCGCTTGCACTACTTTGTCTACCACCCTTCTCCATTCTCCTCGGTCTTTTGTATTTTTCTCCATTCCCCTTTCCATCCCTCCAGGTCTCTCTTCACGCTATCATCCCACCGCAGTCTCGGTCGCCCTCGTCTTCTCTTTCCCTCCACTCTCCGGGCATCTGCTTTCTTTGCCATCCGTTCTTCTCCCGTTCGCTCCACATGTCCTGCCCAGTTCAATCGACTTCTCACCAACTTCTTTTTGAAACTTTCTTTCACACCAACATCCTCCCTCAGCTCTTCCACTCTTCGCTTATATATTCTCTTTACCCCCGTAATTCTCCTAACCCAGTTGTTTACGCACACTTGTACCCTCTCCTGTTGTTTTTCTGTCATTGTTATAGTTTCTAGGCCATACATGTGTATAGTACCTTTCCCTTGAGTTTTCGCGATATGTGCCTGTCTCGATCCCATCACACCTTCTTCTTTCCTCCATTCATTCGCCCCAGCTTGTACTCCTGCGAATGTCTGTCTCTGAGGAGCCGTTCCCACATACCGCTCCACCCAGGTATACAAAACTGTCTCTTTGTTTTAGTTTCTTCCCTTCCAGGTGTATATCCAGCTCTTTGCTTTGTTGCCCAACCCACAGCACCTCTGTCTTCTCCACACTTTCAATACGTGTTTGCTGAAGATATCCTTCCACTGAATGAATGAATGACCATTTTATTGCCACTCGGTGACATACTTAGTTTTCAATATTTTCGATGGCCGAGCCATTCATACACCATTTACATAAATCATACATCACGTGTTGATACATGTACAAAGGATACAATAAATAAATAATAATAATTAATAGAATGCATGAAATAAAAAAGTGTTCATAACATACAGGAAACAGGTAAAAACAATAAAGTACATTTACAATGGTGGTGTAGCACTCAGATATTTGCATAGGTTTTTTTTAAGGTTGGAACAGAATGGCTGTATTGAATTTCAATTGGTAGTTTATTCCATAATTTCAAACCGGACACATTGATGTAAACATGTCACACACATATTGTGGTGCGAGACCATTTACACACTTGTACATAAGAACACATTTATTAAAATCCCTTCTTTGCTGATAACCAGCCTAGTGTTTTAAACACACTGTTTCTATTTTGCCTAGGACTAGACCCAGATATGAATCTAGCAGCTCTGGTCTGTTGTTTCTGTAATCTTCCTATTTTGGATGTAATTTTAGGAATCATGCTGTTAATGTGGTCGTCCCATTTTAGGTTTGAGTCGATATACATACCAAAGTACTTGGTTATCGATACATGTTTAGGTGGTTCATTGTTGATATGAATTCTAACATCAGCCAACAGCAATGGACTGATGAGTGCCAATTAGCATAAATTGACATTTCTGGTCATTAATACTAAGTTTGTTAATATCAAAATACTGTTTGACTTTGCATAAGTCACTGTTGATATTGGATTCTAGTTGAGCCGAACACCCTGGTGTTGCAGCTGAATAAATTTCAGTGTCGTCAGCAGACATATTTATATTGTAGGATTCGGTGATTGTGACTGTAGGCAGATCATTTAGGTATAGCAGAAACAAAAGGGTCCCAAGATTGACCCTTGGGGCACCACAATATTGACAGGCAAAAGGATCAGACAGGTGGTTATCCACTGAAACTGACTGTGATCTACCAGTGAGGTAGCTCCAGAACCACTTATGTTCAATGTATGTAACCCCAAATCCTTTAAGTTTGGCCAACGGAATATCAGTGTCCACTGTGTCAAAGGCCTTCCGGAGATCAATGAACACTACTCCCGTTACAAGTCCTTTGTCGATGTTTTAACCATTCGTGAGAAGTTTATGCTCATCCAAATAATCTGTAAAAGAACTATAAACAAAACGTTCAAGTAGTTTAGACAAAATGGATAGAATTTAGATCGGTCTGTAGTTGTTAGTTTCCATTGATGGACCTGATTTGTAAAGTGGGAGCACCTTTGCACATTTCCATTCTGTGATAAACTTGCCAGATGTCAGAGAGAGATTTAGAATGAAAGCGGGTGGTTGTGATATGACTGGTGCTGCTACGCGGAGTAGTCTCCCAGGTAGTCTGTCCAGACCAACATATTTATTTTGGGCATATTCCTTAATTGTTGTTCAATAGAATCAGTTGTGACAGTAGAGAAAGTAAAAGCAGGTATTTCGGGTAATTTTGGTGGAGTGAATGAAGCAGCTGGTGAAAGCCTACTTGCCAATTCTTGACCAATGTAAAATACTTGTTGATTGCATTGGCCTTACATTTGGGATCAGTAATTATTTGACCTTCAACAAGTACACCTTGCATTTTCCTGGCAGGAGTTCTTTTAGGTATTTCCACATTAATTTTGGTTTCTTCTTATTTTCCAGGATTAGAACAGTGTAGTAATCCCGCTTTGCGGTTTTGAGAGAATTTGAAACGACATTCCTGAAGTGCCTATACATTTGCCTAAATATTTATAATCCTTTAGAATGTGCTTTTTTTCAAAATAATGTTTAATTTTAATATCATTTTTATTTCCTCAGTTAACCACAGACGAAATTATTTCCTGACTCGTCTAGTAACAAATGGGCAGTGTTTGTTACATACCTGTGTAACGCGATCCTTAAATCTCTTGTAAGCCTCATCCACTTCCTCAAACTGATCGACAGAACTCCAGCCACACATGTCTAATTCATTACAAAAGTAATTTTTATCAAAGTTTTTGAAACGTCTCATTTCCACTGTTCTATGAGTCTGTGTAGGTGCATGGGACTTATAGGAGGTGACGCAGTAGACAAGATAGTGGTCTGCAATTCCACCAGATATGACCTCGTGCTTCACTATCTTATCAGGCTCAGTAGTCGTAATCACACCAATCAAGGTACGACTTGAGGATGTTACTCTGGTGGGTTTGTTAACAAGCCGAGTTAACTGATGGGACATACATGTGTGTACAAAATGCTTAGTGTGATTTTCTAATGGTTCTTTTAATAAATCACAGTTAAGATCACCATTGATGATGAACTCCAGCTTAGTACAACTAAAGTTATTTAGTAGCTGATCCAGTTTATCAAACCAGTTAATCTTTTCATTTTACTGGTCTTTCTACTTATCAGTTCCATCACTGCGATAAACAGCAGTGGGCTCAGGGCTCTCCCCTGTATCAAGCCAATGTTCACTTTCAATTCTTCTGAGATTCCAGGTCCACACACCAATCTGCTCTTCGTTTCTTCATATGTCCCTTCCACCATCCTGTCCTCTGCCTCTGGGACCCCCATCCATCTCAGTGTCGTTAATGCCATCTTTTTTTATAGTGAACAAGCATAATTATAAAGCAATGCAGGTTTCATTATCCATTATGTATATATCATACAAAACGTGGAAACCATGCAGCACGGTGTTTTAGTAAGAGAACATGATGACGTGTAAACAGAAGAAGATCAATTTTATGTTCATGCTAAATGTAAATGTTCAATTAAATAAGCAAATTTCTTAATTCATAACTATATAAATTCGAGTTAAACGTCTGGTTATTACAGTTTCTTTCATGTGTTCTTCTAGTCTCTTGCCAAGTTTTCTTCCCGTTTCACCAGTGTATGTCTTGTTGCAGGTCTTACACGGGATTTGATATACCCAGCCGGTTTTTTTCTCTGTCTTCCACTTTGTCTTTTGGGTGTACTAATATTTTTCTGAGATTTCGGTGTGGTCTGACAGTGGACGCTATATCATGATGTTTTAGTATGCGTTGTACCGGTTCTGTTACTCCTTGGACATAAGGTAAGGTAACCATGCATATGAACTTGTCTGTGTTATTCCTGTCCTTAGTCTTTCTCCTCTGGTTTTGTTGTTGTTCCTTAATTTTCCTTACGATCCAACGTAGGTACCCACACTGATGTAGCGCCTTCACGATGTGCCCCTCCTCCTTCTGTCTGTCCTCTGGCTCCGTTACGATGTTACCGCATCTGTCTAGCAATGTTTTGATGACACTCAGTTTCTGATGTAGCGGATGGTGTGAACTAAAGTTCAGATACTGGTCGGTGTGGGTCTTCTTCCGATACACTAGGAGTTTGACCGTGCCATTCTCTTTCCGTACCAGCAGTGTATCTAGGAACGGCAGTGATCCCTCGCTCCCTTCTTCAAACGTGAACTTGATGTTGCCTGTTGCATCAATGGTGTTGGGGTGATCTGTCAGTTGTTGTTGACACCTCTTCCTCACAATTTCAATTACGTCATCCACGTATCGCTTCCACAGACATAGTCTGGGCTGACATGTTACTCGAGTTGTCGCGATGGCATGTCGTTCCAGCCATTCCAAAATAGATCAACTATTATCGGTGACACCGGGCCTCCTATCACTGTGCCGAACTTCTGTTGGTATAAACTGTTCCCCTGAAGCTGAAGCATGTTGTTGTTACAACAGACGTTATGAACAGAGATGAGGGGCTACCGATTGAGTCATAGAAGTCATTAAGACATTTGCTTATTTAACTATTCTTCCAACTTGCTGAACATTTTCACGAATGTAAATATTCAATGTTCGTAGTGGCTACGATCACTAAACATTACACGGAAATCATGTTTCAAAGCCAGGGCAATTTCGTACACTCTACGTTGTTTCACTTTACTCGCCTGTAAAATTGGTAGGCCTACCTGGCTACAGACTCAACATTTTTATGGAAAACATACTATTAAAAGCTATTGATGTTAGTCGAGTTTATTCTTGCAATAAAAAAGTTCGGATGTCATGTGAATGTAATTGCAGCGTAATTGAAAGCTTCCCAAAGAAGTCGAGGAAAGGTCTGTTAGCGTGAACTTACCGGGCGAAGTGTAAAGTCCTAAGCCAATGACTAGATACCGCTCTCTCTCTATATATAAACATTACCTTTGCATTTAGATTCGATTTGGTTGGTTACCCAGTATTCCGCACAAACATAACAATGTAAACTGGCTTATGCCCACCCATGAAGCAACGAAAGGCTTTTGTGTAACCATTACAGTATTTTGATATTAAACTCGTTCCCAGTGGCAGTGACTATTTAATTTACACCATCGCCAAATGTGCATATTACTAGTTTTGTTACAAGACGTAACAAATTGGCTACAAGGATTGGATGCTGATTAAATGTGAATCCTACAAGGCTACTGTGAGTGTGTCTGGGGGGGTGAATTGTGAAACCTACAAGACTACCATGAGTGTGTCTGGGGATGAATTGTGAATCGTACAAGACTACCATGAGTGTGTCTGGGGGATGAATTGTTGAAAACAAAGTGACTTTGAAGCAGCTTGCTTTTCCGTTTCGACAGATAAGTCGAAAATGGGCGAAGAGGGTAGAAAGTCGTTCAGCTTCGGCAAGGTAATGAAGTATACCCATGGTACCGACTGGCAAGCGTACACGGAACAGTTGGACTTTTACTTCCTAGCTAATGGAGTAACGGACGATCAAATCAAAAAGGCAATCCTTTTTTCGAATGTCTCAACGGAGGCATATCAGCTGCTCAATGACTTATTGGTACCAGCCACACCGAAAGACGCCGACGTAACGTATTCGGTGATAGTGGACCGATTGCAAAAACACACCAAGCCGAAGAAATCAGCATTGGGTGCTCGACACGAGTTTGACAATCGATCAAGATAAGTTGGTGAATCTGTCAGCGATTACGTCGCAACGCTGAAGCTTTTGACGAGCGAATGCAAATTCAATGACATAACGCGAGCTGAACGTCTCCGAGACCGTTTGGTATCTGGCATAAAAGATGACAAGATGCTCAGATATTTTCTGGAAAAAAAACTCGATGACTTAACATTCGCGATTGCCGTGAGACGATGTCTTGCGATAGAGCAAGCTAACCGAGATGTCCAGCTCTTTCAAGGAGAGACTGGTAAGGAAAGCAGTGTACAGAAATTGGACAAATGTAATAGGTAGCATAGACAACAGAACAGCAAAACAATGCTAAGAAGCACCAATCTGCGACAGTGTAAACGAACAGACATCACATCAAAGTGTTACAGATGCAACGGACAACACAATCCAAAAGGATGTCCATTCATCAAGGAGAAATGCTAACAAACAGTCACCGGCAACGTCATTGAACGTCATACAAGGCAGCGAAGAAGCCGAACAGCATGACTGGAGGATACTGTACAAAGTGTCTAAGGGAAATAACCGGAAGCCAATATCAGTGACGATGGAAGTTGAAAACAGAGACCTTTTGATGGAGCTAGATACGGGCTCCGCTATCTTTGTCATAGGAGAGGCGAAATATCACGAACATTTGTGTCATATGCCTTTAGCAAGCACCACACTACAATTACACACGTATATGGGGGAAACAGTGAACCCGTTGGGCGTGTTATCTGTGAGAGTCCGTTATGGTATGGAGAACATGACAAGCATCTTCCGCTGTATGTGGTCAAAGGAAATGGTCCTACAATGCTTGGTCGCGAGTGGTTGTACTCCATCCGTTTGAACTGGTCTCTAATGCATCTAGAGACGCAGTCTGGTTTCCGATATGTGCTCAACCGACATGCGGCGGTGTTCTCTGACGAACTCGGACGACTAACGAACATCAAAGCACGAATTCAGCTGAAAGAAGAGCCAAAACCACGATTCTGGAAAGCAAGACCCGTGTGCACGCAAGCCAGCGGTAGAGCGAGGGTTGGACCAACTGGAAGCTGAAGGCATCGTGAAACGTGTGACTCACAGTGAGTGGGCCGCACCGATCGTCACACCAATCAAGAAGGACGGTGAAGTTCGAATTTGCGGTGATTTCAAAGTGACGCTAAATCCTCAGCGTCGATGTGTACCCCATGTCGCGAATTGAAGAGATCTATGCAAATCTGAGCGGTGGTCAACAGTTCAGAGTGATTGATTTACGACAGGCTTACCTTCAGATGGAGGTCGAAGATGAATCCAAGCCTTACCTGACTGTTAACATGCATCGCGGATTGTACCTGTATCAGCGGTTACCGTATGGAGTCGCATCGGCATCTGCGGTATTGCAAAGAGCCACGGACCAAGTCTAGCAAGGTATCCCAGGTGTCCAGTGCTATCTGGATGACATCATTATTACAGACAGAACTTGAGAGGAGCTTCTGAAAACCCTTGACAAAGTAATGGGACGATTAGAAGAATATGGACTTAGGGCGAACAAGGAGAAGTACACATTTCTGCAGAACTCAGTTGAGTACTTGGGCCATATCATCTCTGCCGAGGGATTGCAACAGTCACCAAAGAAAGTCAAGGCTATTGCTGATTTACCAACTCCTCAGAACGTTGGACAGTTGAGATCGTTCTTGGGTATGGTGCAGTACTATGCGCGCTTCTAGCGAGATCTAGCTACACATTTGGCATCTCTGCACCGACTTTTGCAGGAAGACGAAAGCTGGGTCTAGGTGAAGAGCAGGAGCATGGTTTCAGAACCGTTAAAAAAGATGCTACTTCAGGATCGAGTGGTTACTCATTTCAACCCGGATTTGCCCGTGGTTGTGGAATGCGACAGTTCGTCGTATGGGCTGGGCGCCGTCTTATCACATCGGATGCCGGACCGAAGTGAAAGACCGGTAGCGTACGCATCGCGCTCCCTGACGCAAACGGAAAGGAAGTTTGCGCAAATTGAGAAAGAAGCACTCGGGCTCTACAGGGTGTCAGAAAGTTTCAACCGTACCTGGAGGGTCGTCGGTTCACACTGACCACAGATCACAAACCCCTGAAGTATATAATGGACCCTGGCAAGGCGGTACCAGCCACAACTGCAGTACGACTGCAGAGATGGTGTATTTTCCTTGGGGGGCGTTTGCGTATCAAAGTGAGTATCGAGGTTCAAAACAGCATGCGAACTGTGACGGGTTACTAATTGCAACTTTGCTTTTTTATTTTCTTGTATTAATTAAATGATGTATTTGTTATGCGCATTGGAGTTGTTTGTGTATTTAATTTTAGTTTATAGTAACTGGATGGGATACTCGACACCCATTCTCTTTTTGAAGCAGATTACATTTGTTATGTTCCTAAATAATATATTACTATATTATTTTATTGTTTTGAACTTCCAAATTCCAGTTAATCCCAATAAATTTATGAATGTATATCAAGTAATGTTCATTTTAACATTAGATTGACAATGCAAGATTAGTACTATTGAAATATTCAAGTTATAAGACCAATACACACAAGTGTATGTTTATTATTTGGTCTTATTACTTGAAAACACACACAATACACACATATAGCAAAATTAGGCACAGTCGGCATATGAGCGGCAGGGTATCGGCGTCCGATTATGAGCCGCCCTCGGCCCGAAGGCGAGCCGCCGGACAAAAATCCCTCGGCCCGCAGGCGGATGCCGACAGCCGGCCGATGACTTTGCCGCTCGCGGCCCGCTGTAGGTGTGCTATCTGGGTATACGGAGACGCCATATGTTGACCAAATGCGAGCTGGAATGCCTGGCAACGGTGGATCGGAGATTGTAGAAGAGCAAGATTCCGATCACACATCAACAGGGTCAGAGCCGCCCAAACTGAGAGGACCAGCAAAGCCGCCCCTGCAGCACTGACTAAACCGAGTCAACCAGCGGATCTAACTAAATCGCTTGAACAAGATTTGGTTGTTACACTTACTGTCGATGAATGTACTACAACTCCAAATGTTCTGACTGTTACAACATCTGTCCAGGCCTCACTGTATAGACGCTAGCATATTCAGGCAGAACAGAGACGATAGACACAGTAAATCATTTTATACTAATAGAAAAACTGAAATTCTATGGTGTCCGTGGTATAGCAGAAAATTGGATTGAAAGTTATTTACATGACAGAAAACAGTTTGTAAAGATAAGCGACCATTGTTCTAGCCTCTTAGGCACTTCATGTGGTGTACCACAGGGGTCTGTATTAGGGCCTAAACTATTTATCTTGTATATAAATGATATATGCAATGTGTCTCAATTACTGAAATTTGTGTTGTTTGCTGATGACACTAACATATTGTACTCTGATGAAAATATACTCTATCTTACAAGGGTTGTAAATCGTGAACTGGATAAACTGTATACATGGTTCACTGTAAATAAACTATCACTCAATGTATCAAAAACAAATTACATAATCTTTGGTAACTGTAAATTAAATTGTGACCTAGATATTAGAATTCACAATAATCAAATTGCCAGGGTTAATAAGATAAAATTCCTTGGAGTTTTGATTGACGAAAAGCTGGATTGGAAAAACCATATGAATTGTGTCAAGACTAACCTTTCTAGAATAATTGGAGTTAGGTACAGGGCAAGTCAAGTCCTGGAAACCAAAAGCCTATTTACACTATATTATTCACTGTTTTTACCAATACTTACTTATTGCTGTGAAATTTGGGGAACCACATATAGTACCACTGTATACTGTATTACTATACTTCAAAAAAGGGTGGTTAGATTAATGTGTGATGTCAACAGATTTTGTCACACTAGTATGTTATTTCACCGATATCGAATATTGAAATTTAAAGACTTGGTAGATTTGAAGATCCAGTCAATTCTGTTCAAGAGCTTTAATAATATGCCAATACCTACCAATGTGCAAAGCCTGTTTACCAAAAACACCACATTACATTCTTCTCGATTAGAATGTCAATATGTACGTCAATGTGTGAGAACTAATGTCAAATCACGGTGTCTGTCAATTTACGGTGTAAAAATTTGGAATTCATTACCTATCAACATTGCAAAAGTGCAAAATTTCCGCTCATTTGTTAATCAGTTAAAAACTAATATGATTAGCAAATATGATATTACTGTATGATTTTTTGGTGTAACAGTTTACATACACAGTATCATTCTGATACAGTTATGTATGTGAAACTCTCCAGTATTACACTTACTATTACTGTACTGCTTAGTAGCATAGCTAAATGACTTATGTTACAGTTGACTGACATAAACACTAACAGTTGTATATACGTTATCACAATGATTCATCTACGAAATAATGTAATAGGGGTATACGAATATTTAAGATCAGTCTTCTGTATACCCCTTTTTCTAACACTAAACTGTCTTTGTTACGATAATCTGTATTATATGTGTTGGAAAATAAACATATTGATTGATTGATTGATTGATTGATAGTTCTAGTAAACCAACTTTATTAAACGTGGCTGCTGCGACAAGGGAGCGGCCTGTTATTCTACTTTCTGGGGAGACGTCATTAAGTGATATTGTTACATCCCCTCCGTTTTACAAGCAACATGTACTCAACCAAAACGTACTAACGTATTAAAGTAACCAACTCATTACGTTTATGGATCAGCATCAATGTTTCGTAGTGGTATAAATAAAATAAAGTTGCCAAAACCTGAATGCAACATAACTGAATCACGAAACGTTCCAGCTAACACTAAACACTACATAACACCGCAGGTATAGAAGGGAAAGACTCGATAACGACGAGAACATTTATTGAACAGACTTATCTCAAAACGGAAGTCGAGGCAAGAGAGCGTACAACAGGAACAAGGTATGGAATTAACCAACGCAATAATACAGGAAGCGGAAATGTGATACTTATCCAATATGGCGTGACCACTTTCTTTTCTCCTTCACTAATCTAATAATAGCACATAAGCTTGTAAGGTTATAACGTGATAGTCCATATGACATACAAATATGCAGTAGAGTCAATATGGGCATATGTCACACAAAATATGCAGTAGAGTCAATAGGTCCATGGCACATGTATTATAACTCAGTCTTGTAGATATGCAGGTTTATTACGTCTGCGGATGGGCCGAGTGGGCCTCACGTTGTCACTGGGTGTGGTTGGTGGTTTCGGTAGCGCGGTTGTAGGGGCCTCAGGTGGCGCTGTGATCGTCAGTGGAGCCTCGGGCGGTGCTGCGATCACTAATGGGATTTCGGGTGGAGTTGCATTCGCTTGGACATCAGGCGGGGTGTCGTCTTCGTATGGCGGGACGTCTTCCGTGTCATCTCCATCCTCACGATGGCGCGTGGGTATTGTGGTCGACACATGACCGGGTACTAAATAGCACTCGGATAGTCGCACCTTGTATGATGAAGTGCGTAGTTGAGATCCGCTAAATTTGCGAATGTAGCACCAGCTATCTTCGATAGAGGTGACTAGATAGCGGTCTCCAGCTTGCGACTTATTGCGGTCGGATAGTACGTAAACCAAGTCACCGACATGAATTATCGGTACAGGCGCCTCTTTGCCGCGAGGAGCCTTCGACGTCTGGCTGTGTGCGTGATTTTGTAGGCGAGACTGATGTTGTTCAGCGATGATGGCACGATCTAAAATAGGCAACTGCGCGTTGGAAAACTGGTCTCGTTGGAAGCATATTTCGCGTGCCGATAGGCCGCGACCGCGGATTCTGGAGTTGAGTTGAGAGGTAGCAATTGCCAGTATAAGAGGTGACACAGGTCCCCCGCCAGGCACCTGTCGTAGCAGCTCATCTTCAATCTCTGACACAGCTTTCTCGGCTATGGTTTTTTTTATTCTCCCTATCTCCAAACGAATACCCAAACGTAGCTGAGTTGGGTCGTTCACGAGAGCGATGAACTCTGGGGCTGGATCCACGCGGATGATCGCAGGGGGCCCGTCGAGGGGTCGAAACTATGTGCAGAGTCGAGCGAGGCAGTCACGTAACGCGTCATGACTAACGGTTTCGCGGACGACAAATATGAGTTGTCGGTTACACTTGATAACATCTGCTGCGAACGAAACACCAATCGCTTCGGGAGCGTCGGTCGTTGTTTGTTCGATGAGTGTAGTCGGGATATTTTTTAGTGACATGCATGTATGGCATGCGTCGGTCACTCGCTCAATCACGTTGTCGATGTCCAATGCGAAGAAGTTGCGACGAACTACGAGTTTGAGTTGATGTTTTGATGGGTGGCTCAGCTTTAGGTGGATCGCTGTTAGTAAGCCATCTAACACTTGTCGTGGAACTACGATAAGTTCTTTGGTTGGCGCGAATGGTATGTCGCACTTGACAACGATGACGCCGTCGCGAGCCAACGTTGTAGTAGATAAGTAACGTTTTACGTCCTTGGCGTTGGTTACTTTTTTGGATGGACGCGTGCCTTGTTTTAGGTGAGCTCTGACGCGCCGTAGGTCAGAGCACTCTGATTGTGTAGAGAGCCATGCGGATCTGCTCGTGAACGGAAGGCGAGTGGAGCCGGATATGATATCTTCCACAGCAACACTCATAACGACAGATTGTTCGATTTGCGATATTTAACAAGATTTAACAAGATTGCCATCCAGAAAATTACTCTGGATGGCAGGTGGACAAGGAAGCCTTTTGGCTTATCGAGAGTCCAATAGTTTTTATCTACATGTATCCCGCCCTTTTAAGGTGTGTGTCGATTTTATTTTTAAACATATTCACGTTACTAGCACCAACACAATCAGGAGATAATCTGTTCCATTCATTTACAGTCCTTTGTGAGAATGAGAACTTTCTTATATCTAATCTACACTGCTCCTTTACTAATGTAGCTTCATGTCCTCTGGTCCTTCTATCTTTCTTAACTGAGAAAAAAATGTTTCTATCAATATTTTCATAACCATTCAATATTTTAAACACTTCTATGTGATCTCCTCTCAATCTCCTGGTCTCTAGTGTTGTTAAACCACATTCTTTTAGGCGTATTTCGTAACTAAGATCCCTCAGATTTGGTATCATTTTAGTCGCTCTCCTCTGTACTCTTTCTAGCATATCTATGTCCTTCTTGCGATATGGCCTCCATGCTTGTATACAATATTCTAAATGAGGCCTCACTATTGTTTTGTACAGCGGTACTATTAATTCTTTTTTCTTATACTCTATATTTCGCCTAATTAATCCAAGGATTTGATTTCCCTTTGAAGCTGCAATTCCGCACTGCTCTGACACCTTCATATCAGCACTAATGGTTAACCCTAAGTCCTTTTCTTTTACAGTAGTACTTAGAACAGTACCCCCCATTTTATATTTTACCTCTTCATTCCCATGACCTGTGTGGAGGCATTTACATTTCCCAAAATTGAACAGCATTTGCCACTTTTCAGACCATTTGATCAACCTATCAAGATCATCTTGTAAATGCTGTCTGTCTCCATCACTTTTAATCCTTCTAAACACTTTTGTATCATCCGCAAATTTCACCTTGCTTGTTATATCATCGTCCAAATCGTTGATATATATTAAGAATAATATAGGTCCTAGTACTGATCCCTGTGGTACCCCACTCAATACCGATTTCCAGTTTGAAGCCTCCCCATCAACTACTACACGTTGTCTTCTGTCATTCAGCCATTTTTCTATCCAGTTTATTATACCATTTCCTATGCCATGGGCCTTTAGCTTAAGGAGTAATCTTTGATGTGGTACTTTGTCGAAAGCTTTTTGAAAATCTAATAGATGATATCTACTGGTGATCCCTCATCTACCCACCTAGTGATGTCTTCCAAAAAACATAACATATTTGTTAAGCATGACCTCGCTTTTAAAAACCCATGTTGAGATGGGTTTATCAAGTTATGTTTAACAAGAAAATCCACCATGTGATCTTTAATTAGTCTTTCTAATAATTTGCAAATCACTGATGTTAAACTCACTGGTCTATAGTTCTCTGACTTGTTTCTCGAACCTTTTTTAAATAACTGTATAATGTTTGCCTCTTTCCATTCTAAAGGAACCACTCCCTCTTCTAATGACAAATTGAAAACTGTTGCAAGCGGTACGCTAATTTGTTCTACAATTTCCAATAGTAGTTTGGGCGGAATCCCATCCACTCCAGGTGATTTATTATCCTTCATAGCCCTTATTTTCTTAGCTACCATTTCCGAGGTTACAACTAACTGTCCTAAATAGTCTGAATCTGCCCCCTTGAACTTAGCCTCTGGTACTGGCAGTGAACTAATATCTTCCCTGGTAAACACTGAACTAAAATACTCATTCAGGTCTTCTGCCATTAAGAATCCCTCTGATATTGTATTTCCAGCACTATCTTCTAGAGGACCGACCTTATCCTGAACTTTCTGTTTGCTTCGAATATACGCATAAAAACTCTTACTGTCATGTTTTATATTACTAGCTAATTTTTTTTCATAGCTTTTCTTTGAATTTCTAATTTCAGCTGTAGCTTGATTAAGTGCTTCTTTATAAATGTTGTAGTCTTCATCATTTCCAGTACATCTATATGACTTCCACATCATTTGTTTATACTTAATTTTTCTAATGGCTTCTTTCGATAAGTGTTTCTTTTTAGACCGTTTCCCTTGTTTTTTGAAAGGTACAAATTTATCGACTATGCACTTAATTTCACTATTTAAGATATTCCAGCATTCGGTTGCTGTCTTATTCTTCAGTGTGTTATTCCAGTCTATCTTTGCTAAATATTTCCTCATGTCCTTATACCTTCCTTTGTGGAAATTTCTCCTATACTGCTTTTTACTATTCCTTTCTGATTTTACTTTGATGGTAAAATGTATCTGGTTGTGATCACTACTCCCCAGTGGCTCACATATCTTGACATTGTCAACTAATTCTTTCTGTGAGGACAAAACTAAGTCTAACACATTCTCTCCCCTGGTTGGTTCTAGCACATGTTGAGAAAGGAAACTATCTTGTACTAAAACTAAAAACTTGTGGTCCTCACTCCCCATACTCTGTAGAGATTTCCATTGTATATGCCCATGGTTAAAGTCCCCCATAATAATACAGTTCCGTTTGCTTACTTCCCTTATAGCGTTTTGTATTTTTTCATTCTCTTCTATGCTTATGTTTGGACTTCGATAAACTAACCCAACTGTTAACGTTGAGTTTCCTGTAACTATGTTACACCAAACAGCTTCTTCGCAATCTGCTTCTCTTTCTAATTTTATTTCATAAGCCTGGATAGATTCTTTAATATATAAAATAACTCCACCTCCCTTTCTTCCTATTCTATCTTTCCTAAACATTACATATCCTGTTAGTCCCAATTCGGCATCTGATATATCAGTGGTGGCCCACGATTCGGTTATACCTATTATGTGAGGGTCAATATCTTCTACCATAATGTTTAGTTCACTTCTTTTGTTTACTATGCTCCTTGCATTTAAACAAATGCATTTATATCCTGATTCAGAACAGTTTTCCAGGCTGTTCTTTGCCGATTTATTTCTGCTGTCTTTATCTATGCCTCCAGTTTCAGGCTTCTCTGTGAATCCCCCCTGCGAATCTAGTTTAAATAGATGCAGCCTGTCCCACTGTCAACAGATTGCAGCAAGTTCTCTGAGAAAACTGCTGCCCCCTTTCCACTTAGATGTAGGCCATCTCTCATGTACATATCTTCCCTCCCAACAAAGTATCCCCATAAATCTACGAATCCCACCCCCTCTTCTTTACACATCTGCTCAACTAGTGCGTTGATCGCCATCCTCTTGCAGTTTCTATATGTCGGCCCCCTTCCTCCCATTACTGGCAAAATTCCTGAGAGGATAATCTGTTCTACTCTTGTCTTCTTTAACTTCTTCACTAACTGTCTGTACTTCTGAACTATCCCAGTTGTTCCCTCCCTCTCTGCGTTATTTGTCCCTACATGTACTAGTATAGACCCTCCCTTGCCATGCCCCAGTACCTTCTCTACCCTTTCAGTTACATGTTCTATCCTAGCCCCCGGTAGACAAACAACGACGTCCTCCCCCTCGCTTAGAGTCTTATCTGTCTTTCTCATAATCGAATCGCCCATAAACACCCTCTCTTTCCTCATTGCCCCCTCAATCACTGCCTCAGTGTAGCTCTTTCTACGGTTTGCATCTGTCTGGTTGTAATCTTGTTCCCCTGTCTTCTGCTCTCCCGTCACAATCTCGTCCGTTCCATTCTTTCCTGACGCTGTTTCTCTTGTCACCTTTCTTCCTGTCATCGTCCCTCCCGACTTCTCTTCTGTCACATGTACTCTCACTTCCTTTCTTCCCGTCATCTTTCCTCCCATTGCATTTCCTTCTCTCCTCTCCCGTCTCTTTTTCCCTCCTACCTCTTTCTCTACGGTCACTTTCTCTCCTGCCACCTTCACACCTGTCACATTTCCTGCCGTCGATCCTCCACTTTCTTCCCCTCCGATCACCTTCCCTCCTCTCAGTCTCCTTTCCTCGGTCTTGTTGCCACTACTCTGCTCCTTCAGTTTCACAGTATTCCCAACTTTATCCCTGTCGTCTCTCTCCATTCCATCTGTCTCCTTGCTGATTTTCATCTCCATCCCCTTCACAATATCTACCAACCTAGCTACCTCTTTCTCCAGACATTGCACCTTCCAACACCCCACGCACTGAAAGGTGAATCCCTCTTCCTTGGTTTCTGTCCATGACTTCGTACAGCCGGACAATCTTACACTTTTCGTAAGATTGCGTACGCTAGACTGCCTTATTTATTTAGGTTATACAGCGCCCTAGCGAATAAGAGAGACACTAGCTACATAAACTTAGTTCGCCCGATTATCGCAAATGCTTAATTTTAACAACAAAGCTACCTTATCAAAATGTCTAGCAGGTACTGACTTACACAGATATTATCTTATGTAGGTAGTTTATGGTTGTTACTTTATCACCTATATATTCTACCACATAACGAGGTTTGTTAAATCTTGTTTACAAACTTATCGTAGCCGTAAGCTAACGTACCCTATTATCACTCACTAGACTAAAGTGTCCTAAAATACTTTATCTAACTAACTTTAAGCACAACTGCTACTCAATATATGTTTACTGCTACTTTATGAATGATATTAAGGCAAGAATAATACTTATCAATCAGTAATTCCACTTGCTTATGAACTTTGATACACCACCAATTTCAACGATCTATCTCCGCCAAATATAGCCTCGAAAATTCACTCGAACAAATAGTCACGCTGCCGTTTGTAGTAAACCACGCTTGCCGTTGTGTTAGCGAGCGAAATATCAAACAGTCATGCTTCGCTGGTAATATATTAATTGTGTTAAATTAGAAGGAATTGTACCATATGCAAACTAATACATTTTTAGTGGGCGATAATCAGTTCAGGGCAGACGACACGACAATATCCAGTCGTGTCCGGCATGGTAAAACATGATGTCGCTTTGAAGTCCGTGTAGTAGCAGACTGTAGCCTACGTCACGTCACCGTCGAGTTATTCTAGCTAGCGTCAACCTAGGGTAACCGTTTATTTGCTTATTTCGCTGAGGCTGCACTATAACGGACATTCTACATTGAAAAGAGCTGAATGAAACTAGTAGACATACCCATGAAATAGGATACAGTGCACTGCCATAACCGTAATCCTGTTACAAATCATGTGATAATTAACTGATATCCCAATGCAAGACTCAAGACAGTTTGCATGTGCCCGATACGTGCCAATACGTGCCCGATAATGTAATAAAACGAACCGATACTCTCATAGATACCAGATAATGCAATAATATCGAAAGATAATCTAATAAACCTTCTGCCAGATAGTGTAATAACTTTTGACCGATAATGTAAATTACAGGGGATTTTTACTGGAATGAGGCGATTATCAATTAAATGGACTATGACAGTTTTTTAATTAACTTAATTTAATAATATTTTTGGGTCGTTAACTTGTTTAGGTAAATTGTCAAACTAACTACATAAATTAACGATTTAGGCTATATTGTTCTTGTTACAAATTAATATGTAACACACTGTGGCTGTGTTAAATGTAAACGATCCGTCACAACAACGTGTTAACGTGCTGCACTGACACCTAATTTGGTTGTAGAATCGTAGGCAAATGCTCAAGCAGCACAGTGTTTGATAAAGCCTAGGTGTGCGATGTATTTAAGGAGTGATTGTATAAATTAATTATATTATTATTTTTTCATTATGCATCCCAATAATATTAACAAAGAACAACTTCCAAACGTCCACTTCAAACGAGATCGCCAGGTGACACCACATGTGGATTTTTTATTAATTTTATCGTTAAGTAGTTCAGTTACTTTAATTTAGGATTTTTTCGGTTAAGTTAATTTGTAATGCAGAAGTTATTTAATTCAGATAAATTTAACCTATCTTAACTTGTATAAACATACATGCCAAACGATAGAACATGAATTGCGTGTATATAACACAGTCCAAATGCAATTTATAATCTAGTAGGATGCAACTGAAATATAACCAGTGATGTTATTCATGATATGAATAGCATCATGGTAGCACAGTATATTGTGCTGCATAGTGCACGGCTGGTTCATTATATGTGACCTGCTCTGCCAAAACCAGGCTGAAATATCAAATTTTGCATGCTGGTATTTACACATCATTGGAAAGCAGATACACAGAGCTTTCTATTTGTGGAATTATGCCAATTTGATGATGCATTGAAATCGATAATTTGGAGAAAAACAGCTTTAAACTTTGGCGTGATGTTATGTAGACATACAGCTAAAAATACCATAGCAACCATGCATACACATTATCCTAATTGTACATACTCAGTGGCGTACGCAGGTTTTGTTTGGTGGTTGCCCGGAAACCCCCCAGAAATTCCTCACTGCTGTACGATCCATACGGTAACGTACAACAGGGGCGTACTCAGGGAGGGTTTGGTTGGCCGGAAACCCCTCTAAATTTCTGCACTGCTGTATGATCAAAATTATGACAATGTACGTGTGTAGACGGAATGACTGTCCCCCCGTGTCCGGATGTCAAGAGTACACAGCCGAGACAGTGGAGAAGCTGAATTTACAGCGACGTTTATAACATAATTTTTAAAGTATATGGGTCCAGGCTGTAGTGGATCAGACTGAAAATGTACTTGTGCAAAGTCAAAACTGTAATGGAGTGCGACGTTTCTAGAGAGCGGGCGTGTCACGTGTATTTGCTGCAGGCTGTGGGTGTCGGCGACTTGGCGTGACTGTTGGCACAGGTCTTGATAATGTGCGCAAAGGTACTCTCTAGAGAAAACAACTTCTGGAGAAGAAAAATCAGTGAGGCGATTGAAGTCAGAGAGAGGCGACCAGAAATCAACAGGGATTCCGGATACAACCTTCCCGCAATCTCCCTGAAAATGTTGCCATGTGACAGTTACCTACACAGTCACATTGTACGGAATTAAGCTTTGCATAAATTCCTAGTAATTACTTGTCCATGAAATGTAGTAATTATTATAAGGGAAGTTATGTTTAATAAGTATATACTTACAACTGTTTTAGTCTAGTAGCTTGTGTTCTTATAATTAGATCTGAGATACAGGAAGTTCCCCTAGGTCTAGTTCAGGTCATCTCCAAAGATAGCTAGGCTGGACAATAGTCTGGAGATGAGTCAGTTAGCAGATAAGGTAACATATGCGGGGACAGAGACCAGGTAGCCAGGTAGCGAGCCTGACTGTAGCGCGTCATATTAAGAAATGCAGAAGTTGTACTGACCAATGGGAATGGCCAGTCACTAGGAAGAGAGGGAAGTAGCGAGTATTTAAGGAAAGAGAAGTGTGCGATTGGGAGAGGAATTGAAGAGGGGATTGCAGAGAACGTGCAGAGAAGACTTGTGCGCGATAACGATGTAACACCTCCTCTGGTTTCCACGGAGGACCAGTATTGATTGTACTGATCTGTACCGTGCTAACTGTCTGTATTAAAGTTCTTGAAACGAACAATGGAAAGTCTTCTGCGATGATTGAGTAATTAGAATCTTCCTCCATGAGTATCTGATTTCTATTAGACAGTGACACATTGGCTGAACTGAGTAGGTCAATGTCTAAATTGTCTAGGGAATCAACTCAGAGGAAGAACGTTGCAATACGTGCCCAAATTAGAATACCGAGTCTACAAACGGAACAGGCAGATGCGACAAAGGGAAATAATAGTAGACCCCGGGCATTCTATAACATGACGACCGAGACTGGCGTAGACCAACGCTGATGAAAACGTCGTGAAGACGTCGAAAGCTCCGTTCAGAGCAACAGTAGTAAAGGAGGTTAAGTACCGGGGATGTTGGATTCGTCGCGGTGGAAGTGCCATGTTAAGAGATAGGGATTTTGCACTTGCACCGCGGCGCGACAAAGTTAAGGATTATGCAAATGAGGTCGCCTCATTTGCATAAATGCCCTTATTTGGGCATTGTGAGCGTGGTTAGTTATACAGTTGACCAATCAGTAGCGAGCTAGGCATTGTGGGTAAAGTCGAATTGACCAATCAGGATCGAGCTGGGCATTGTGGGCGTGGCTAATTATGCAAATGACCTTATATGGGCATTGTGGGCATGACTAGTTATACAATTGACCAATCACGAGCGAGCTGGACATTGTGTGCGTGACTAGTTATATAATTGACCAATCACGAGCGAGCTGGGCCTTGTGTGCGTGGCTAGTTCCGACCCCGGGCTAAAGTATAGGGAATTTTATCGCAAAGGTATCCGACCCCTTTTTGGGTTTTTATCCCATGTTAAAGCATAGGGAATTTTCACCCCATGTTAAAGTATAGGAGTTATTGTCGCAAAGGTATCCGACCACTTTTCGAATTTTTATCCCATGTTAAAGCATAGGCGCTATTATCATAAAGGTGTGCGACCACTTTTTTGAATAAAAAAAAATACACCAAACAGCATTTGAATATGTCACACACGAGATTGCTTGACCCGTATGCCGAGTCTTCGCCAAGGGATCGACCCCTTATTTGGTTGACAATGACATGTCGAAAATGTGGTGTTATAATAAGGCGTTATGTGTAACAAAAGGGTTATAAATTCAACGGAGACCGTTTTGTCTGAAGTAATGTATACGAAATGTAGACTACATATAGGACTATGTTATATCAGGGCCTATAGCCTCGTTTTTTCGAACAGAGCGATCATTTTGGAATTAGACCTTTGATGTACTCGATATGTATTATGTGTCTGGGCATATTTGTTTGTTTGTTTGTTGATGTCATCAAACTGTTACGCACAGTAATTTTTTACCCGAGGTTGACTTGGTTAATCAGATAGTGCTTTGGTTAGCCATTGTTTTGAGCTTTCGTGCTTGAATATAAGCCCATCATTTGGTGTTATGGGCAGTGACATACTATAGCGAGTGAAAATTGCCCCTGCTAACCGGTATAAACTGTTATGAACTCGTAATGAATGCTCTGTGACTGTGTGTTGAAAAAAACATCCGTTATCTGTCCCGTGTTAAGGCATAGGGAAATATACGAACTTATCTGTTAAAACATTCAAACTACCAGCTATCTGTGTAATATTTTGGTCAAACTGTTTGTCATTTGCACTTACCAACGGTCACAGTTGAAAGTCCGCATACAAACCGGATCCAAACTGGTGTCAAACTGTTTTGAACTGATATATCCTATCCAAGTCTCATCCGTATTTCATCTGTGCCTAGAGACCACCAATACTGTTTCAGCATTTTATCATGCTGGTGTTCTTAACCTATACGTGTGTACGTATGTACGTATGTACGTAGGTGCATAATCGCGTTCAACATCATTATTAAATAAATAAACGCGCTATGTGCGATGCGCAATGTCGACTCGATCACCTTGATGCCAAAAATCATATATCAATACAAGACGGCGCAGTGCTCGCTATCTACATTGTTCGAGGAAAGTGAAGCGTCATGTTACAACAGTACAGGTACATAATAACCTCCCAGATAAGATGTACCAGTATTTATATAGTTTACCGTATTAAGGATCAAGTGTACAAATGTCCATTAGAACGTTTTTATCTTTTTTCTTACTATAGTATTTAAATTCGTGCTTCTTCGGTAAAACCTTCCAAACTTGCTTCTGTCATAAAACAACTAACCTGGCATGGGTAACCGAAAACGAACTCATAGATTCAACAGTTATGTTAACCACTTATGTCTATGTGTAGTTCAGTACAGATATGTTAACAAGTTATGTCTGTGTAGTTCTGTAGAGATGATAGCCACTTATGTCTGTGTAGTTCAGTTAATGTAATCAGACCAACTAGTGGTGCAAACGAAACACTATGCTTTGACCAACATGTGTCACGAAAACGAAACACTATGCTTTGACCAACACACGACACGAATCGAACTCAGATCAACTAGTTGCGTAAACGAAACAGAAACTTAACCGATTACACTGCACGAATTGAACTCAGACCAACTAGTTGGACAAACGAAACACTATTCTTTGACCAACACATGTCACAAATTGAACTCAGATCAACTAGTCACACAAACGAAACACTATGCTTTGACCAACACGCTGAACGAATCGAACATTGAACTCAGACCAACTAGTTGTGCAAACGAAACACTATGCTTTGCCCAACACGTGTCACGAATTGGACTTAGATCAACTAGTTGAACAAACGAAACACTATGCTTTGACCAACACGTGTCACGAATTGAACTCAGACCAACTAGTTGCACTAACGAAACACTATGCTTTGACCAACACGTGTCACGAATTGAACTTAGATCAACTAGGCACATCACACGAGACTATGACCGAGATATGTCACGAGACTTCGGATGACACGTCATACGAGAGTAGCAACGAGACAAGAGACGAGACTATAACCGAGATATGTCACGAGACTACGGATGACACATCACACGAAACTATGACCGAGATATGTCACGAGACTACGGATGACACATCACACGAGACTTTGGATGATACATCACACGAGAGTACCGACGAGACAAGAGACGAGACCATGACCGAGATATGTCACGAGACTACGGATGACACATCACACGAGACTTCGGATGACACGTCACACGAGAGTACCGACGAGACAAGAGACGAGACTATGGCCGAGATATGTCACGAGACTTCGGATGACACGTCACACGAGAGTACCGACGAGAAAAGAGACGAGACTATGACCGAGATATGTGACACGAGACTACGGATGACACATCACACGAGAGTACCGACGAGACAAGAGACGAGACTATGACCGAGATATGTCACGAGACTACGGATGACACATCACACGAGACTACGGATGACATGTCACACGAGAGTACCGACGAGACAAGAGACGAGACTATGACCGAGATATGTCACGAGACTACGGATGACACATTACACGAGACTACGGATGACACGTCACACGAGAGTACCGACGAGACAAGAGACGAAACTATGACCGAGATATGTCACGAGACTACGGATGCCACATCACACGAGACTTCGTATGACACGTCACACGAGAGTACCGACGAGACAAGAGACGAGACTATGACTGAGATACGTCACGAGATTACGGATGACACGTCACACAAGAGTACCGACGAGAAAAGAGACGAGACTATGACCGAGATATGTCACGAGACTACGGATGACACATCACACGAGAGTACCGACGAGACACGAGTTGTACAAACGAAACACTATGCTTTGACCAACACGTGTCACGAATTGAACTTAGATCAACTAGTTGGACAAACGAAACACTAATCTTAACGTGTTATCGCGTCAAATCCTTCTTTTTTCAGGAAAATAGACGTGTTATCGCGTCAATTCCTTCCTTTTTCAGGAAAATAGACGTGTTATTGCATCAATTCCTTCCTTTTTCAGGAAAATAGACGTGTTATTGCGTCAATTCCTTCCTTTTTCAGGAAAATAGACGTGTTATTGCATCAATTCCTTCCTTTTTCAGGAAAATATACGTGTTATTGCATCAATTCCTTCCTTTTTCAGGAAAATATACGTGTTATCGTGTCAATTCCTTCCTTTTTCAGGAAAATATACGTGTTATTGCATCAATTCCTTCCTTTTTCAGGAAAATATACGTGTTATTGCATCAATTCCTTCCTTTTTCAGGAAAATATACGTGTTATTGCATCAATTCCTTCCTTTTTCAGGAAAATATACGTGTTATTGCATCAATTCCTTCCTTTTTCAGGAAAATATACGTGTAATCGTGTCAATTCCTTCCTTTTTCAGGAAAATATACGTGTTATCGTGACAATTCCTTCCTTTTTCAGGAAAATATACGTGTTATTGCATCAATTCCTTCATTTTTCAGGAAAATATACGTGTTATCGTGTCAATTCCTTCCTTTTTCAGGAAAATATACGTGTTATTGCATCAATTCCTTCCTTTTTCAGGAAAATATACGTGTTATCGTGTCAATTCCTTCCTTTTTCAGGAAAATATACGTGTTATCGTGTCAATTCCTTCCTTTTTCAGGAAAATATACGTGTTATTGCATCAATTCCTTCCTTTTTCAG
>CM034536.1:68736626-68891052 GCA_020002185.1 Paraescarpia echinospica | reverse complement strand
CAACAGGAACAAGGTATGGAATTAACCAACGCAATAATACAGGAAGCGGAAATGTGATACTTATCCAATATGGCGTGACCACTTTCTTTTCTCCTTCACTAATCTAATAATAGCACATAAGCTTGTACGGTTATAACGTGATAGTCCATATGACATACAAATATGCAGTAGAGTCAATATGGGCATATGTCACACAAAATATGCAGTAGAGTCAGTAGGTCCATGGCACATGTATTATAACTCAGTCTTGTAGATATGCAGGTTTATTACGTCTGCGGATGGGCCGAGTGGGCCTCACGTTGTCACTGGGTGTGGTTGGTGGTTTCGGTAGCGCGGTTGTAGGGGCCTCGGGTGGCGCTGTGATCGTCAGTGGAGCCTCGGGCGGTGCTGCGATCACTAATGGGATTTCGGGTGGAGTTGCATTCGCTTGGACATCAGGCGGGGTGTCGTCTTCGTATGGCGGGACGTCTTCCGTGTCATCTCCATCCTCACGATGGCGCGTGGGTATTGTGGTCGACACATGACCGGGTACTAAATAGCACTCGGATAGTCGCACCTTGTATGATGTAGTGCGTAGTTGAGATCCGCTAAATTTGCGAATGTAGCACCAGCTATCTTCGATAGAGGTGACTAGATAGCGGTCTCGAGCTTGCGACTTATTGCGGTCGGATAGTACGTAAACCAAGTCACCGACATGAATTATCGGTACAGGCGCCTCTTTGCTGCGAGGAGCCTTCGACGTCTGGCTGTGTGCGTGATTTTGTAGGCGAGACTGATGTTGTTCAGCGATGATGGCACGATCTAAAATAGGCAACTGCGCGTTGGAAAACTGGTCTCGTTGGAAGCATATTTCGCGTGCCGATAGGCCGCGACCGCGGATTCTGGAGTTGAGTTGAGAGGTAGCAATTGCCAGTATAAGAGGTGACACAGGTCCCCCGCCAGGCACCTGTCGTAGCAGCTCATCTTCAATCTCTGACACAGCTTTCTCGGCTATGGTTTTTTTTATTCTCCCTATCTCCAAACGAATACCCAAACGTAGCTGAGTTGGGTCGTTCACGAGAGCGATGAACTCTGGGGCTGGATCCACGCGGATGATCGCAGGGGGCCCGTCGAGGGGTCGAAACTATGTGCAGAGTCGAGCGAGGCAGTCACGTAACGCGTCATGACTAACGGTTTCGCGGACGACAAATATGAGTTGTCGGTTACACTTGATAACATCTGCTGCGAACGAAACACCAATCGCTTCGGGAGCGTCGGTCGTTGTTTGTTCGATGAGTGTAGTCGGGATATTTTTTAGTGACATGCATGTATGGCATGCGTCGGTCACTCGCTCAATCACGTTGTCGATGTCCAATGCGAAGAAGTTGCGACGAACTACGAGTTTGAGTTGATGTTTTGATGGGTGGCTCAGCTTTAGGTGGATCGCTGTTAGTAAGCCATCTAACACTTGTCGTGGAACTACGATAAGTTCTTTGGTTGGCGCGAATGGTATGTCGCACTTGACAACGATGACGCCGTCGCGAGCCAACGTTGTAGTAGATAAGTAACGTTTTACGTCCTTGGCGTTGGTTACTTTTTTGGATGGACGCGTGCCTTGTTTTAGGTGAGCTCTGACGCGTCGTAGGTCAGAGCACTCTGATTGTGTAGAGAGCCATGCGGATCTGCTCGTGAACGGAAGGCGAGTGGAGCCGGATATGATATCTTCCACAGCAACACTCATAACGACAGATTGTTCGATTTGCGATATTTAACAAGATTGCCATCCAGAAAATTACTCTGGATGGCAGGTGGACAAGGAAGCCTTTTGGCTTATCGAGAGTCCAATAGTTTTTATCTACATGTATCCCGCCCTTTTAAGGTGTGTGTCGATTTTATTTTTAAACATATTCACGTTACTAGCACCAACACAATCAGGAGATAATCTGTTCCATTCATTTACAGTCCTTTGTGAGAATGAGAACTTTCTTATATCTAATCTACACTGCTCCTTTACTAATGTAGCTTCATGTCCTCTGGTCCTTCTATCTTTCTTAACTGAGAAAAAAATGTTTCTATCAATATTTTCATAACCATTCAATATTTTAAACACTTCTATGTGATCTCCTCTCAATCTCCTGGTCTCTAGTGTTGTTAAACCACATTCTTTTAGGCGTATTTCGTAACTAAGATCCCTCAGATTTGGTATCATTTTAGTCGCTCTCCTCTGTACTCTTTCTAGCATATCTATGTCCTTCTTGCGATATGGCCTCCATGCTTGTATACAATATTCTAAATGAGGCCTCACTATTGTTTTGTACAGCGGTACTATTAATTCTTTTTTCTTATACTCTATATTTCGCCTAATTAATCCAAGGATTTGATTTCCCTTTGAAGCTGCAATTCCGCACTGCTCTGACACCTTCATATCAGCACTAATGGTTAACCCTAAGTCCTTTTCTTTTACAGTAGTATTTAGAACAGTACCCCCCATTTTATATTTTACCTCTTCATTCCCATGACCTGTGTGGAGGCATTTACATTTCCCAAAATTGAACAGCATTTGCCACTTTTCAGACCATTTGATCAACCTATCAAGATCATCTTGTAAATGCTGTCTGTCTCCATCACTTTTAATCCTTCTAAACACTTTTGTATCATCCGCAAATTTTAACACCTTGCTTGTTATATCATCGTCCAAATCGTTGATATATATTAAGAATAATATAGGTCCTAGTACTGATCCCTGTGGTACCCCACTCAATACCGATTTCCAGTTTGAAGCCTCCCCATCAACTACTACACGTTGTCTTCTGTCATTCAGCCATTTTCTATCCAGTTTATTATACCATTTCCTATGCCATGGGCCTTTAGCTTAAGGAGTAATCTTTGATGTGGTACTTTGTCGAAAGCTTTTTGAAAATCTAAATAGATGATATCTACTGGTGATCCCTCATCTACCCACCTAGTGATGTCTTCCAAAAAACATAACATATTTGTTAAGCATGACCTCGCTTTTAAAACCCATGTTGAGATGGGTTTATCAAGTTATGTTTAACAAGAAAATCCACCATGTGATCTTTAATTAGTCTTTCTAATAATTTGCAAATCACTGATGTTAAACTCACTGGTCTATAGTTATCTGACTTGTTTCTCGAACCTTTTTTAAATAACTGTATAATGTTTGCCTCTTTCCATTCTAAAGGAACCACTCCCTCTTCTAATGACAAATTGAAAACTGTTGCAAGCGGTACGCTAATTTGTTCTACAATTTCCAATAGTAGTTTGGGCGGAATCCCGTCCACTCCAGGTGATTTATTATCCTTCATAGCCCTTATTTTCTTAGCTACCATTTCCGAGGTTACAACTAACTGTCCTAAATAGTCTGAATCTGCCCCCTTGAACTTAGCCTCTGGTACTGGCAGTGAACTAATATCTTCCCTGGTAAACACTGAACTAAAATACTCATTCAGGTCTTCTGCCATTAAGAATCCCTCTGATATTGTATTTCCAGCACTATCTTCTAGAGGACCGACCTTATCCTGAACTTTCTGTTTGCTTCGAATATACGCATAAAAACTCTTACTGTCATGTTTTATATTACTAGCTAATTTTTTTTCATAGCTTCTCTTTGAATTTCTAATTTCAGCTGTAGCTTGATTAAGTGCTTCTTTATAAATGTTGTAGTCTTCATCATTTCCAGTACATCTATATGACTTCCACATCATTTGTTTATACTTAATTTTTCTAATGGCTTCTTTCGATAAGTGTTTCTTTTTAGACCGTTTCCCTTGTTTTTTGAAAGGTACAAATTTATCGACTATGCACTTAATTTCACTATTTAAGATATTCCAGCATTCGGTTGCTGTCTTATTCTTCAGTGTGTTATTCCAGTCTATCTTTGCTAAATATTTCCTCATGTCCTTATACCTTCCTTTGTGGAAATTTCTCCTATACTGCTTTTTACTATTCCTTTCTGATTTTACTTTGATGGTAAAATGTATCTGGTTGTGATCACTACTCCCAGTGGCTCACATATCTTGACATTGTCAACTAATTCTTTCTGTGAGGACAAAACTAAGTCTAACACATTCTCTCCCCTGGTTGGTTCTAGCACATGTTGAGAAAGGAAACTATCTTGTACTAAAACTAAAAACTTGTGGTCCTCACTCCCCATACTCTGTAGAGATTTCCATTGTATATGCCCATGGTTAAAGTCCCCCATAATAATACAGTTCCGTTTGCTTACTTCCCTTATAGCGTTTTGTATTTTTTCATTCTCTTCTATGCTTATGTTTGGACTTCGATAAACTAACCCAACTGTTAACGTTGAGTTTCCTGTAACTATGTTACACCAAACAGCTTCTTCGCAATCTTCTTCTCTTTCTAATTTTATTTCATAAGCCTGGATAGATTCTTTAATATATAAAATAACTCCACCTCCCTTTCTTCCTATTCTATCTTTCCTAAACATTACATATCCTGTTAGTCCCAATTCGGCATCTGATATATCAGTGGTGGCCCACGATTCGGTTATACCTATTATGTGAGGGTCAATATCTTCTACCATAATGTTTAGTTCACTTCTTTTGTTTACTATGCTCCTTGCATTTAAACAAATGCATTTATATCCTGATTCAGAACAGTTTTCCAGGCTGTTCTTTGCCGATTTATTTCTGCTGTCTTTATCTATGCCTCCAGTTTCAGGCTTCTCTGTGAATCCCCCCTGCGAATCTAGTTTAAATAGATGCAGCCTGTCCCACTGTCAACAGATTGCAGCAAGTTCTCTGAGAAAACTGCTGCCCCCTTTCCACTTAGATGAAGGCCATCTCTCATGTACATATCTTCCCTCCCAACAAAGTATCCCCATAAATCTACGAATCCCACCCCCTCTTCTTTACACATCTACTCAACTAGTGCGTTGATCGCCATCCTCTTGCAGTTTCTATATGTCGGCCCCCTTCCTCCCATTACTGGCAAAATTCCTGAGAGGATAATCTGTTCTACTCTTGTCTTCTTTAACTTCTTCACTAACTGTCTGTACTTCTGAACTATCCCAGTTGTTCCCTCCCTCTCTGCGTTATTTGTCCCTACATGTACTAGTATAGACCCTCCCTTGCCATGCCCCAGTACCTTCTCTACCCTTTCAGTTACATGTTCTATCCTAGCCCCCGGTAGACAAACAACGACGTCCTCCCCCTCGCTTAGAGTCTTATCTGTCTTTCTCATAATTGAATCGCCCATAAACACCCTCTCTTTCCTCATTGCCCCCTCAATCACTGCCTCAGAGTAGCTCTTTCTACGGCTTGCATCTGTCTGGTTGTAATCTTGTTCCCCTGTCTTCTGCTCTCCCGTCACAATCTCGTCCGTTCCATTCTTTCCTGACGCTGTTTCTCTTGTCACCTTTCTTCCTGTCATCGTCCCTCCCGACTTCTCTTCTGTCACATGTACTCTCACTTCCTTTCCTCCCGTCATCTTTCCTCCCATTGCATTTCCTTCTCTCCTCTCCCGTCTCTTTTTCCCTCCTACCTCTTTCTCTACGGTCACTTTCTTTCCTGCCACCTTCACACCTGTCACATTTCCTGCCGTCGATCCTCCACTTTCTTCCCCTCCGATCACCTTCCCTCCTCTCAGTCTCCTTTCCTCGGTCTTGTTGCCACTACTCTGCTCCTTCAGTCTCACAGTATTCCCAACTTTATCCCTGTCGTCTCTCTCCATTCCATCTGTCTCCTTGCTGATTCTCATCTCCATCCCCTTCACAATATCTACCAACCTAGCTACCTCTTTCTCCAGACATTTCACCTTCCAACACCCCACGCACTGAAAGGTGAATCCCTCTTCCTTGGTTTCTGTCCATGACTTCGTACAGCCGGATAGGGCAAAATCTACCCAACTGTGGCAGTCGTCGCACACTAAGTGTCTCTTTGCCTTGACTTGCCGCTTGCAAGGCGCCATATCAGAATTTATTTAATAATAATAATATAATTAGCTATTTAAAATAGTTTTGAAAGAACATATAGTTATGAAAGAACATATCTGGCAATGTGGTTCATGGCATTCCGGTGCGTTTGTGCTTGCGAAGTCGGATGGTATGTTTGATGAACCCGCCAGGTGGCGCACTGTGACTTGGTATCGGGCGACAACTGACAGAAACGATGTCACGCGAGGGCTAGATGAAAATTCGCCACGGCATAGTTTGTTAATGGCCTGCACACACGGTTTGCTGTCGGTGAGTAGACACGGCTTCGACTTTGATTGTATGATGTACGGGCTGAAGTGTTTGACTGCTGCAGCAATGCCTAACGCTTCGATTTCGCAGGATAGCCATGTAACTTGGTGTTTCTTTAGTTTGGCGCTGAAAAACCCGGCAAGACGGGTCTGTCCATTTCGCGAAACGTATAGTGTGGATCCGATGCCACGTTTGGTAACCGAACCGTCGGTAACGATCCATAGTTGGTCACTGGGCCGCGGTAATGTGATCGATCTGTTGGTGGAGAGTGTGTTTTGGGCTACACGGAACGCCTCGCGGATGTCATCAGTCCATGTCAATGTCTCCTGTGATTTCATGCCCGCAATGTACGACTCGAGGGGTGCAATTACTTTGGAACACTGAGAGATGACGCGTCCCAACACTTTATATGTTCCAACGAAAGAACGAAGTCCCAGAACGGTTTGTGGCGGTGTGCACGATGCCAGAGTAGCGATGCGGTGAGGACTGGCATATAGTGTACCTTCTGACCACACCCAGCCTAGGATGGTCGTTGATTTGGGGCAAACCCTGGTCTTCTTTGCTGAAAGTCGTAAGTCGCATCGAGCAAGGGCATCAAGGACACGACTCCAGTCGTCTAGTAGTTCTTGTGGCGAGTTGCCCCCGCAGTACAAATCGTCAGCCAACTTGGCGACGACGCCCTCTTGTAACAGATCACCAAAGACTCGGCACATGAGTTCTTCCAATGCCGTCTCAGAGCCGGGCATGCCCATGGCACATCGTGTGTACACGAGAACTCCACGAAAGGGTGTCGCAACTCCGCAGTATTTGAGTGAGTCCTTCGATAGAGGGATCTGATAGAATGCATTCGTCAAGTCTGATACAACGATGTACTTCCAGCAAGCTATGGATCTTAGTGTCGAATCCACGTCTGGCATGAGAGAAGGCTGCCGCTTGCTGTAACGTCCTACTTCCGTGAAGGTAGTGACGAGTCGTGATCCTCCATTAGCTTTGCGTACGAGAAATGATGGGTTAAGGTATTCGACCACCACCCCGATATCTTCTGGACGACGGAATACACCGGCCGCCTCCAAATCATCAAACTTTTCCTGAAGTTCGACGAGTTTGTCGCGAGCATATTGCGGACATCTCCCCTTTCGCTGCGGGGGTTGGACTGGTCCCATGTTTACAGTTGCTGTGAATGGGCCCGCATGCCCGTTGTATCCTACGATTTTTGAGTTGAACACGGTATCAAATTGTTGATGCAGATTGCGGAACTGGTTGCGCAAGTCGTCAGACAAGAGGTTGCCACTGTCTAGTTCGATAGTGTCTGGAAATTGCACGTCTGCTGCGTGTGTGCTTGTGTTTTTGATTACGATGTCTTCCACGTAGTTGGTGTCACATGCTGTGGTACCACGCACTTGGCAAAAGTGCTCGTTGCGTCCTATTTTCAAGGGATGTGAACACGTGTTTAGTAAATGGATTTTGTCCCCGACTGCCTCGACAATGGCAGGTTGGGGCCGATCTTGGTAGTGCAATGTTGACTTATGATCGTTACGAGGTTCGATCGCCACTACAAGATCGTCGAGTGCTGATGGAATAGACAGTTCTACGTAGTCGCCTGGCCAAACAGTAGTGGACGCGGGTGGCGCACGCAACACGTAGGCCTGCGCTCTGCGAATCGTGTGATATTGGGAACGGTTGACGTTCTCCATCCCGTAGTGTATCACAGTTTCGTCAATGCTGATCTGATTTTTGGCGGGACGAACGGATATGTCATTGGTTGTCATGAATGGTGTTCCCGCAAGTACATCGACATCCAAGTCTTTAACGACAAGGGCATCGAGGTGTAGGTCAAGATTATCCCGCGATAACACGAGCCTTGTTTCTCCGACTACATTGAGTGGGGTTACACCATCAGCTTGTCTTGCGAGCTGGGAGCTTTAGGTGATTTTTGCACCAATTGACCTGGCCACCGTCTCTCTAATCATGTTGGTTTCGGCCCCAATGTCGAGGGTAAGACGTATTGGGTGGTGACGATGGAACGCCTTGAAGAATGGAGACTGTTTCGTATTTACGCGACAAGTCGCCGACACTTTTTGTACGTCATTGACGTAGCCGTCATTCACCGGTGGTTCCTCGTCTCCGCTGTCTTCGCAGTTTAGTCCTGTCACGTTGCGTGCCTTAGTCATGAACAGTCTGTCTTGCTCGGGCTAATACTTGCAAGCGCTTAGATAATGGTCTACTATCGGTCTACCAGCCTGCTTACAGAGTAGGCATTGTTTTGCTCGTTGGGTTCGTTGGTAGCTTTGTGGGCGAGCGGGCCCAGAGCGTGTGCGTGGTTGGTAGTAGGTTGACTGTCTCAGGATTTTTGTCTCTGACATAGAATGGATCTCGTCCAGTAGGGACCCCAGGGCCTGAGAGATCTCTGGTTTAAGACTGGCTAGAGTGCGGCTCCGCAATTCGGTTCCGTAGCGCTGTTTTACGAGTCTAGGTAGCTCCTGATGGATAAGTCTAAGCCAGCTCAATACAACCATGTTCTCTAGCAACAGTGATAAGTCCTCATCTACGGTCGGGAACTCGTCGTGGTGTGATATACCGCCACCCACTGTCAGCAGACTATCATCAACGAACGCCAGGAGGCGTTGGAATAGGTCCTCGTGGTTTTCGTCTGATTCAAGTTTTATGTCGGCGAAATCTATGAAGTGAGCGCCGCTTGTCTGAAACCCGAAGTGAAGTCTGATTGCCTGCCATATGGAGTTGACGGATGTCGAGTTTTTGACGATGGTATTTCGCGATATGATCGGACAGAAGTTGGCAATCTACCCAAGCATTAATTCTAAGTGCGCGACTTTTTGTTGTGCCGTTCGCCTAACCAAGCCTGGTGTGTCTTCGGTATCGTCAAGTAAGCCTCTGAGTGGAGAAGTGTTAGTTTTCATTCCCCATGTTACCTGGTCGAGTAGGAATGGTGCGAAATTCGCGTCCAATGATAGAGTATATTGGAGGTTTTGGCGCCAGCTCTCATATGACGTCAGTGTTTCATGTTTTGAAAGAGACCACTGTTTTGGAGCTCTCTGTGACTGAGCCATTGTCGCGTTTGACGTGTAGCTCAATCGTGTATGCAAATGCTGGCCATGTTCAATGTTAATTACTGCGTACAGAAAGTAAGCATTCGTCTTGCCGTTTGTTTGGCTATACGAGTACCTATCCACTTCAGTAGTGAAAACGCTGCCACCACGCCAGTATAGAAGGGAAAGACTCGATAACGACGAGAACATTTATTGAACAGACTTATCTCAAAACGGAAGCCGAGGCAAGAGAGCGTACAACAGGAACAAGGTATGGAATTAACCAACGCAATAATACAGGAAGCGGAAATGTGATACTTATCCAATATGGCGCACACTATTTCACAACAGCAGCAACATTCCTGATGTCATGCTAAAGCCAAAATGGCATGGTCAACATGCAAACGCTCAATTATGAGAATAGCACCAGACAACATGTCATGCTCATACGAACATGGCAAACATGAACATATGGAATAGGATGGAACATCCACAAGACAATGCGCTTGCGTGTCTGCATCAATCATGTCTGTACTCATCAATGTTCATGTAAGTATCATCAGCTGTTCATTTAGACACAACATAGTCCTTTGATGAACACATGGATGGAGCATCCACAATTTAACATACATGCGAGTCCGCATCAATCAAATCTGCACTCATCAATGTTCATGTAAGTATCATCAACTGTTCATTTAAATACAACATAGTCCTTGTATTTGCTTGGTAGCTTGGACTTGTTGATTCTCTCTGACTTCCTGGGTGTCGTTGGACGTACCGGAGAGTGTGGTTCTGTCTGGTCACTCTGGTGTTGTTGTTCAACCGGTGTGTTCGGCTGAATTTCAACTGGTGTGTTGGCCCGAATTGTGTCAACTGGAGTGATTAGAGGATCATCTTGGGATGGGATATCCATGGACTCCTCAACCAACACATGAGGTGGTGTTTCGTGTGTTCTTCTTAGGTGTACACGGTTGCGCCTGTACACTGTTCCCTCACTATCTTCAACTTCATAGGACTTTTCATCTAGTCGTCTCACCACCTTCGCTTTCTTCCATGACTTGACTCCAAGCTTGAACGGCTTCATTCGGACGGTATCACCTTGATGCAGATGTGGGAGATCTGTAGCAGATTTGTCATAGTACTTGGCTTGACGACGTTGTGTCCTTTTCAGCATATCTGTTTCTTGTTGCTGCACAGACGACTGCGACTCCAGAAGACTTTGAGCTGTTGGAAGAATTGTTTTCGTCCGCCTACCTAGTAGCCTCTGTGCAGGACTACTCTCCATTCCTTGAGTTGGGGTGTTGCGGATATTCAGTAGTGCTAAATATTGGTCATCACCAGCGCATTGTGCTTTCTTGATCATCTTCTTTGCAGCTTTCACCGATGATTCCACCTTGCCGTTTGAGCGACTGTGGTGTGGAGATGTCGTCACATGTTCGAATTCCCATTTCTTACTGAAATTAGCAAACTCGTCTGACACCAGTTGTGGACCATTGTCAGTAACTACAGTGTCCGGAATTCCCATCCTAGCAAAGTGAGCTTTCAGCTTTGTGATTACTGCCTTGGAGCCAGTGGTTGGTAGATAGTCTATTTCCCAGAAGTTTGATCTGTAGTCAGTGGTGACTAGGTAGTCCTTTCCTTGGTAAGAGAACAGGTCGACACCGACCTTCTGCCATGGACGGTCCGGCACATCATGGCTCATCAGAGTTTCCTTAGTCTGAGAACGTTCGAACTCACGACAGGCTTCACACGTTTGGATGTACTCTTTGATTTCTGCATTCATGCCAGGCCAGAACACCAACTCCCTTGCTCTTCTTAGGCATCCTTCAATGCCAACGTGGCCTAGGTGAACATCCTTCTTAATTTGTGATCTCATGGATTGTGGAATCACAAGTCTTTCGCCGCGGAACACCAATCCATCAGTGACGGCCAACTCATCTCTGAAGTGGTAGTAAGGCACAGCAGGTGGCGGCACATCTGGTTTCTCGGGCCAGCCATGTTGCAGGACAGCTGTCAGCACTTGTAGAGTGGCATCTTGCTCGGTGGCATTACGAATGTCCTGGACAACATCTTCTCTCATGGATAGATAGTTCACAGCGTGGATAGCTTCGAACTCAGTGGTCGGTTGTTCCTGTCCAGCTGGCAGGAAGGCACGTGACAGCGTGTCAGCGAGAGACATCTTCTTGCCTTCCAAGTACTTGACATCAATGTCATACGCAAGTGCACGTAGGAGCATGCCCTGTAGACGCTTGGGTGCTCTGTCCAGAGGTTTCTTTGTTATTGCCTCTAGTGGCTAGTGGTCACTGTAGACAAGGATGGGGCGATCATAGGTGAACTGATGCCACTTCTCAAGAGCAAAGACGACGGCCAGCATCTCTTTCTCTATAATGGCATATCTGGTCTCTGTGTCAGTCAAAGCACGACTGGCGTAAGCAATTAGTCTTCCTTCCTGAAGTAGTGCACATCCCAGGCCATAGTTGCTAGCATCACACTGAATGACCAGTTGCTTACTCGCGTCAAAGTAAGCCACAGTGGGTGCCTCAGCCAGGAGTTGTTTCAGTGTTGTGAAAGCTTTCTTCTGAGCATCTCCACACATCTAGGCAACATCTCGTTGTACAAGAGCAGCAATGGGACGGAATACATCAGTCAACTTGGGTACGCATCTCGCCAGGTAAGTTACTGTACCTCTTAGCCTCGCCACAGCTTCCCTGTCACACGGACTCTTCATCTTCAGAACAGCTTCGACCTTGGATGGGTCAGGTTTCAGACCATCAGCTGTGACAACATGGCCTAAGAACTGGATTTCATTCTCATTGAAGCGACATTTCTCACGGTTCAGTTTGATTCCATGTTTCTTGCATCTTTGGAGCAGGTTCTGGATCTTGACACAGAGATCAGAGTCATCGTATCCATGGATGATAATATCATCAGCAACACAGTGAACATTCTCCAACCCTTCCAGTGCTTGTTGCAGACGCTTTTGGAAAATTTCACTGCTGACTTTCAAGCCGAAAGGTAGTCGTCGCCAACGATACCGCCCAAACGGTGTTGCGAAAGTAGTCAGTAGGCTAGATTCTTCATCCAGTTCGCAGTGTAGATATCCTTGTTGCAAGTCACACACAGCAAATTTCTTGGAATTCACAAGCTTGAATGTTGTGTTCACGCTTTAGGGCTAGATTGAGAGGTCTAGAATCAATGCAGTTCCTGAGAGCTCCAGAATGTTTCTTGGCTACAGACATTTGGTTCACCCAATCAGTGGGTTGGTCCACTTTGACTATGACACCAGTGTGTTCTAGTCGGTCTAGCTCATCTTTCACGGTATTGTTCAGTGATTCTGGTAGGGTAGGAGGTGGTCTCACAACCGGTTCAGCATTTTGTTCCAGGGTGAGACGAATTTTCCCACCAGGAAGCGAGCCAAGTTTACCGTCGAACACTTCAGGATAGTCTTCAGTGCTTGGAGTTTGAGCAACTCCACAGCTGGAGACTGAAGATATAGTTTCAACGTTCTCGTAGTTCACCGTGATGCGCTTCATGCATTCAGCAGCTTTACGGCTGAGTAGTGGTGTCAGTTTGTCATCATCCACTATGACATAGTCCACTTTGAACTTGTCTCCTGTAGCAGGATTTACGGTTTTAGCTCGGCACTTTCCGAGAGTTTCAGTCTTCACATTGTTCCACATCTTCAGAGTGACTGGTTCTGGGCGGATATCTTTCTCCTTCACGTACTTCTTGGGCAGTATGTTGACAGTTGAACCACAGTCAACCTGCATCTTCACCGACTGCTTTTCGACCAGCATGTTGCACAAAATGGGACCATCTTGTGAGGAGAGTGCGTGCACATCGGCAGTGACGCAGCTGGTATCGCCAAAGCTAGCACCGGAGCTATCCAAGTCTAACCCATCTTGTACACTGTGAACAGTCTTAGGGCATTGCACGGAGCCTCTGAAATGGTTTCGACCCCTACACGGCAGAGTTCTTTCTTCATGGGGTGCGTTTTGCAGCAGAATTTGCATTTTCGCTGACTAGCAGATTTTCTTCCACCGAATGTCGACTTGGCAGTGTAGCGTCTGTATCTAGTGTCGACCCGGTTCACTGCTTCTGTTTTATTCAGAATTTTGCATTGTTCTTCAGCCTCTTGCATGCACCGGCAGATGTATACTGCTCTGGGTAGATCAAGTTGCGATTGTGAAAAAAGTGTGTTGCGAATTTTGTCACTCCTTACACCGAGGATTATCCTGTCAACAATCAGCTTGTCTCGCATACAATTGCAAAACCCACAGGTTTTCGCTAGATGTTTCAACCCTGAGTAGAATTGTTCAAACGACTCGTTTTCCAGATTTCGGGTGTTAAACTTATACCTTTCAAAGAATTCTTTTACTTCGCCCAAGATATGTTCGTCAAATTTTCTGATGATTTCAGCAGGCTTGACCCGTTCTTCTTCCGTCAAATCCATACCGTTGAAGACGCGTAGTGCGTCTTTCCCAATACAGTGTAGAAGAAGTGCCGTCACATATCTGTCTGGCTTAGTGTCGAGTCCAGACACGATTAGATAGTTTTTCCACATTTGTTTCCACAACTTCCAGTTATCGACCTGATTGGTTTCCAGTTCCAATGCAGGTGGAGGCGAGCCACTGGGCAAGTTCACATAGATGTGATTCTGAGACCGAGGGTCTTCGACATTTGGAGCAGCCACAGCAGGTGCCCCGACAGCGGCCACACCGGCCGTTACAGTTGAATTATCGTCAGCCATAGTTCACTCTTTAACACAAATGTCACTTTTGACAGGACTGCCTTGCCATATTCAGTTACCTTCGATATCTCACCGAACCACCAACTTGCGAAAATATAAGGATATTTGATCAAGATAAGTGATATTATTGAGCGTATAGGATACATAACGTAATTATAGATATATATTAAGCAATATTTTTTGTTAAAAGTTAGCTAGAGGGAGTAATCTAGGGTAGATTAAAAGTAGGCGATTTGCGAGCGATAATTGGGGACGTTAATGTAATCGGAACGTTGTTTACAAAGTAGGTCACTGGCGAAGTTAGCGTACCGTGAACGACAATAGAATAGCGTTATTTGAGATAATCGGTGTAGTTAGATGAGTAAATAAAACCTGAAATAACAATCTTTTAAAGTGTATAATAGTACACAGGAAACAGTCTTTGTAAAGACTACCTTTACGTATCTAAGCCTAACTTGAATACATTGTCATCGACATCGTAACTAGGTAAGGCACGGTGTGTCACTGTGTGTTAACAAATATAACTAACTATAACCTAAACAATCTGGTGTAAATTGTACACAGAAAAGTCTTTTCAAAGACTACATAAAACTACTTTGAACATAAATAAATTCTGATATGGCACCTTGCAAGCGGCAACTCAGGGCAAAACGACACCTAGTTTGCAACGACTGCCAGAGCTGGGTGGATTTTGCGTTGTCTGGCTGTCCAAAATCATGGGCAGAGACCAAAGATGACGGATTCACCTTTCGGTGTATGGGGTGTTTGAGGGTGGAATGTCTGATGAAGGAGGTGTGTAAGTTGACGGATATAGTGAAGGAGATGGAGGCGAGACTCAACATAGAAATAGATGGAGCAGAGAGGGATGACGCGGAGAGAGTTGAGAATTCTACAACACAGAAGGAGCAGAGTTGTGACACGGAGACTGAAGAAAGGAGACTGAGAGGAAGGAAGGTGACCGGTGTGAAGGAACAAGACATTGAGAAAACAGAGGGACGGAGGAAAAGTGTTCGGCAGAGGAAAAGAAAACAGGCCAGTGGGGATAGATCAGCAGGTAGTCAGACTGTAGAGAACGAGGAGAGACACGACAGCGATACAGGTGGTGAAGAGGTAGATACCACAGAGGCAGTTGGTAAGACTGTGAGACAGAAGACTGATGGAAGAAGACAGTGTTCAGCAAAAAACAGAAAACATGACAGGCGTGAAGGTGCCAGGGGAGAAAGTGACCGTAGTGAATGAGGTAGCCGGGGAAAAGGGACGGGAGAGGAGAGAAGAAAATGTGATGGGAGGAAAGAAGAAGGGACGAAAGGAAGTGAGAGTAAATGTGCTAGAAGAGAAGATGACAGCAGGAAAGGGGACAAGAGAAAACGCGACAGGAAAGAAGGGAATGGAAGAGAATGTGACAGGAGAGAAGACGACAAGAGGAAAAGACAACAACCAGACATATGCAAACCGGAGGAGCTACTCCGAGGCAGTGATTGAGGGGGCAAGGAGAAAAGAGAGAGTGTTTATGGGCGATTCAATTCTGAGAAAAACAGACAAGACTATATGCGAGGGGAAGGACGTTGTTGTATGTCTACCGGGGGCTAAGATAGAGCATGTGACCGAAAGGGTAGAGAAGGTATTGGGGCATGGCAAGGGAGGGTCTATACTAGTACACGTTGGGACAAACAATGCAGACAAGGAGGGAACAACTGGTATAGTTCAGAAGTACAGACATCTAGTGAGGAAGCTAAAGAAGACAAGAGTGGAACAGGTTATTCTCTCAGGAATTTTGCCAGTAATGGGAGGAAGGGGGGCAAGATACAGAAACTGTAAGAGGATGGCGATCAACGCACTAGTTGAGCAGATGTGTGAGGAAGAGGGCGTGGGATTCATAGATTTATGGGGGTACTTTGTTGGGAGAGAAGATATGTACATGAGAGATGGCCTCCATCTAAGTGGAAAGGGGGCAGCAGTATTCTCAGAGAATCTGCTGCGATCTGTTGACAGTGGGACAGGTTGCATCTATTTAAACTAAATTCGCAGGGGGGACTCGCAGAGAAGCCTGAAACTGGAGGCATAGATAAAGGGAAGCAAAAATAATTCAGCAAAGAACAGTCTGGAAAACTGTTCTGAAGCTGGGTATAAATGTGTTTGTTTAAATGCAAGGAGTATAGTAAACAAAAGAAATGAACTAAACATTATGGTAGAAGATATTGACCCTCACATAATAGGTATAACCGAATCATGGGCAACCACCGATATATCAGATGCCGAATTGGGACTGACAGGATATGTAATGTTTAGGAAAGATAGAATAGGAAGAAGGGGAGGTGGAGTTATTTTATATATTAAAGAATCTATCCAGGCTTATGAAATAAAATTAGACAGAGAAGCAGATTGCGAAGAAGCTGTTTGGTGTAACATAGTTACAGGAAACTCAACGTTAACGGTTGGATTAGTTTATCGAAGTCCAAACATAAGCATAGAAGAGAATGAAAAAATACAAAACGCTATAAGGGAAGTGAGCAAACGGGACTGTGTTATTATGGGGGATTTTAACCATGGGCATATAAAATGGAAATCTCTACAGAGTATGGGTAGTGAGGACCACAAGTTTTAGTTTTAGTACAAGATAGTTTCCTTTCTCAACATGTGCTAGAACCAACCAGGGGAGAGAATGTGTTAGACTTAGTTTTGTCCTCACAGAATGAATTAGTTGACAATGTTAAATTATGTGAGCCTCTGGGAAGTAGTGATCACAACCAGATACATTTTACCATCAAAGTAAAATCAGAAAGAAATAATAAAAAGCAGTTCAGGAGAAATTTCCACAAAGGAAGATATAAGGAAATGAGGAAATATTTAGAAAAGATAGACTGGAATAATACACTGAAGAATAAGACAGCAACAGAATGCTGGAATATCTTAAAGAATGAAATAGAGTGCATCGTAGATAAATTTGTTCCCTTCAAAAAACAAGGGAAACGGACCAGAAAGAAATACTTATCGAAAGAAGCCATTAGAAAAATTAAGTATAAACAAATGATGTGGAAGTCATATAGACGTACTGGCAATGACGAAGACTACAACATTTATAAAGAAGCACTAAACCAAGCTACAGCTGAAATTAGAAATTCAAAGAGAAGCTATGAACATAAATTAGCTTGTAATATAAAACATGACAGCAAGAGTTTTTATGCGTATGTTCGAAGCAAACAGAAAGTTCAGGATAAGGTCGGTCCTCTAGAAGATAGTGCTGGAAATATAATATCAGAAGGATTCTTAATGGCTGAAGACCTAAATGAGTATTTTAGTTCAGTGTTTACCAGAGAAGACACTAGTTCACTGCCAGTACCAGAGGCTAAGTTCAAGGGGGCAGAATCAGACTATTTAAGACAGTTAATTGTAACCCCAGAAATGGTAGCTAAGAAAATTAGGGCTATGAAGGAAAATAAATCACCTGGAGTGGATGGTATTCCACCCAAACTACTAGTGGAAATTGTAGAACAAATTAGCATACCGCTTGCAACAGTTTTCAACTTGTCATTAGAAGAGGGAGTGGTTCCTTTAGAATGGAAAGAAGCAAACATTATACCGTTATTTAAAAAAGGTTCGAGAAACAAGTCAGAGAACTATAGACCAGTGAGTTTAACATCAGTGATTTGTAAATTATTAGAAAGACTAATTAAAGATCACATGGTGGATTTTCTTGTTAAACATAACTTGATAAACCCATCTCAACATGGGTTTCTAAAAGCGAGGTCATGCTTAACAAATATGTTATGTTTTTTGGAAGATATCACTAAGTGGGTAGATGATGGATCACCAGTAGATATCATCTACTTAGATTTTCAAAAAGCTTTCGACAAAGTGCCACATCAGAGATTACTGCTTAAACTAAAAGCCCATGGCATAGGAAATGGTATAATTAACTGGATAGAAAAATGGCTGATTGACAGAAGACAACGGGTAGTTGTTGATGGGGAGGCTTCAAACTGGAAATCAGTTTTGAGTGGGGTTCCACAGGGATCAGTACTGGGACCTATATTATTCTTAATATATATAAACGATTTGGACGATGATATAGCTAGCAATGTGTTGAAATTTGCAGATGATACAAAAGTGTTTAGAAGGATTAAAAGTGATGGGATAGACAGCATTTACAAGATGATCTTGACAGGTTGATCAAATGGTCTGAAAAGTGGCAAATGTTGTTCAATTTTGGGAAATGTAAATGCCTTCACACAGGACATGGGAACGAATATGTAGAATATACAATGGGGGGAACTGTACTAAGTACTACTGTAAAAGAAAAAGACTTAGGGCTGACAATTAGTGCTGACATGAAGGTTTCAGAGCAGTGTGGAATTGCAGCTTCAAAGGGAAATCAAATCCTTGGATTGATTAGGCGAAATATAGCATATAAAGAAAAAGAACTAATAATACCGCTGTACAAAACAATAGTTAGGCCTCATTTAGAATATTGTATACAAGCGTGGAGGCCATACCGCAAGAAGGACATAGATATGCTAGAAAGAGTACAGAGGAGAGCGACTAAAATGATACCAAAACTGAGGGATCTTAGTTATGAAAAACGCCTAAAAGAATGTGGTTTAACAACACTAGAGACCAGGAGATTGAGAGGAGATCAGATAGAAGTGTTTAAAATATTGAATGGTTATGAAAATATTGATAGAAATATGTTTTTTTCAGTTAAGGAAGATAGAAAGACTAGAGGACATGAAGTTACATTAGTAAAGGAGCAGTGTAGATTAGACGTGAGAAAGTTCTCATTTTCACAAAGGACTGTGAATGAATGGAACAGATTATCTGATGATTGTGTGGGTGCTAGTAGTGTGAATATGTTTAAAAATAAAATCGACATACCTCAGAAGGGCTGGATATATGTAGATAAAAGGGTTGGACTCTCGATAAGCCAAAGGGCTTCCTTGTCCACCTGCCATCTAGAGTTAATTATCTGGATGGCAATCTTGTTAAATCTTGTTAAATCTATGTTACAACATCTGTTTAAGTGATACTGTTACACTGACTACTCAGGAAGGCTGTTAGGGCTCCCATTAAACTGAAGAATTGTGTGTGCTAGAGACAGTCAAGCACTATAGACACTGAATGATAACTGGACTCATCACGTCTCATGTCTTATGTTCATGGTGGTCTATCCCCTAAATGGACTTACCGTGGACATTAGAATTGTCTCGTAATAGCTCGTGTAAGAAGCTATGACATTTGGAAGGGGGAAAGTGTTAGGTACTGTGGGGTTTTATCCAACACCGATCGGTAACAGATTGGGACTTGGGCCCGTTTGGCCAATCCTGCGGCCGTTTCGGTCAGCGTCTGTCTGTAGTCGAGTGATTAAACTGTTTGCCACGTTGTTGGTTGTTTCATTAGGTTTAGTCAGCATATTACTAGTTTTGTTACAAGACGTAACACTTACAATGATCCAAAGTAAACTCGGTGCCTCGGGGAGATGCATTTATTATGATCCAAAGGCAAAGTAAAACTCTCGTGAGGGCAACAAACGGTGGCGCCATATGACGGAATCTGAATCTACGACAGACACTGGTGACGCGACACGGAGTTCCATGAATTAACTAATCTTTCCTTTGGCTACGAGGCTATTGCCGTGACGTCATTCATAAGCCTCAAAAATGGAGGCTGTACCTCGGATGCCGATGTTGGCATTTGAGCTGAAAACTAGCTCAGAACCTGTTGAATTTACTCCAATATTGAAATATGTAAGTAAACGTTGTTTGACAATGAATCGACGCATATTGCTTGTGAATTTCCGTTAACGGTTATTGCAGCTGTTCTATTTTGCGTCAAGTTGACAGCTCGATCGACTGTCGGGCAAGTCAGTGACAGTGTCAGTCGGTGTCATTCGGGACTGAGTCACGCGCGTCCTAGTAGTCTCAGTAGACGACACTGGATAATTAATTTGGAAAATTAATCACAATAAATGAAATTACGATCACACAAAGTACAGCTTAGAAAACGGGGCGATCTTTTACTTTCTGACTTAACCATGAAAACGACCAACTACGGCTACAACCACCAGACATCTCCTCACATATCTTACATTTTATGTAAACACACACTACGTCTACGTTACATAAACAATTCTCCTACTGAGTTACTCAAGTAAAACCAGCGGCGATTACACGTATCTCCGCAGTTACCGTAAAATTGGGTTTCATGAACACGCATGACCATGTAATAATTACTACTAATATAATGTGTTGGTAGATTTGATGGTAGATTTGATGTCCAACAGGACACACAAAGGTGTGAACGCATACAAGACAAGCATTGACCCAGATTTGCTCCAGGGGGATTATCAATACAATTTGAGCTACCCCAAGTAGTAGGTAACAGGCCATTTTAATATTTACCTAAGCAGTCTCTCTGGCTAGGCCAAACCACCTACTTAAATATTACAAAGGCCTGCTTCCATCTGAGGCTTCATGTTCATGGCTTCTCTGAGCTCACTTTGGACATCAAAGCTGATTCTACTCCTCTTTGCTGCAGGAGTAAAGGAGCCACATATCAGCTGCAACAAGCTGATGACACCATGCATGACTCAATTGCAATTTGATAGTCCACTGACCTGATGATGTTTTATTCAGGGAAATTGTGATGCCCTTCACAGAAATTCCATACAGTGGCACTACAGGGGTAGAACTTCAGCATTTATTTTACTAGACAGCAGGACTAGTAAAGACAAAATTTTACTAGTCCGCCAAAAGGTTTACTAGTCCTGCAAATAAAAAACATAGCACAAATTTAGGTCACAACAATTTTATTTAAAACACAAAAAACCACAGTGTCATCCAGGCCTGGCGTTAACACTGCCTGTCAGTCAGTCAGTGTCACTCAGAGTCGGAGGCACTACTGTCATCACAGTCGGTGTCACTGCTGTCAGTGTAACTACTACAGTCGGGCCTTGGCCTAAGCGGCTGAGTGTCTGGCCTCCGGGCTCCACCAGCACTCCACAGCTCGATTGCCTCCTTCGGTTCAAATGCAGCGATGTCTGGTGAACTCAGCTGAATGGTCAACAGATCAGTCAGTCGATCTGCCTTCAGGACTGACCGGATGCTGCTCTTCGTCAGCTTCAGCTGACTGAAGCCTCTCTCCGCATCAGCCGAGCTGGCTGGCAGAGTCAGAATGGCGTCAACAAGCCCAAGTATGTTTCCATACTCTGCCTGGTGGGCTGCATTGACACTAGACCATGTCAGCTGTCGCACGTCTGGGGACTGTTCATACAGGATCATCTTCAGAAGTGTCCACTCCGTCTCCACACTGGCAGTATCGATGCCAGCGTCGCGAAGCACAGGGCCAAAATGGTTGTTGAGTGTGGCCACAGCGTCATTTCCATAATCACCTGCAGCTTCAGGCCACAGCTTGAAGCTAACGATTGATGATGCACGCACAACGTCCGAATTGCTGTCAACGAAGCGACCCTCCAGACAGCTGACCAGGTTGCCCAAGATCTGCAGTCGGGTCTGCTTGGCGAAGACAGCACCTGTGAGTGTCTCACCATGGAAGTCTTCCATGCGCGCCAGGGCACGCTCCTTGGCAGTTGTGGTCGTCTTGTACATCACAAGGGTGGCCACAACGGATGTCAGCGTGGCATATACATCAGCAACTGTCGCAGTCACTGTCTGAGCCACCAGCGACAGCTTGCTCAGAAGAAACAGCACATCGAGAAGGAAGTGTGCCATCTCGATGATGTCTCGTCGGTGCAGTGTCGCCAAGAAGCCAATGGCCTTTGCCTTGGCATCTCCGGAGCCCCCGGGCACTTGCATCTGCGTCAGATGCAGGACATATGCTGGATATCCCTTCACAAGGGCCTGCAGTGCCTTCAGCAGATGTGGCAACCAGCGAGTGCCACCGACACGTGGTGGAAGGGCACATGGCAGAGACAATGTGTCGAATGCTGCCTTCAAGTTGCTACGGTTCAGTGGCGAGTGATGGTAGAACAAGTAGAGGCTCAGGAGGAGACCGCTCAACTTTGTGTACATGGGCAACCGACACAATGCGTCCTTATATGCAAGTTCCAGGCGATGCGCATAGCAGTGGATTGCTTGCAGACACGGCTGCTCATTTCGGAAGAGCGTGGCGACACCGTTGGCTGATCCGGTCATAACAGCGGCGCCATCACTGCCGAATCCGACAAGCTTCTTCATGAGTGTCTCTTTCGGGATGTGGAGGTAGCGCTCCACGACACCGTCAATTGCCCGCTTGATTGACGGAGCATCTGCCTTGCCGACGTTCTCAATACCAGCGAAGGCAGTAGAGACGACACCATTCACTGCATACCTCACGTACACTATCTCCGCTTCCGTGATGGACGCATCTGTCGTACCGTCACTGATGAGGGCGAGAAAGTGAGCACTCTCCAGGTGCTGTGCGAGGTGACGGCGCTCAACCTCAGCGATGGCACGCACGAACTGCTTGCATGCCTTGTCATTCCGATAAGTGTTCCCCACATCAAGGCCCTTCTGTGCGTCCAGGGTACACTGCCACACATAATCTGTGAACGGACGCCGGTGCTTTGCTATCGCGTGACAAGTCCTGAAACATCCAATGCAGGAATTATTAAATATTGTATTAAGTAAATACTGAGTATAGTCACAACATAACAACCTTCCTCAGCAAACAGTGAATACTAAAAACATCCTCGCTTTCAAAACAAAACTTGACGAAGATTTGAAGATGGGCAGGTTTAAATTTTAATAAAAGCACAAAAATCACAAGACAAGCCACGTTCTCAAAACCAAAAATATGATGCATAAAGGCGGGAAATACAACACTAAATAGTATTACTTTTGAACCCGAAGATCCAGGCAAGTTATAACACAGATCTACATCAAATGCAAATTAATAATTTCCCATGGCATTGTTTACTGCACGGCACGCTTGAAATGAGAGATAACAGAGAAATGAGGGATAATAATTTAAACCATATAGTGCTAACCCTAACAAAGTACAATCAAACACAATATTTTTTTACATTTTATAACATTATATCACATGGGTAACATAATTACCTAAACAAATGCGTCAGACGGTCCATGGTGGCCGTGTTCAGCGCTTGGATGGCTCGGTGGGCAGGTGCAGTGCCGGGACGGGCTTCGAACGCAGTTTGCCGGAAGACAGCTCGTGTGTGCGCCTCGCTTGTACTGTGTGCGCGTAGCGAGTCTGGACGAAAGTTGTCCGTGCCAGTCAAGAACGCATTCTTGCCACGGACACCAGTTACGTTGTGTGTCCTGCACACTTTGCAAAACATCAAATCGTTGTCGTCATCGTAGGACAGCCAAGTGTGGTCTCGTTCCCAAACCTTCAAATAGCCACGCTGTCGTTTCTGCTGGTCGTACAGCGTGTCCCGTTCTCGCTTTTCCACCTTGCGTTTAACTTCTGGTTTTGCAACCCCAGTTAAATAACGATGCATCGTGCGTAAACGTAACAAAATAATTAGTAATGAATTAACAAAATAATTGATGTAGAACTGAAGATGTGAACCGTATTCGAAATCCGCGCATTTGAAAATAGATTAGAAAATAGACGCGAAAATGGACGCCAATTGCGCTCATTAGCCGGTACCCCTCTACATGATACGCTAAGCCAAACAAAACGGTCGTTTCAGATTTCTATGTCTCACAACAACCAATCAAAAGTACCGTTTCACTGTCGATTCACATTAGGTGAAGATTTACTTTGTCAATTGTACGGTTGGTGGCGCCACGCAACACACTGATTTTTACTAGACAGCAGGACTAGTTGGTAGGCCGGGTTTACTAGTCCGCCGTAATCTTTACTAGTGTACGGACTAGCGGACTAGTGGGTAGTTCTACCCCTACGTGACTATCGTTTCTGTGTGTGTAGAGTCCCTGTATAGAGATAAGGGTCAGTCTACAGTTAGTTTTCCAATTGATTGCCATGTTAGTGTTTTGTATGAAAATGTGACCTACAAAAATTCTTAAACTTCTCACCTGCTGTTATCATCATCTCATTGACATGCTGGTCGAGTTTAGTAAAAATTTAATATTTCTAGCTCTCGTAAAATGCCTGTATGTATGACGCCCATCAATATTTATGAATGGATGCAGGCAGTATTCCGGCTAAACAGTCAAATACCCAATTGCTGCTAAATATCCTTCCGCTTAGTAAAATCAGCTACAAATACACAATTTTATTGTCAACAGCTTCTACAATCACACCTGGAAATCTGACTACTCAAATCACTTATGTTAGCATGTGAATTTTTTTTGTATTTCTTTAAAATACATTGCCCTTTTTTCGTTTGTAAGGAAACAGGAAGTCTAACTGGGGCATGACCCCATAAAGGTTTACATGGGGACTCCGTGTGCACGTGTTCGCAACGCTTCGATGCAATATCAATTTTACGGTAACCACGGAGCTACGGATAGTCGCTGTCAGTGATGTCGAGTTTTACTTGAGTTTGTTTTGTCAATTGTGATCATTATAAGAATGTAAGATAATTGTTTATGTAACATAGTGTGTGTATATGTATGTAAGTGAAAGATTGCCGAAAACATTGCAAACACAGGCCATTTACTGCCAAAATACGCTGACACAAAAAATTGATCTTTTAATTGTCAGTCAATCATTAGACACATTCTAACGGTTTGACGTTGACGTGAATTAGACGAGGACACAGTTGTAACAACACAATATTTAATGGCTACGCTACACAGAATTACACGGCGTGGTCAGGCTCACTTTCAAAGTGACCTTTCTGGGTGGGGTAATACTAAAACGATAACCTGGCATTGGCAACTGCCAAGGGGTACAACTAAACATTAAACTGGCAACTGCCAACAGTCAGTGTTATACTGTTTGAGATCTCAGACCTGCTTGTCAAAATTGCGTCTTTCACTCAACCACTGTCTGCACAGTTTTTGGCATTTGGTTGTTCTTCGGAATAGTAATGGAAATATCAATATTTTTAGTAATCTAATCAATGTTAGTACAACTGAGGTTGCATTAAATGCCTTAAACGATCATTATTTTATCAACATTTATAAAATGTTAATGCAGAAATTTGTTTAAAAAATCATTATTAATGTGAGTCAATTAATTGTATAAACAAATGCTCATGATGACAACAGGTGAGACTGTTGTTGACGAGATAGAATTATTACTAATTGCTATAGTGAATGAATGAATGAAAGTTTATTCAACAACATAATATATGCACAGTCTGGTTTGCTGCTGCTGCTGAAAGGACACAGCTGAAGTCATAGACTTATGTGTTGCTAGGCCCTTCTCAAACTAAAAACAACTGAATAAATTACAAAATAATATTCACAACTCATGTATGCAACTTGAATGTTTTTAAACTGTGTTAAACTTGGAAGCTGAGTCAATTTATTTGCTAAATTGTTCCACTTTTTTATACCCTTGATGGTGAGTGATATTATAGCTATGTCATGTATTTTTATGATGTCCATGCACTATTTCGGTAATTTCTATAATTTTCTTACCGCTTTTTATTTTGCTATTATGTGGAAACAGAATTGCTTTTTTAGTTCTTTGTCTTCTTGCTATTGCACATGTATTTTCTTTGTAGTACATATCTGAGATATATCACGAGGACCCAGAAGCATATACGAAGGAATGCAATGAGTTTGACCAGCTGCGACAGGTGAGTGTAAAATGATTGATACAGAGACAACAAACATCAAGAGGAGATAAAATTTTAATATAAATAAATGGTATGATAACAATACTTATGATTTTTACAAATTGCATTCTATTAGAATTCCTAATGAACTCAAAAGATTGTATGCATAGTGTTGATGACATTTCCACTGAAGAAATAGGTGGACAAAAACTTTATGGAGACATTGATAAGCTTTCAGACAAAATTCAAGTGATATGCCTGGATCCCATAAGGGCAATTCCAGCATTATGGACGTGGCACATTGCACATAAAATAGAGCATTTTAATTTCAATAGTGTATACAGATTTTAGATCACATTCTTTTGAATGATGGATTATGTTAACATGTCTTGTGTACAATATTGCACATTTGTTAATATTGAGAAAAATTAATTAGTATTTTTTATTGGTTAATAAAAATCGTTATGGACATGGCATGCTTCGGAACCTGTTTTGAACCCCCCCCCAGTGAATCAAAAATGCAAAACTGCTCTGTTGTAGATGATAGATTTTTAAAATAATCATTTTTAATAAGCCTAATAATAGTTATAATTAATATATGATTAGATTAGTTTATAATGACTTTATATTGTAAATAATTTTGGAGCTATCTCCAATAGTGTCCGTTATGGATGTGGCATCAGGCAAATTATTCAATGACACGTATTTATTCGGCCTACATTGGCTAAATAATGTTAATATATTATTAATTAGATCATACAGTTGATAGTAAGTTTCATGCAAACTCAGAAAACTAGTAATTGAAGTTTTAGTTAACAATTTAACACCAGCTAAGCAATGTTAGGAAAGTGTTATTAAATTATATGCATATCTTCATTAAATTATAACAGAATTATGAACAATACAAGTTTGAATGACATCAATCTTTTCAAATTATCAATGGAAAATTACAAAAACATGAATAATTTAAATTAATTCTTTGTCACATCATAGCCAGTAGACTGTTATAATATATAATTATAATATAGGGAAATGTATATTTCTCAGAAGTCATACTTATCTTAGAACATTGACTTGTCAAGCAAAGGTTGCACTTGCAAGTGCAGTACATGACATTTTGGTCTACTGACCATTCATCGTTGTCATCAATGGATCATTTTACCCCAATGTTTGTCAAGGAAACAATATTACTAGCCAGTGGACATTGTCACCATCGCTAAGTCTGCTAGTACTTAGGGAATTCTGCATTGTGAATACATTTTTATCAAACATGCGCACTACTATGAAGTTGCTTTGCCAAATGCAGATGTTCCTGGAAACAATAGAGGCTCCCATTCCTGATGTTGATGGCACTGTTAAATCGTGAAATCATTGATCATGCTTGAAGCAACTGGTTTAAGAAACCTGCAGCTCACCACCAAGCCACTTGATGTGGTGGCTGGTCTTGATACCTGGTGTCACTGGACAATAGTTGTGTGGCAATTTGATTGCTGGGTGATCAGTCTGGTGGATCCACCCAACACGATATATGTCTTACATATGAATTGATATCTGTAACCCCCAATTAGTTGACTGCAAACCATACATAAACAGCATGTTTCAGTACGCCACCAATTCCATCAAAGTGGCTCTTCCTATGTGAGGTGGCGGGAAAAAAACACAAAACACCAGAATTGTGTACGCAATAATGAGAGACAATAGGCAATGTATCCATTTTTGAAATAACATGCTTGCCCATCTAACCAAATCTTTAGTTGTTTCACCCTTGACAGTTCTATCTAGGGTTGTTGTCTTGTTATCAACTATGTTATTGGAAACAACAATGTCAGTGTTTGGATCTTTTCCCAACCATATTCTACATAAAAACATACAATTGTTTTTGATCCCAGTGTACAGGCTGCGCTTCATGTTTGACTTCAAAAGGGTAAATTTCTGTAACAAACAATTATTTAAATACAATAATTTAACATTATCACTGATTGTTAGTAATAATTATAATGTTTCCTGCTGTGTGTTGTCAATTTGGAAGCTTTTTGGTTGATTATTGGCTATTCACTGGCGCAGTCTTTCCCACGGTGATGCTCTACAGACTTAAACACTTGGGCATGTCTGGCCATTCATGGACTTTGACAATGTAACTTATTGGATGAAAAAACAAACATCTCTTTGAAGTGCAAGTGGACAACCTTAACTGGCGACAGGAGTTACAGTGTAGCAACAGAATTATGTTGAAACAGTATGTTTAGTAACTTCCTGGATTCCCAGGCACCATGAATGGGCCAGGGCGAGTCATTGTATTTACGTCAGAGAAAGGTTTGATTGGCAACCTTGTGAACCGGGGATCGCGGGTGTGGGGGGGGTCATTATGGAAATTGTTTTTGTCAGGTAGTAAAGTATGTATGTGTCATAACTTTACTTGAAATGCAAATGCTGAGATGGTTTTTTCACTAGTCAACTTTGAACACCAAGCTAATATGTAAAGTCTAAATTTGTTTATCTTTCAAAGAGTGGTTGATTTTCTATCCCCCCATGAGCTGTAAAACTTTATGGAAATGACTCGCTGTGCTCAGGACCTTGTCAACATATGATGATGTTAAATGGTTGGCATAATGCGTTATTTATTTCATATAATATATAAATGTGTATTTTTCAGCACTTTATTACAATTACAGACCCGCCTACCATTCCAGATTGTCCGGAATCATTCCGGAAAGTCACCTCAAATTACGGTATTACGGCGAGGGATGAAAATATTACGGACTGTCACCACGTTCGCCAATCACTTTCGTGTTCCTCCAATTTAGCTTCCACTATATGCAACAGGTGGCAGCATATGTATGCAGCATGTTGTGACATGGTTTTTCATTCGCTGAGTCTGGTCGTAATCTAACCAATAGGAAACAGCGTAATGACAAATTCGCATTTCCGCGATCAAACAAAACGAAGTCACGCGGCATGAAATGATAGCTGACAGCGAAACGACGCCACCGCCAACCAAAAAGAAATGTGTAATGCAAAAATTTTGTGAGTGTTGTACTTGTAGTATTAAGACTAAGTTAGTGTAATTTTTGAGTTTAGCCTATCATTTACAGCCTATCATATAGTCACTAGAGTCTAGACAATGTCCATGACTAGCGTAACGTAATGGTTTTGCCATCCCTACCCCCACCCTGTCTATCATTTACAGCCTTTAATACAGGGATAGGCTTATATACTAGAGTGGAGTAGACTAGAGTCTAGACGATGTCGATGACTTATTGACTAGCGTAACGTGTAATGGTTTTGCCGTCCCTACCCCCACCCCCAGTGACAATATCTGACACGGTTCTGAAAAATTACTGACAGGAAGTTTTTGGGTTAGGCAGGTCTGCAATTATTTAATAAAATAGAACATATTTTAATAAAAGGCATATATTATAGTTAAATGTATTGTAAGGTTATCAAGCATTATTTATATGTATACTTAGTTTACAATATCAGAAATTAGGTAATTTCTTGCAGACGGCAGTGCAGGTGTCCAAAGACTTTGTCGGCTGCAGTGTGCTCAAGAAGTACTACAGCCAGCTGCAGTTCCTCCACAGCAGATTCCCTCTACTCGCTCAGAGACCTGACGACGGCAGCTCAGACCTCATATTCACCTGGTCAGTACATCCTCGCCTCCCAGCTGACACTGCTGGTTGCATCAGTCTTGGTACTCCCTGGCAGATTGCCTTGTCAAAACGCTCAAGATTAGCTCAGTCAATAATATCATTTGCCGGGAAATTCTGGTGGTTTGGGAAGTAGATGTAATTATTTGAATACACAATGCCGCTCAGTGTCTTATGTGTATTGTTGAATGGTTGAATACACAATACCGCTCAGTGTCTTATGTGTATTGTTGAATGGGTAATTAATTATATTGGGATTCGTGGAACTTGAGGGCTCCGTTTTGGAGCTGCAGTGCAGGTCGGATGGGTGTCCGCACTGTTCTCACAGGTGGTACGGCAAAGTCAGTTATAATTTGGTTTCAGCTAACTTCCATAAAATGAGATCTGCCAGGGGTAGTGTCCGTAGTCACCACCGCAGGCTTGCTTACATCTCCCACAGCTGTACCAGTGCTCACACTTCCATTTGAAAACACCGATGCTGACCAAACCATTTAAAAAAGATTGACGCAGAGCAAAGAAAGATGGCGAATAGGCTGTACCAATACATCAAACATTCAGTTGTTGGCATGTGTTGACGCAGTACTGTTGGTAGTAGATTAAATTATTAATAGTTATCATCAATTGTACGTTGAACTATCAGTAATTATGATAGTTTGCAAAACAACTCAGTGATACTTGTGTCACTGTTAATACATTTTCTAAATATATATTTCAACGTTAAGTGGTAATTCAACTTATTTACTAACCACCTGACATCAGCAGCTGTTAATCAGCGCACTGTCATTCATTGGTTTGCTGTTTTCGTTAAGTTGTCTTTATTGTTGAATGCATGTGACTTGACAGGGATGACGTGTACATGGGCCGCCCTATCAGTCACAGTCAGACGACATATGAGCAGGCCTGTATCCTCTACAACATAGGAGCCCTACACTCCATTCTTGGTGCACTTGATAATCGACAGACACCTGAGGTATTTAATGCTTTTCTGTGTTAATAATAAATAGAATTTAGATTAACTGTATTTTTTATTTTAAATAAAATCACGGATGAAGCTGTTGAAGATAATATTGATATTTTAAGGGTGTGTCATTTACGTGTCATTTTATAGGTGTCCTAATCAGCTGTGTGAGAATTGAAGGCAGATAGAGAACTATGTTTTTGGCAATAAATACTTTAACTTTTCAAAATGGTGGTTTTAATCATGTTTTCTGACAGGTGTGTAGAGGAGAGTGATGTGAATGCAAAGTTCAGAATTGTATTTGGGTATATAATAATAACATGAGACTGCTACTAGTGCTGTTGTTGCTGCAGGGCATGAAGGTGTCGTGCACACACTTCCAGTGTGCCACGTGGGCCTTTGAACACCTCCGAGACCACTTCGGGTCCGTTCTCAGTCCAGATATGTCGAGGGACATGCTTACATTCCAAGCACAGCTCATGTTGGTAAGCACTTTATTTGGGCCATCAAAACTCTGGTGGTGGCATTCAGACTTTTTATTGCAGGGTTTGTTGTAAAGGTGTGTAGACCACTATTGAAACTGTACTTGGAGTGTTCCTTCTGGCTTCTAACAAGAAACTAAGAGTACATCTTTGGGAAGTTTACTGGCTCATTGCTCAGTAAATTGTACTCATGTTGAATGTAGGCCAAGGCTTTTTTCAAGGGAATTCACTTATTTATTACTGGGTCTGTACTGTACAAGTTTAATAATGTTGTTGACAGGCCCAGGCCCAGGAGTGCATCCTTGAGAAGTCGATGGCAGACAACAGGAAGAGCACGATCACAGCCAAAGTAGCAGAGCAGATAGTGGAATACTACCAGATGGCCCTCAAAGCCCTAGACTCGGCCAACGCTGGCAACATTCTCGGCAGCAGGCAACTCAAGGTTAGTCTGTTGTCAAGTTCCATGTACAAAATTAATCTTGTGGTCACCCTGTTTGTTATATCATAGAGAACACTTGTTTGTTTATAAAATAATTATAATGTGTTGTTAGGAATAATGGACATTTATGGGATGGAATGCAGCCTAACAGGAAGACTGATGAGAAGGCAGATGAGATGGGCAAGCCACTTGGCAAGGATGGATGCAGGCAGACTTGCAAAGAGAGCAGAGGCGGAACAACACCAAGGACGCAGGAGAAGGGGAAGGCCACAGCTGAGATGGGAGGACTGTGTGAGGAGGAACATGAGACGAGGAAGTGAGGATGAAAGATGGAGAGAGGACACTGCCGACAGGAAGCTATGGAGAGAACGAACAGGACGAGGGGTTCAACAATACTACACCTGACCTCACCCCTGTACGGGGAACAAGGAGGAAGAACAGGACAAGGGGTTCAACAATACTACACCTGACCTCACCCCTGTACAGAGAACAAGGAGGAAGAACAGGACAAGTGGGTCAACAATACTACACCTGACCTCAGCCCTGTACAGGGAACAAGGAGGAAGAACAGGACGAGGGGTTCAACAATACTACACCTGACCTCACCCCTGTACAGGGAACAAGGAGGAAGAACAGGACGAGGGGTTCAACAATACTACACCTGACCTCATCCCTTGTACAGGGAACAAGGAGGAAGAACAGGACGAGGGGTTCAGTAATACTACACCTGACCTCACCCCTGTACAGGGAACAAGGAGGAAGAACAGGACGAGGGGTTCAACAATACTACACCTGACCTCACCCCTGTACAGAGAACAAGGAGGAAGAACAGGACAAGTGGGTCAACAATACTACACCTGACCTCAGCCCTGTACAGGAACAAGGAGGAAGAACAGGACGAGGGGTTCAACAATACTACACCTGACCCCATCCCTGTACAGGGAACAAGGAGGAAGGACAGGACGAGGGGTTCAACAATCCTACTCCTGACCTCACCCCTGTACAGGGAACAAGGAGGAAAGACATGACGAGGGGTTCAACAATACTACTCCTGACTTCACCCTTGTACAGGGAACAAGGAGGAAGGACAGGACGAGGGGTTCAACAATACTACACCTGACCTCACTCCTGTACAGGGAACAAGGAGGAAGGACAGGATGAGGGGTTCAACAATACTACTCCTGACCTCAGCCCTGTACAGGGAACAAGGAGGATGAACAGGACGAGGGGTTCAACAATACTTCTCCTGACCCCACTCCTGTACAGGGAACAAGGAGGGAGAACAGGACGAGTGGTTCAACAATACTACACCTGACCTCACCCCTGTACAGGGAACAAGGAGGGAGAACAGGACGAGAGGTTCAACAATACTACTCCTGACCTCACCCCTGTACAGGGAACAAGGAGGAAGAACAGGACAAATGGTTCAACAATACTACACCTGACCTCACCTCTGTACGGGGAACAAGGAGGGAGAACAGGACGAGAGGTTCAACAATACTATTCCTGACCTCACCCCTGTACAGAGAACAAGGAGGAAGAACAGGACAAGTGGGTCAACAATACTACACCTGACCTCAGCCCTGTACAGGGAACAAGGAGGAAGAACAGGACGAGGGGTTCAACAATACTACACCTGACATCACCCCTGTACAGGGAACAAGGAGGAAGAACAGGACGAGGGGTTCAACAATACTACACCTGACCTCATCCCTTGTACAGGGAACAAGGAGGAAGAACAGGACGAGGGGTTCAATAATACTACACCTGACCTCACCCCTGTAGAGGGAACAAGGAGGGAGAGCAGGTCGAGTGGTTCAACAATACTACTCCTGACCCCACCCCTGTACAGGGAACAAGGAGGAAGGACAGGACGAGGGGTTCAACAATACTACTCCTGACGGGACCTGACCTCACCCCTGTACAGGGAACAAGGAGGAAGGACAGGACAAGGGGTTCAACAATACTACACCTGACCTCACCCCTGTAGAGGGAACAAGGAGGGAGAGCAGGTCGAGTGGTTCAACAATACTACTCCTGACCCCACAAGGTCAGGAGTAGTATTGTTGAACCCCTCGTCCTGTTCTTCCTCCTTGTTCCCTGTACAGAGAACAAGGAGGAAGAACATGACGAGGGGTTCAACAATACTACTCCTGACCTCACCCCGGTACAGGGAACAAGGAGGAAGAACATGACGAGGGGTTCAACAATACTACACCTGACCTCAACCCTGTACAGGGAACAAGGAGGAAGAACAGGACGAGGGGTTCAACAATACTACACCTGACCTCAGCCCTGTACAGGGAACAAGGAGGAAGAACATGACGAGGGGTTCAACTATACTACACCTGACCTCAACCCTGTACAGGGAACAAGGAGGAAGAACAGGACGAGGGGTTCAACAATACTACACCTGACCTCAGCCCTGTACAGGGAACAAGGAGGAAGAACATGACGAGGGGTTCAACAATACTACTCCTGACCTCACCCCGGTACAGGGAACAAGGAGGAAGAACATGACGAGGGGTTCAACAATACTACACCTGACCTCAACCCTGTACAGGGAACAAGGAGGAAGAACAGGACTAGGGGTTCAACAATACTACACCTGACCTCAGCCCTGTACAGGGAACAAGGAGGAAGAACATGACGAGGGGTTCAACAAAACTACTCCTGACCTCACCCCGGTACAGGGAACAAGGAGGAAGAACATGACGAGGGGTTCAACAATACTACACCTGACCTCAACCCTGTACAGGGAACAAGGAGGAAGAACAGGACGAGGGGTTCAACAATACTACACCTGACCTCAGCCCTGTACAGAGAACATGGAGGAAGAACATGACGAGGGGTTCAACAATACTACACCTGACCTCAACCCTGTACAGGGAACAAGGAGGAAGAACATGACGAGGGGTTCAACAATACTACTCCTGACCTCAGCCCTGTACAGAGAACAAGGAGGAAGAACATGACGAGGGGTACAACAATACTACTCCTGACCTCACCCCTGTACAGAGAACAAGGAGGAAGAACATGACGAGGGGTTCAACAATACTACTTCTGACCTCACCCCTGTACAGGGAACAAGAGGAAGAACAGGACAAGGGGTTCAACAATACTACTCCTGACCTCACCCCGGTACAGGGAACAAGGAGGAAGAACATGACGAGGGGTTCAACAATACTACACCTGACCTCAACCCTGTACAGGGAACAAGGAGGAAGAACAGGACGAGGGGTTCAACAATACTACACCTGACCTCAGCCCTGTACAGGGAACAAGGAGGAAGAACATGACGAGGGGTTCAACAATACTACTCCTGACCTCACCCCGGTACAGGGAACAAGGAGGAAGAACAGGACGAGGGGTTCAACAATACTACACCTGACCTCAGCCCTGTACAGGGAACAGGGAGGACAAACGCATGTTGTATTTTTGTTATGTGTTGAATGGAAACTGTGACACCATCTTCTTCATCGATCACTCTAGACGGGGATGTCTGTCGCCCTCACAGATGATGCTGCCTCCTCAGTGGCTCAATCTAGACGGGGACACCTGTCATCCTCACAGATGATGTTGTCCTCCTCTGTGCATGACTCTAGACGTGAATGCCTGTCACCCTCACAAATGATGCTGTCCACCTCAGTGTCTCACTCTAGACGGGGACGCCTGTCACCCTAACAAATGATGCTGTCCACCTCAGTGTCTCACTCTAGACGGGGACGCCTGTCACCCTAACAAATGATGCTGTCCACCTCAGTGCCTCACTCTAGACGGGAACGCCTGTCACCCTCACAAATGATGCTGTCCACCTCAGTGTCTCACTCTAGACGGGGACGCCTGTCACCCTAACAAATGATGCTGTCCTCCTCAGTGTCTCACTCTAGACGGGAACGCCTGTCACCCTAACAAATGATGATGTCCTCCTCAGTGCCTCACTCTAGACGGGAACGCCTGTCACCCTCATAAATGATGCCGTCCACCTCAGTGTCTCACTCTAGACGGGGACGCCTGTCACCCTAACAAATGATGCTGTCCTCCTCAGTGCCTCACTCTAGACGGGAACGCCTGTCACCCTCACAAATGATGCTGTCCACCTCAGTGTCTCACTCTAGACGGGGACGCCTGTCACCCTAACAAATGATGCTGTCCTCCTCAGTGTCTCACTCTAGACGGGGACGCCTGTCACCCTAACAAATGATGATGTCCTCCTCAGTGCCTCACTCTAGACGGGAACGCCTGTCACCCTCACAAATGATGCTGTTCACCTCAGTGTCTCACTCTAGACGGGGACGCCTGTCACCCTAACAAATGATGCTGTCCTCCTCAGTGTCTCACTCTAGACGGGAACGCCTGTCACCCTAACAAATGATGATGTCCTCTGTGCCTCACTCTAGACGGGAATGCCTGTCACCCTCACAAATGATGCTGTCCACCTCAGTGTCTCAATCTAGATGGGGACGCCTGTCACCCTAACAAATGATGATGTCCTCCTCAGTGCCTCACTCTAGACGGGAACGCCTGTCACCCTCACAAATGATGCTGTCCACCTCAGTGTCTCACTCTAGACGGGGACGCCTGTCACCCTAACAAATGATGCTGTCCACCTCAGTGTCTCACTTTAGACGGGGACGCCTGTCACCCTAACAAATGATGCTGTCCACCTCAGTGCCTCACTCTAGACGGGAACGCCTGTCACCCTCACAAATGATGCTGTCCACCTCAGTGTCTCACTCTAGACGGGGACGCCTGTCACCCTAACAAATGATGCTGTCCTCCTCAGTGTCTCACTCTAGACGGGAACGCCTGTCACTCTAACAAATGATGATGTCCTCCTCAGTGCCTCACTCTAGACGGGAACGCCTGTCACCCTCACAAATGATGCTGTCCACCTCAGTGTCTCACTCTAGACGGGGACGCCTGTCACCCTAACAAATGATGATGTCCTCCTCAGTGCCTCACTCTAGACGGGAACGCCTGTCACCCTCACAAATGATGCTGTCCACCTCAGTGTCTCACTCTAGACGGGGACGCCTGTCACCCTAACAAATGATGCTGTCCTCCTCAGTGTCTCACTCTAGACGGGAACGCCTGTCACCCTAACAAATGATGATGTCCTCCTCAGTGCCTCACTCTAGACGGGAACGCCTGTCACCCTCACAAATGATGCTGTCCACCTCAGTGTCTCACTCTAGACGGGGACGCCTGTCACCCTAACAAATGATGATGTCCTCCTCAGTGCCTCACTCTAGACGGGAACGCCTGTCACCCTCACAAATGATGCTGTCCACCTCAGTGTCTCACTCTAGACGGGGACGCCTGTCACCCTAACAAATGATGCTGTCCTCCTCAGTGTCTCACTCTAGACGGGAACGCCTGTCACCCTAACAAATGATGATGTCCTCCTCAGTGCCTCACTCTAGACGGGAACGCCTGTCACCCTCACAGATGATGCTGTCCACCTCAGTGCCTCACTTTAGTCGGGAACGCCTGTCACCCTAACAAATGATGCTGTCCTCCTCAGTGTCTCACTCTAGACGGGAACGCCTGTCACCCTAACAAATGATGATGTCCTCCTCAGTGCCTCACTCTAGACGGGAATGCCTGTCACCCTCACAAATGATGCTGTCCACCTCAGTGTCTCACTCTAGACGGGGACGCCTGTCACCCTAACAAATGATGATGTCCTCCTCAGTGCCTCACTCTAGACGGGAACGCCTGTCACCCTCACAAATGATGCTGTCCACCTCAGTGTCTCACTCTAGACGGGGACGCCTGTCACCCTAACAAATGATGCTGTCCTCCTCAGTGTCTCACTCTAGACGGGAACGCCTGTCACCCTAACAAATGATGATGTCCTCCTCAGTGCCTCACTCTAGACGGGAACGCCTGTCACCCTCACAAATGATGCTGTCCACCTCAGTGTCTCACTCTAGACGGGGACGCCTGTCACCCTAACAAATGATGATGTCCTCCTCAGTGCCTCACTCTAGACGGGAACGCCTGTCACCCTCACAGATGATGCTGTCCACCTCAGTGCCTCACTTTAGTCGGGAACGCCTGTCACCCTAACAAATGATGCTGTCCTCCTCAGTGTCTCACTCTAGACGGGAACGCCTGTCACCCTAACAAATGATGATGTCCTCCTCAGTGCCTCACTCTAGACGGGAATGCCTGTCACCCTCACAGATGATGCTGTCCACCTCAGTGCCTCACTTTAGTCGGGAACGCCTGTCACCCTCACAGATGATGCTGTCCACCTCAGTGTCTCACTCTAGACGGGAACGCCTGTCACCCTAACAAATGATGATGTCCTCCTCAGTGCCTCACTCTAGACGGGAACGCCTGTCACCCTCACAGATGATGCTGTCCACCTCAGTGTCTCACTCTAGACGGGAACGCCTGTCACCCTAACAAATGATGCTGTCCTCCTCAGTGCCTCACTTTAGACGGGAACGCCTGTCACCCTCACAGATGATGCTGTCCACCTCAGTGCCTCACTTTAGACGGGAACGCCTGTCACCTTCACAGATGATGCTGCCCACCTCAGTGCCTCAAGATTACCATAGATCTTCTCGTTCGGGTGTGTGTCATCTGCCCATGCATGCTGCCTGTGACCATCCTGTAGTAGGTGATCGCTGGTCATCCGGCCGGTTTCACAGGAGCACATCTCAGACTGACCGATCTTCATTTTGTTGTCAAGATATGCTTTCATTCTGTCGTGCTCTGTTCGGAGTCTGAACAGAATGACTTGTTCAGCTCTGCTGAGATGGTAGTAGCTGTCAGACATGTTGTCCTTGAGGTGCTGTTGACTGTGACACCAGTGTGTAATGTTGTTGTCAGGAGTGGAAGCGGCGTCTGGAGATGATGTCCAACTACCACCGCAGCGTCAAGTTCCTGTACCTGGGCAACCAGTCGGAGGAACAACAGAAGTGGGGGGAGAGACTCTCCTACCTGCAGGAGGCACATGCCAGGCTCACAGACTGCATCAAGATGGCCAAGGTACGTCTTGTCTGTCTCATAATTCACAGCTGTCAGTCAGACCTCATGGGATGCAGTAACGTTTTGGTTGGAACATCAGTCAAGAGAATTCGATTCCTCTTGTTGTCATTTCAAATTTTGGGCAAGTTTGTTCATTGCACGTTGCTTTGGTTCACTCGGCTGTGTAAATGATGTCGGCTATATAAATGAGGACTGCTGTATAAATGAGGACTGCTGTATAAATGAGGTCGGCTGTATAAATGAGGACTGCTTTATAAATGAGGACTGCTGTATAAATGAGGACTGCTGTATAAATGAGGTCGGCTGTATAAATGAGGACTGCTGTATAAATGAGGTCGGCTGTATAAATGAGGACTGCTGTATAAATGAGGTCGGCTGTATAAATGAGGACTGCTTTATAAATTAGGACTGCTGTATAAATGAGTACTGCTGTATAAATGAGGTCGGCTGTATAAATGAGGACTGCTGTATAAATGAGGACTGCTTTATAAATGAGGACTGCTGTATAAATGAGGACTGCTGTATAAATGAGGTCGGCTGTATAAATGAGGACTGCTGTATAAATGAGGTCGGCTGTATAAATGAGGACTGCTGTATAAATGAGGTCGGCTGTATAAATGAGGACTGCTTTATAAATGAGGACTGCTGTATAAATGAGGACTGCAGTATAAATGAGGTTGGCTGTGTAAATGACGACTGCTGTATAAATGAGGTCGGCTGTGTAAATGAGGACTGCTGTATAAATGAGGACTGCTGTATAAATGAGGACTGCTGTATAAATGAGGACTGTTGTATAAATGAGGTCGGCTGTATAAATGAGGACTGCTGTATCAATGAGGAGTGCTGTATCAATGAGGACTGCTGTATAAATGAGGACTGCTTTATAAATGAGGACTGCTGTATAAATGAGGTCGGCTGTATAAATGAGGTCGGCTGTATAAATGAGGTCGGCTGTATAAATGAGGACTGCTGTATAAATGAGGACTGCTGTATAAATGAGGTCGGCTGTATAAATGAGGACTGCTGTATAAATGAGGTCGGCTGTATAAATGAGGACTGCTGTATAAATGAGGACTGCTGTATAAATGAGCAGATCTGCCTACCATTCCGGATTGTCCGGAATCATTCCGGAAACACACATCAAATTATGGTATTACAGCAAGGGATGAAAATATTACGGATTCTTTCTTTATCACAATGATCGTCAATCACTTCCGTGCTCCTCAAATTTAGCTTCCACTATATTCAACAGGTGGCAGCATATATATGCAGCTTGTTGTGACATGGTTTTTCATTCGTTGCTTCTGGTCATAATCTGACCAATAGGAAACAGCGTTACGATAAATTCACAATTCCGCGCTCAAACAAAAAGAAGTCACGCGGCACGAAATGATGGTGGAGATCGAAATGGCACAACACCACCAGCCAAGAAGAAATGTGTGCTGCAAAAGTTTATAATTGTGTGGTCAGTGGACACAACTAGTCGCGGCACTGATGTAGTATCTGGACCCACCTCGATTTTGCCATTGATACCTCAGGCTTAGTGCATTAGTTCTGTCATTCAACATTATCCCAGGTATATTTACTTTTAAGAATATTGCATCTTAGAGCACTTTTGAGGCGTAAAGCGCTCCGGTTTGCACCAAAATACACCTCTATATCGCCCATTTTACGAGCGCGATGCGGTAACGCACGACCACAGCAGTGCAGACTAGCGCAAACTGGGTCGCTATTTGGGCTTCAAAAGTGCACTAAGACACAATATTTTCGTAATATAAATAGGCGTGGGATGATGGTGAATGAGGGAATCACACAAGTGCCCTAGTCGCAACAGTGTGCAGTGTAAAGTTGGACATGCATTTAACTTGCACCTGTTAATTCTGAACTTAGAATTTGGAGACTACCATGCATTGTGCACCCTGATGATCGTGTGTTTCTCTCTACAGTGAAGTTTACAATGTCAATCTCTGAGTGGTATTTGTTATTTGCTGTTTATTACATAATCTGGCAGTAATGTGGAATTTTGCTGGAGTCAGCAGCTGTTTTTGAAAGATACATAAAATCAGAATTACAGTGGTTAGTATTAAACAACACAACATTATTGAGGTTCTTTCAGTTGCTTAAAGTTTGACATGAAAACACAGTAAAACAGTTCTAGTCATTGTAAATTAGCTATGCCAATAGTGTATAGATGCATTTACATTACAGTTACGCTTCTTCTTGTTTGATTTCCACCAATACTGCTGATGAACATCTACCATAACTTGTTAACTGGACGCTTCAAAACACCTCATAGTTTATTAGAGACAATTATGTTTTGGGTACAGCTATCATCATAGTCACAGTATTAAAGTATTACTGACAGTGGTGTTCTTTTCCTGACAATATCTGACACGGTTCTGAACTATTACTGACAGCAGGCCTATATTCCTGAAAATCAGTGTAAATGGGAAGACGGATTACTGACAGAAATTTTTTGGAGTAGACAAGTGTGAATGAGGTCGGCTCTATAAATGAGGTCGGCTCTATAAATGAGGTCGGCTGCATTCATTCACACTTATCCAATGGTGGATAAATGTGAATAAAGAGTCAGTTTAATGTGGCTGATAGCTTGCGAGAGAAGTTGAGTTGGTGATGGATTACATTCATCTTCATGGCATTAGAAAAGTTAAAAATATAAGACACAACTTTGTTTGTTTTCCAGAATGATGACGATGACATTCAGGAAGCCCTCAGATTCACAATGGATGTCGTCGGGGGAAAGTATGTCATTTATTGCTCTACTCTTTTCTATCCATGAATGTTTTCCTATTTGTCTTATTGCAACATCACCCAGCATGCTGACATGTTGGAAAATTAAACATTGAATTCAATTGTGGAGTGCTTGAGACATTCATACAGTATTTTCTTCCTTAGACGATAATTTTGTTATATTAGTCATAGATGTCTCTTTGACAGCCATAAAGTATGCTTATCAAAGCTTTGGCCTTGCATTATTTGTACCAAACAACATACTACTGTTGAAATTAAATACTTTCAAAATTGTTACAAAACATTTTTCAGTATTGTATGCAAACTTGATTGAAATAACTGTCATAGATGTTTATTTAGTTTGACATCTAACTGCAGAATGTTGCTCAGTTGTGATCTACTGCAGACAAACACAACACAATCTATGTCCTACTTTAGATACAACTCTGCGAAGAAGGACAATGACTTCATCTATCACGAGAAGGTGCCAGAGTTAGCCAGCTTACCAGATGTCAAAGGTATGTTCAATAATGTATGTATTGGAACAGCTTCATTCCAAACATGCACTCTCTACCTGCTGAAGTACACATTGACAGCAAAAAAGTAAAGGTAAGTTCTTATATAGCGCAGTATCCAGTCCTCAGGACTGCTCAAAGTGCTTTACATTTTACTGCCTGGCAGACCTGTGAACACCATCTCGACGTCTTTGGGAAGCATCCAGCCACGCTGCAATTAATGCGTGAAGAAAATTTGTACACAAATATCCACCACTGTCTATATCCAGGTACTTATACAGTTGAGTGTACTAGCAATGTAGAGTAAACGAACTTGCCCAAGGTTCGACACAGCAGCAAAGGATTCAAATCCAGGTTCTCTCAGCAATTTAGGAAAAATATTACCATTTTAAATGTGTGCACACTGGAGCGTTTGCAAGCAATGTAGTCATTTGCAATACGCCCATAATGCATTTCTCTATCTCGCACTAGATTTGTCATTCTTATTTTGTAACAGGAGCGTCTCTAGTGAAGGGCATCCCATTCAACACAGATGATTCCGAGGTGTCAGGGCCAGACATATTCCGCAAACTGGTGCCAATAGAGGCACATGAGGCATCATCTTTATACAGGTACGCTGACTTATGTATTTTATTTATACACCAATCCTCTCCCTTTCACCAGTCATGTTTTGTATTGTTTATGCATTCTTCCAGTTACCAGCAGGAGTCATGTATTTGTATTTGTTTCTATGCCCATCCTATCACCAGTCATGTATTTGTATTGTTTCTACACCCATCCTATCACCAGTCATGTATTTGTATTGTTTCTACATCCATCCTGTAAGCAGAACAGTCTGACAGGTGTGTTGGGCATGTGTCATTGTTGGTCGACAGCTTGACAAATGAACCTGTTGTTGTGTTGGCAGTGAAGAGAAGGCAAAGCTGCTCCGGCGGATTGGAGGCGCGATAGAGGAGAAAGACACAGAACTGAAGTGAGTTACACACTTCTTCCCTTCACATTGTCATAACAGTGACAGATCATGTATGTCCATGAATTCATATACTTGTAAACAAATGTGCTTAAATCTTATGAGCAAACATTATTTGTCATCAACTTGTTTCTCACAATAAACATGTAAATTTTTTAAATGCAAGAAAATGATTGTATGCTCCTGTGAGTTCTCTAATAGATTGCTTGCATCCATCAGGTATCGACACGTTGTAGTTTAAACGAAATGACCACCTGCTTGACATAATTATTTTAGTTTTTTTTTTATTCTCTACCAGTGCAAACCTTTGGTGCCATACCACATACAACGAAACTACTATATATGAGTTATAAAAACATTCAAAATATTTTGTGATCTACTAACCTAAAATTATTTATTAAAATTGATGATTTGAGATATATTTTTCTGTGTAGAATACATGTGATCTGCTAAAATTATTTAAAATGGTGATTTAAAATATATTTTTTTATATAGAATACATATGATATACTATAATTATTTACTAAAATTTGTGATTTAAAATACACTTATTTTCTATATAGAATACATGTGATGTATCAAACGAGCCTGTGAGTTGACCACTGGTTGCAGTCACTTCTTGGCGTCCTTGCAATTGGACATTGCCCATCTGCGTCCAGATGCTGGGGTGGACATCCTGCCTGATGCTCTCATGTCCAAGTGTGCTGCTCTCAGTGTGCGGCCGGAGGCGGTCACTGGCCTCGTCAAGTGTATGCGTTGTGAGTAGCGGTCACTCTGTCCAGCGGTCACTCTGTCCAGTTGTTTGAATATCCTTCAACATCTGTCTAAACTCAGTATGGAATGTTGTTGTTAAGCCTGATGTTACTAGCAGCACCCTGAGCGTGGTCATTGAACTATCTGACCACTGGACAGTGTGATTACTGAACAATCTACTTAGTGTACACTGTGTAGAGAGACGTGTCCACTTACCGTTCAGTTCCACCACTGGACATCCCTTACATTTGAGAGACCATTGGTGTGACAATCTGACTACTGAATTGCCTGCTCATTGGACATTCCCGTCATCAGACTGCCCACTTATGCACTATTAAGAGTTTGATGATAATCAGCTGACCATTCTTACCTTTGACTGCCCAATAATTGGGTGGTCTGACAACTAAACTGATAATTGAATTATCCACTCACTGGAGTTTCACCAGTAAGAACCCATCGGAGTCTTGACCTATAAACTGCCCCCTCACTGGACGTTCTGACCTGTCCATTGTATTGTTTCAGCTCTGGCCAACGTTGTAACGGATGTGGAGGGGAACATCCGGGAGATTATGGACCAGTTGGGAGAGGAACAGAAAGAGGAAACAGAGTTTCAGGTAACACTCAACTGTGTAGTCAGGCCACACCCAGTCTACATCACGGGAAAACTTAGGACAAATATTTTCATGTGGGAGTGTGTTTTCTAAATTCCTTTTCCATGCCATAGAAAATTATGGAATTTTGGTCATTCAATTAAGAAAGCTTGATAGGACAGAAACAAAATTGTGGTTATCATTATAACTACAGTGCTTCAGAAAATGTTCATTTTTCAGCAAGATTTTTAACAAGATTGCCGTCCAGAGCTACAAACACCAGACAGCATACGGACAAGGAAGTCTTTAGCTTATTGAGTCCAACAATTTTCCTCCTACGTATCACCCGCCCTCCCCAGATAGCTGTCAATTTTATTTTTGAACATTGCTAGCATTAACACAATCATCAGATAATTTGTTCCAGTCATTTATTTTCCTCTGAGAGAATGAGTTCTTTCTCATATTCATATCCAACCTACACTGTTCCTTAACTAATGCTGCATTATGCCCTCTAGTTCTACTGCCTTCTCTAAGTTTGAAGAAAATATTTCTATCAATATCTTTATAACCATTCAATATCTTAAAAACTTCTATTTAGTCTCCTCTTAGTCTCCTGGTCTCTAGTGTAAGCAACTCGCATTCTAATAGGCAGCTTTCATAACTAAGATCTTTCAGTTCAGGAATCAGCTTGGTTGCTCTTCGTTGTACTCTTTCTAACTTATCTATGTCCTCCTTACGATACGACCTCCATTCTTGTATACAATATTACATATATTCATAGTAATGGTTACAAGTTCTAAAAATTACTATAATTATTACATCATTGTAAAGCTGGCAATAAATAACAGTTCATGACTACTGCATAAGAATTCAATTCATTTAGAATTTAAAATCTGTATCATAATTTTATATAAATATGTGCATGTTATTTCATAAACTGTTGTTCTAGACATGACAGTGTTACTTACGCTTACGAATCCCTTGGGCGCCACGTGTTGCATAGGGCATGCACAAAAGTCCGCCCTGTCAGCCGCCCTCCGTGCCCAGGATTTCTACCCAAACGCATCTTGTTCTTTCTCCACCATTCGTCGCCTTTTTTGGTCTTCATAATACCGTTAAAGGAGGGGGATTTGTCCACTCATTTCTATTGTAAAAAAGTATACAGTAAAAATGTATCTGTTCTGACCTACTTCGCCACCCAGATTTTTTTATTAACCAAACAACTTTTGAATTGAACAGTTCAGTGTTTACAAAAATCGGTGAACTCTCATTCAAATCCACAAACTCGGATAATGTTTGGAATGCGATGGCATATTACGTGACGCACACATCTGTCTCATTAGTAATTGAACCTGCTGCGAGACCATCAAAAGTGACACGGTGCCAGATACATCAGTTGTTTCCTCCTGAAACACTTAAACTACAACAACAACAACAAATGGTTCATTAAATCACATTTTGGCAGTCGGTGTGTTCCACAACAACAACAAATGGTTCACTAAAACACATTTTAGCAGTCGGTGTGATGTGTTCAACAACAACAAATGGTTCACTAAAACACATTTTGGCAGTCAGTGTGTTATAGTAGATGTAGTTTACACTGCAGAACATGAGTTTACAATAAAAACACAGACAACCTCCGTTTGAAATGGCAGACCTGGAGAATTGACTGTTATCACACATTGCTGTTGCCAGGCCCAGTTTGGTAAGCGCGCATTCAACGTGACCCTGGCGGAGATCAAGAAGGAGTGTGATAAATACGAAGATGCTACAAAGAAGGGGGCCGAATCAAATGCAGAGCTACACAGAGCCATGGACACACACATCACTAACCTGAAGATGCTCTCTCTGCCGCCGGAAGAACTCGCCAAGGCTCTACCCGCTGTCTCTCCCTCCGGCAGTAAGTGTCACTGTGTCATCCCATCTCTCAGTTTCTCGCATATCATCATGACGTGTCTGCTAATGATATTGTCCATGTGTGGTAGGCGGGCATGACCAACAAAACTGTTTTACAGTTTACTTTTTTGTTCTGGGCTGTTCTACTTGTTCTAGAGCAACTAGAACAGCCCAGAGAGAGAGAGAGTTTATAGTGGATGTTAACTTGTAAGTGCTGAGGACGAAGTGACGGTGAAAGAGAGACTGTTTATACAATGAGTGTTAACTTGTAGGTGCTGAGGATGACCTGACAGTGAAAGTGAGACTGTTTATACAATGGGTGTTAACTTGTAGGTGCTGCGGATGACCTGACAGTGAAAGAGAGACTGTTTATACAATGGGTGTTAACTTGTAGGTGCTGCGGATGACCTGACAGTGAAAGAGAGACTGTTTATACAATGGGTGTTAACTTGTAGGTGCTGCAGATGACCTGACAGTGAAAGAGAGACCGTTTATACAATGGGTGTTAACTTGTAGGTGCTGAAGACGATCTGACAGTGAAAGTGAGACCGTTTATACAATGGGTGTTAACTTGTAGGTGCTGAAGACAACCTGACAGTGAAAGAGAGACCGTTTATACAATGGGTGTTAACTTGTAGGTGCTGAAGACGACCTGACATTGAAAGAGAGACCGTTTATACAATGGGTGTTAACTTGTAGGTGCTGAAGACGACCTGACAGTGAAAGAGAGACCGTTTATACAATGGGTGTTAACTTGTAGGTGCTGAAGACGACCTGACAGTGAAAGAGAGACCGTTTATACAATGGGTGTTAACTTGTAGGTGCTGAAGACGACCTGACAGTGAAAGAGAGACCGTTTATACAATGGGTGTTAACTTGTAGGTGCTGAAGACGACCTGACAGTGAAAGCGAGACTGTTTATACAATGGGTGTTAACTTGTAGGTGCTGAAGACGATCTGAAAGTGAAAGAGAGACCGTTTTACAATGGGTATTAACTTGTAGGTGCTGAAGTCGACCTGACAGTGAAAGAGAGACCGTTTATACAATGGGTGTTAACTTGCAGGTGCTGAAGACGACCTGACAGTGAAGGAGATGGAGCGACTCTTCATGAAAGTGGATGAGATGAAGAATCAGAGACACGTGTTCGGTGAACAGTTCCGAGAGCAGGTTCACACGGATGACATCACGAACGCTCTGGTGACAAGAGAGGAAGTTAACCAAGAGGTCAGTGTGTGTGAACGATTTGCACATTGTGGCACTTTATTATATCTTAAATGAAAATGTATAATATTAATAATAAGAAATAACAAATAATCCTAAAACTACTAAAATACAGAGCCCTCGCTAAGGTTTGTGGAAAGGGGTAATGTACCCCCTGCTGTTGAAAACAAGGGGTAAAAAATTAAATCAAGGGGTAATTTGTTCTGGTTTTCGACTGCCATTGGGAGATGGTATGGGAGAGTGTCCATCTGTACGTGTGAGGGCGTGTATGTTTTTAGTCAGAACAGTGATAGCCTGTGATTGTTTTAAACACAGAGACAATGTTGTCTTCCAATAAAGTTCCGTAAACAGCTGGCATGAGTAGTTCTCGGATGATGAATGATAAGAAGAAATGTATATTTCGCACATCATCTGCACTTGTCATACAGATATGAGATTTTCTTCAGGTATCAATTGATCTTTTATATAATTAAGGCCAGACATGGCAGGTGGATAGGATTATTTTATAATTTATGCAAATAGTCCAATTTATTCTACCAAAATTATAGAATTGAGAGGTATGTCATACAAGTAAGCTCTTTATTGATAGCAAACGTAAAAGCTATCATAATCTGGCAGAAAACCATTTTGAGTATTTTTGTAAAAAAACACCATTTTGCTTGGGGTGTCTGGTCTAAAGATTGTCATGAAAAATATGCAAAAGATAACCAATTTATTTTAATATTATTTATTTTAAAGTTCCAGCTGCTGCCCTGCAAATGTCCATGTTCTGTTAATGAGTGTGCAATACATTTAACTTTCTACACAACTTGCCCTGCGGCTGAGAATTTGCATGTTCTGTGGGTGTCCAACACATTATTTACGCAACTAAACGATATTCTTATCTCGTTTCTTGTTTACAATGCAATCATTCCACGTAGAAAAACATACTTTTTAAATATCTTATGCGCCTTTGTTGTTAAAATATTGCTGCGGTTTGCATCCGATGTGAGCGATAATACAAGCCAGTGGCGTTCCCAGACAACGTCGACGACGTTCACTTCCGATGCAGTCCGAGGCGCCAGTTGGACTGCAAGCATGCACGCATATAATGATATGTAATATCAGAGCTGTAACAAGTACATTTATTTTGTACTTGAGTAAACATACAAGTAACTTTGGAAAAAGCTACTCAAGTAAAAATAAAAGTACTTTTTGAAAAATGTACTTGAAGTACAAATAAAAAATAAACAAATGTACTTGAAGTAAATGCAAAAGTACTTTTCTAAAAAAACTTTTGACATGGTCACCCACTGCAAACAAACAAGTAAATTCAGTAGTGTGCAAAACAAACACTTTATTGAACAGGACAGGATCTTCAGCAGGATACAGTGACAGGCTCCTCAAACAAACTATACATACTATGCAAGACAGCGACAAAAGAAATAAAATAATGGTAATACCCTATTCAGTAGTGTTTGTCAGTGAACACTAAATATTGTCTACGACCAGGCCTGAGGGTCAATATGTGAGACAAAATATTGAAAACATGAACCAAGAATACATATAAACAACATTTATAGGCCCTAACAATACTTAGTTTATTATTAAGATAAATCTGAGTAACCATTAGCAGTTTAAATTGCCACAGCTAAGGGAATGTTTTGGGGCGATAATGTGTGAATTTCGACATGCGTTTATCACTAATGCAATTCGGGACGTTATTTAGGTCACTAATAGCTCGAACCTAAATCTAAGAACATGTTTTGTTCATATTAAATGCACTTTTTGTACGAATAACGATAAGGCAAGAATACCTTTTAGCTGCATAGGTCTAACACTAAAATAATTTACCGACCACGTGTGTAAGGAAGGTTTGAAGGTGATCAACAGATCTGGCATATCGATGCACACAACAAACAGATCAACTTAACAGAAGCCCCGTGAACTGACTTAATCTCAAACATACTGGATAAGTATGGCTGTGGATGCAGCAAACAGATCAACTTAACAGAAGCCCAGTGAACTGACTTAATCTCAAACATACTAGATAAGTATGGCCATGGATGCAGCAAACAGATCAACTTAACAGAAGCCCAGTGAACTGACTTAATCTCAAACATACTGGATAAGTATGGCCATGGATGCAGCAAACAGATCAACTTAACAGAAGCCCCGTGAACTGACTTAATCTCAAACATACTAGATAAGTATGGCTGTGGATGCAGCAAACAGATCAACTTAACAGAAGCCCCGTGAACTGACTTAATCTCAAACATACTGGATAAGTATGGCTGTGGATGCAGCAAACAGATCAACTTAACAGAAGCCCCGTGAACTGACTTAATCTCAAACATACTGGATAAGTATGGCTGTGGATGCAGCAAACAGATCAACTTAACAGAAGCCCCGTGAACTGACTTAATCTCAAACATACTGGATAAGTATGGCCATGGATGCAGCAAACAGATCAACTTAACAGAAGCCCCGTGAACTGACTTAATCTCAAACATACTGGATAAGTATGGCTGTGGATGCAGCAAACAGATCAACTTAACAGAAGCCCCGTGAACTGACTTAATCTCAAACATACTAGATAAGTATGGCCATGGATGCAGCAAACAGATCAACTTAACAGAAGCCCAGTGAACTGACTTAATCTCAAACATACTGGATAAGTATGGCCATGGATGCAGCAAACAGATCAACTTAACAGAAGCCCCGTGAACTGACTTAATCTCAAACATACTGGATAAGTATGGCTGTGGATGCAGCAAACAGATCAACTTAACAGAAGCCCCGTGAACTGACTTAATCTCAAACATACTGGATAAGTATGGCCATGGATGCAGCAAACAGATCAACTTAACAGAAGCCCCGTGAACTGACTTAATCTCAAACATACTGGATAAGTATGGCTGTGGATGCAGCAAACAGATCAACTTAACAGAAGCCCCGTGAACTGACTTAATCTCAAACATACTAGATAAGTATGGCTGTGGATGCAGCAAATGATCGTTTTCGGCTGATCCTTCCATGATAAATCTTTGAACGCGAGTGACATCATATAATCTTGGCAATGTTCATGCCACCTGGTGATCATGCCTGGTAATGGCAATGATAGGCCAATCAGAAAAGACTACCAGTTGTTGCTCCGGCTGATATCTATTTATAGTTCCGGGCTTCAGGCATTATCGTTCGTTACTAATATTTTTGGAGCTCCAAATTGTTAACGCATAAATTATGGATACTTACCTGTTACATTTATGAAAAGTACACACATTTGTACTTCGTTACAAGTAAAAGTACTCCTTAAAAAATGTACTTCGTTACTCACGAAAAGTAAAACTTTTCTACTCAAGTACAGTAACGAAGTACTTGTACTTCGTTACGTCCCAGCTCTGCGTAATATTACTTGCAAGTCCACATATTGTCGAGAAGTTAAAATAAATAAGTTTTTTTAATTTAAAAAGCAAACCCAGTTATCGTTTTCTTGCTGACCTATATTATAAACCAGGCACAAAAATAACCATGTAGTCCTAGGCTAGGACCTAGTCGTAGAACTTCCAAACTTCTTCACAACATGTCAACAATTTCTATGACACATGTATATAATTATACATATCACATATAAAATACACTTACTATCTTATAACGATCACTATTTACAAAAACGTAAGATGTGTTTGTGTTACGGCGACGTTTTGCAATTGCTACGACGATGTATGACTAGTCTATGGCTTTTACCAAACTCCCTGGACAAGGCTCGTGGCGTGCGTCCGGTTCACGGGAAGCGCGCGCTCACACGGATCACTAGTAAAACGTATCAGTTTCCAGACCAGTGTTCACAAAACTTCACCTGCTTCATAATTTTTGCCGACGCAGTTTTCTGGCGCGGCGAACCCCGACTGCGTGCACCAGGGCAGGTTAAAAACATGTCACTGCCGATGCGTAGGTTCATGCAATGGTGTCCAAAATAATGCGTGAAATTCCAAAAATCATGCGTATATACACATAATATTATGCTAACGGGAGCTCTGAAATACTAAATGTATGGTTGCTATTGCAATAAATCAAAAACTACTGAAGATACTCCAACAAATGAGGTACCATTTTAAAGCTTATAATCCAGGTAATCCAAAAGGTCAAATTTTGCAACATAATACCTGTGGCAGGTGACATTTTTATGTTTTTTGAAATAGCCTACCATTGCTGTGTTCCGTGTAGGAGTTCTTCAATGTACAGTTGAAGAAGCATGACAAGCAAGTGGCTCTGATAGAGCAGAACCTCACAGCTCAGAAGAACATTCTACAAGCCCTGACTGAGACCAATGCCAAGTACGCGCCAGTCAAGAAACAACTCGCAGACGCCATGCATAGGTAACACTCTTGAATACACTCTGAATGCGAATCAACTGAAGTTTCAGAGCTGCATAACTTTGGAAATATACATTAACAATTGCTTTTGTCTGATTTTTAAATGTGTACTTGTAGTAGTACAATGTTTGGAAGATCAGATTCTCATCAAGGGGAGAAGGGTTCAAATAATTTTGATCCCATTGTTAAACCCAGGTAATACCGACTACCTGGCTGTTGACAGTGGTGGACATGTGTGATTGTGGATGAATAGCCATTGTGCATTAATTACAGCATGACAGAATGTTTTCTAGAAAACTGGAACTGGTGTTGGAATGATTGCCACGGTGAAGTGTTAAGTTGTTTGAACGGCCCAGAGGACCGGATTGCATGCTTACGCTAAGTACTTACCTCAAAACTTATGACTGCAAACAGTCCTGTTTAGGATAGATGGCGTCCACAACAGGTTTTTTATTTCCCTGTGTGGGACTTTTTACTTCCATGACATAGATACCAGATAACAGACCGGCAGCTTCAGACGTCTCTTCTGAAAGACAGGCACAATATGTTTTGAAACACCAGCGGGTGGAAAAAACCATCATCTGCTCAATTGACAGTCAGATGCTTTAAATACTGTTCCACACTAATGGTTGCATTATCAGTGCATCCTTGATCATGTAACATTGACGTTACAGACGTGTACGGTGATCCAGGGTCTGATGGTGTCATTTGACGTATTTACAGACATGACAAGGTGATCCAGGGTCTGATGTTGTCGTTTGATGTGTTTACAGACGTGACAGGGTATCCAGGGTCTGATGTTTTCATTTGACGTATTTACAGATGTGACAAGGTGATCCAGGGTCTGACGTTCTCATTTGACGTGTTTACAGACGTGATCCGGGGTCTGATGTTGTCGTTTGATGTGTTTATAGACGTGACAAGGTGATCTGGGGTCTGATGTTGTCGTTTGACGTGTTTATAGACGTGACAAGGTGATCCGGGGTCTGATGTTGTTGTTTGACGTGTTTATAGACGTGACAAGATGATCCAGGGTCTGATGTTGTTGTTTGACGTGTTTATAGACGTGACAAGATGATCCAGGGTCTGATGTTGTTGTTTGACGTGTTTATAGACGTGACAAGATGATCCGGGGTCTGATGTTGTTGTTTGACGTGTTTATAGACGTGACAAGATGATCCAGGGTCTGATGTTGTTGTTTGACGTGTTTATAGACGTGACAAGATGATCCGGGGTCTGATGTTGTTGTTTGACGTGTTTATAGACGTGACAAGATGATCCAGGGTCTGATGTTGTTGTTTGACGTGTTTACAGACGTGACAAGGTGATCCAGGGTCTGATGTTGTCGTTTGACGTGTTTACAGACGTGACAAGGTGATTCAGGGTCTGGTGTTCTCATTTGACGTGTTTATAGACGTGACAAGGTGATCTAGGGTCTGATGTTGTCGTTTGACGTGTTTACAGACGTGACGAGGTGATCCAGGGTCTGATGTTGTCGTTTGACATGTTTACAGACGTGACAAGGTGATCCAGGGTCTGATGTTGTCGTTTGACGTCTATGACGACCTGCTGGCTAAGTGTCACAAGGGCGTAGAGTTCTACGAGCGAATCCAAGCGAATGTGACAACACTGCTGGAGCGCACAGAGAGGGTCTGTCGCATGCAACATGAGGAGAGGCAACAGATTCTCACCAGACGCCAACCCAAAGGTGAGGGTAACAACGCTTTATTTTCTCATATCCACACTAGACACAAACCCAAGGGTGAGGGTAATAACCCTTTATTGTCTCATAACCACACCAGACACCAAATGAAGGGTGAGGGTAACTACCCTTAATTGTCTCATATCCACACCAGACACCATCTGTTGATTACCAATAAGTGACACGTTAGAATGTGTGCTGGTGCAGTTTGCTGTAAAGTTCCTGTCAGGATTAAAGTGAACCAACTAAGCAAATTACTCTGTTTTCATCTACAGCTGCAGCACCAGCTAGACCCATCACAAACAAGTCGGCCTTACTACCATCAGGACTACCAGTTGGGCAGCCTGACACCCAGCCCAAGCTGAAGGACTACCTGCCATTCATGAAGCCTGCGTCGTTCGGCCAGGGTTCAGCCGCCCCACTTGGAGGTCCAAGCAATCCCTACATTGGGGTGCCGCCGACCCTTAGCAACATACCCCAGCTTCCTAGTCACATCGGCAGCGCTTCGGCACCTGGCAGCCAATCAGCATCGCCAATGCATTTGCCTCAGCTCGCTGCGAGCCAACCAGCATCGCCGGCACACGCCACGATTCCGTGTAAACCACTGTCGACGCACGGTTACTCCCCAGGTGTCGGCACAGTCAACCAAGCCGGAGTTCCACGGACAATGCCGGTTACGACTGGAGTAACGTCGCAGTATCCCAGCACGGCCGCGGGCGTTAACTACAGTGGTGCCACCATGCAGATGTATTACTCGACACCGTGTCACAATCAGACACAGTTGCCTCCCGGGGATAAATCAACGAATGCGCCTGTGAGTGCCATGCAACAGTACCAGATGCCTGGGCACACGGGCGGTGGTGCAGCACCGCTGGTGGTTGGTGGTGCACGCGGTTCCATACAGTCACCAAGTGGCACGGCACTTCCGCACCTGTCCAGCCAATCAAATGTCTACATGACAACCCCGCAATCGGGGATTCAGTCAGGCATGCCTTCCTCCTACCCGGGCATTCCTCATGGGAGCACTCGATCCCAGGTACCTGTGCCTTCTCCCATCACCACACTCCCGCAGGCTCAACCCCAGGCTCAGGGGTCGGCATACACCGCAGGAACGGCGCTGATCTCCAACCCGAACATGGCACAGCAGTACCGCCAGGTGGCACCACAGCAAGCGCCGGGAAACATACCTCACATGTTGCCGTCGTTACCACCAGGGGGCGCTCAGTACCTACCGGGTTATCCAACATCACAAACTGGCAAATACCAGCCACAGTCGTATCTACCCAGTGATGCAGGGCAGAGGGGGGCTGGGCAGGCAGTGCAACAGCCGGGCTCACTCCCCCTGCAGGGACAGCCGGGTATACAGTCGTACCTCCAGCAGACAGGACAGACCACCAACACTGTGCCGGGCCAACAGGTAGGCTACAGACCACAGGCCACCCCAGGGGGGTTTCAACCCACCGCAGGACAACAGCAGCCTCACCAAACTCAGGGCGTACCCTCTCAGTCTGTGGGGGGTTCTCAGCAAGGGCTACAGATTGGTTACCAAGGAACATCCCACCCCCTCGCCGGGACTCACAGAGGGTATGAACCACACTCACAGGGTACCAACATGCAAGCAGCCTCACAGAGTACCAACATGCAAGCAGTCTATCAGCCACAGATACCAAATAGCAGTGCCAACATGCACACTGGGTATCAATCACAGTTACCAAGTAGCAATACCAATGCACAAACTGGGTATCTGCAACAATTACCAAGTAGCAGTACCAACATGCAAACTAACTATCATCCACAAATACAAAATACCAATAACAACATGTCAACAGCCTATCATCCACAAATACCAAGTAGCAATGCCAACATGTCAACAGCCTATCAGTCACAGTTACCAAGTAGCTATACCAACATGCAAGCTGCATATCAGCCACAATTTCAGAGTAACAATATCAGTATTCAAGCCGCCTATCCACCCCAATCACAGGCAAACAATGCCAACATGCAACCTACCTATCAACCCCAATCACAGGCAAACAATGCCAACATGCAACCTACCTATCAACCCCAATCACAGGCAAACAATGCCAACATGCAACCTACCTATCGCCCTCAGTTACAGAGTAATGTCAACAGCAATATCAACACACAAGCTGCCTATCAACCACAATCACAAGCTAACAATATCAACACACAAGTTGCCTATCAACCACAATCACAAGCTGCCTATCAACCACAATCACAAGCTAAAAATATCAACACACAAGTTGCCTATCAACCACAATCACAAGCTAACATTGTTAACACGCAAGCTGCCTATCGACCCCAGTTGCAGAGTAATGCTGCCAATCCACAGGCGATGTACCAGATACCAGCGAGTGCAGTCTATCAGCCTCAACCACAGCAGCAGCAGTGGCAACAACCACAGCAGCAGCTGCAACCACAAAATCAGCAACTACAACTGCAGCAACAACAGCCGCTGCAGCCAAGCGTACAACAACCGCCCCCTCTGCCAGCGCCCCTGCAGCCCACCCCGGCGGCACCAACAACCGTCCTGACAGCCAGCAAACGCCCTGAGAGGGCGAGCTCCCTCCCACCCGACCCCAAGGCTCCCCCCGCCAACCACAGCCGACAGAACTCAAACGCTTCCAACTGTTCCTCCCTGGACAACATCTTCTCCACCAGTCCTGAGTCGAGCACGTGCTCGGAAGGCGTGCTGCAGCCGCGCGTCATTACAACTGAGGAGGTACAGAGGCTGAGAGAGGAGGAGGAGAAGAACCAGCTGAAGGTGGACGCGCAGAAGGACCCCTACGTGGACCCCGCAGTCCTCGACAGGTTCGTCGCCCAGGTTAGCAAGTTCGAGAAGCTCGTCGATGGTCTCACGAAGCACACGCTCAACGGGCCGACACCGCTCGATAAGGAGTGGAAGGTTGGTGATGTTTTGTAGGGTCTTGGCAGTGTTATGTGAACATTCCAATTGTATTATGTAAATGTGCTGGTGAATGTTCCTTTTAAATGAAAGTATAGCTACCTTTAGATACTAGAAAATGCGCTCTATGGAACTACGGAGTAAAGTTTGTTTCTCATTACTTAGATCGAACACTTGATTGTGAGCCTCTTATTCATAGATTGCAAGCCTATTTCTGTTGGTACGACCAAGCTGTTGAGGTTTACTATTGATATGTTCAGGCCTCTATACAAGAATACAAATTTCTTGGATTTTATTATTGGGCCTGCAAAGGTGAGAATTTTTAGATTCGTAGAAACTTATAAAATGGCAATTGAGTGATAATGCAACTGTGTGATAGTAAATACTAATAAGGACTTTGTTCTCTTCTTGAAGGATCTGAATGATGATCAGGACCAGTTTTCTCGCAAGTGTTCAATGGCAATCGCCCGCTGCTATCCACTCAAGAACCACTACCCACACGTCATGCCTTGTAAGTAGTTGCCACTAGGCAGCTCCCTTGACATTCTTTTGTCATTCTGGCACCCTTTCAGAACAACAATGTTTGCTCCATATGTATGGCATTTAACCTTAGAATCTGCCCCCCCCCCCACATACACACACTCACACAGACACACATTCACTCACACAGACACTCACTCACAGACTCACTCACTCACTCACACACACACACTCACAAACGCACACATACACACACACGAAAGAATGAATTAATGTCCTTGTCCTTCGTGCTGTAGCCATATCATCCATACTCATATATATATTTGTAATATTATATAGTACAGCGTGCTGTAGGTTTATTATTGTTGTTTTCAGATGATGCATCCCGGGTGCTGTTGACAGGAGGCAAAGATGATTATATCAATGCTAGCCACATTGGGGTAAGACTGTTTCCTATAATTGGACATTTCCATTGAGACAGTGGTGCAAAAGTAGGTCTGTGTGGCACACTCTGACTTTGATTCAGGCTAAGGTGGGATTGTCTTTGAAAAGATTCATGATCATTATATTGGAATTATATGTGACAACAATCTAGAAATAGTATCCCAAATCCATGTTCCGTGTCCTGACGTTTTTAAGACGACAGTAATCTAAAAATATTGTCTACAGGTCATGTTCTGTATCCTGGCTTTACTGCCAGCCACTGCATGTTTTCACATATCCTCCGCTCTGCCCCAGGACCTGGTCGCGTCGTGTCCCAAGGTGATTGCCACCCAGCACCCACTGCCTGCGACGGTTGTAGACTTCTGGCAGATGGTGTATGAGCAGGGCACGGAAGTCATCGTCATGCTGTGTCACACCAACGAACTCAACAAGGTCGGTCTTACACTCTTACTGACAGAAGGACAAACTCAGTACATATGCCTCACATTGCTGATAGATTTATCAGCTTTGTAGTTGAGAATAAAATGATTACTGTTGTTGATTTGATCAGGATCTTGATTTCATTTAAATTTTCTTAGATCTGTGTTTTAATGTACATTTTGTTGTAATAATAATGGTACACTTCTAAAGCAGTTGACTTATGTCATGCATGACTTTGTACTCTTAGGTTTTTTAATACAACCTTCAAAGATACATATTTGGAGAATAATAATTCTGTAACTCTAAATTTAATCTCCCTAAAAACTACACATTGTGCTAATTATCTCCAATGTTTCCAGATATGCGTGGACTCATTGTCTTTAAACGGAAGCAGTCTTCCTAGTTTTTCATTTATTAATTAATGTGATGTTCTTAAGATTGTACTAACTATGTTGAAGCTGTACAGCCCTCTAAATTGTATTTAGTAAGCTCGTAACAACGTTCGCAATTTGAAGGTACGACCCCAGAGAATGTTCAAATAGTAAACAAAACATCCAGTTTCAAAACAAGCTTTATTTACAATACAGCCAAGTTAGGATGCGTGCTCTTTGATGTTCAGTGCTGTTCCATTTTCCAACATTCAATAAAGCAGACTACCTGTTACAATTACTACACCCGCTAGTTCCGGGTAGATGAACAGTGTCGCTCCCCTTAATCTTTTTCACAAAGTTTCTCTACGGTGTTAATACAGAGGTTACACCCGTACTGGCCGGAGGTCAAGGGTCAAGCGGTGACCTTTGGGTCGTTCTCTGTCAGTCTGCAGTCGGTGCAGACAAAGCAGGCGTGGACGGAACACATCCTCTCTTTCACAAACAACAAGGTAAGAAGTGATGGCATACCCACATGTATGACTATGTATACCCACACACGTGCTAGCAGGCGCGTGCACATGTGCGCATACACACCTGCACGTGCAAATACACGTCATTACTTCAGGTTAGATTAACTAAAAAGTTCACTTAATATTACAGTAGCCAGGAATTTTTAATCTAGTATAATTCTAACTTAAATACACAAATTGTTTTACAGTTACCAAAAGGCACTATCAGAAACACTTTGTTTTAAGAGTGATTCTTTTTAACAAAACGTTTTACATTGTAGAATGTGAAAACCAAGAGGTTATGAGTTTACATTGATCAGAAATTTGCATAGATCTTCTGCTTGAAGCAAATGCTTTGTAACATCAGTTTCACAATTCAGTTTGTACCTACAAATACAAGGTTGTTTTAGTGTATCCACACATCAGGGTGCACATTGACTTTAGTCGACAGGTAGTCCGTCGGACTGGCTGACTCAGAAACAACTAGTCCTGATATTGTTTTACTAGCCCTTAAAAATAAATGTGTTGTATCATACATGTGTGTGTGTGAGACAGTTACGGCACACAGTAAAACTAAGTGGCTTTATTTAATCAAGAAAACGAGCCGTTTCTCATTTCAGTTGAATGTTCAACTAAATGTGTCGTTAATAGAAACAAATATAAGTGATTTGTACATCCAGTTGCAAAATCGTCAGAAGAAATAACTAGTTTAATTAGGGGCAGCAAACAGCAGTGGTGGACAAGGCGATGTCGGCAGAACTTGAAGCCAGACGCCGACATTTCATTAGTATTTCCTTTCCCGAAGCCAGCAACTGAACAATCAGTAACATTGCTCACATTTCGTAATGTGCTAAGGTAATTACCCAATGCGGGAATAACGTAACTACAATGGGATAGGCAACGCTACCTATCCTAACCGGATGTAAACAGCCGTCATTTACATTCTCCACGTTCAACAAGTTTCCCATTCTACGGTCGTACGGAATATTTAGCTGCGTGTGATAAAATGCTACCTTATTGTCTTTTTTTGTTTTATTCCATCACAACACCCAACTAGCATACATGTACACAGCGTAAATTAATTCACATAATCACAGCTAGTCCAATGAGACTGTTCCTCTAAACATGGACTAGTCCGGTAACTGAAACTACTCGTCCGGTACGATTGGACCGGCCTTATTCCGCAGCCTTATTCCACAGCCTGCCTCACATATTTTTAATGTATTTTCACATGAGTTTTGTTCCATTCAGACTCATCAGACTCGACCCGTGGTCCACCTACAGTTCACCCACTGGCCACCAAGGTGAGAACCACTTTGTCTCAACACTGTCCTTGTGGGTTCTGTGGTATGAGTATATAGGAATATGGTCATCTGATCCGATAAGACTCTAGCCAGATTTCTCTCGAAGCCACATTTCTTTTGCACAATTTCAATTAATTACAGTAAGTTTTACTTACTTTCAACACAACAAAATGCCTGATGCTGTCTTGCTTAGACATTGTAATCCAATCTTGATTTCAGATCAGCTGTTGAAATATTGACAGTTAACATTTTGGTTCGTTTGAAAGAAATAATAATACAGTAGATTCACTGTACGAATTTTGATGCAAGACACATCCACAATAACAACTTTGAAATGCCCATTCTAGCCTGCACTGTTTTATGAATCCACAGGTGTACGGAAGACTGGATATAATGACATTTTACCAAGCCTAAACATGTTTTTAGCAAGCGTCCACACACGAGGTGATTTGATGAAGGTATGTTTATGTTTCAGTGGTGAGCCAGAGAGTCCTTCCCTCCTGCTGCAGTTCATCTCTCAGGTTCACTCTTTCTACATCCAACAGCGCAATCTAGTGAAGCCAATAGTAGTTCACTGTAGGTGAGTCCCTCCTGTTTAGTATCAACTATGACATGCTAGCTCATCTCTGTAAACATGTTGTTAGTATTGATGAAATCATTCAAACAGGAATTTATGTATTAAAAATCAAAACTAATTCTTTCGATTGTTTTAACAAAACTTATTAAATTGATTGTGTATATGAACATTTGATTCATGATAGGCTAACTGAACTGCAGAAGCAACTGTAAATAAAAGTGTTCATTATCCCTGGCATTAGTCTTTCAAGTCACCAGGATTCCATAGTTTAGTTCATCTCTCTAACAGCCACAAACACTTTCAGCAATGGTGTCGGTCGCACGGGCACATTCTGTGTTATCTACATGGGGGTTCAAGAGGTCAACCGAGGTCACGGAATCGTCGACATCGCGGAGCTGGTGCAGCGACTGCGCCAGAGACGCAAGTACATGGTGGAGGAGCAGAGCCAACTCGCATTCAGCTACCGCGCCATTCTCTACTTTGCACAGGACCTCCTCATGAAACGTTAGTGTCCTCTTACTGTGTACTCTTAGCCTTCAGTTACCACACCATTCTCTATGTCACAAAGGACCTCCTCATGAAATGTTAGTGTCCTCTTACTGTGTTGTCTTAGCCTTCAGTTACCACACCATTCTCTATGTCACAAAGGACCTCCTCATGAAATGTTAGTGTCCTCTTACTGTGTTGTCTTAGCCTTCAGTTACCACACCATTCTCTATATCACACAGGACCTCCTCATGAAACGTTAGTGTCCTCTTATTGTGTTGTCTTAGCCTTCAGTTACCACGCCATTCTCTATGTCACAAAGGACCTCCTCATGAAATGTTAGTGTCCTCTTACTGTGTTGTCTTAGCCTTCAGTTATCACACCATTCTTTATGTCACAAAGGACCTCCTCATGAAACGTTAGTGTCCTCTTATTGTGTTGTCTTAGCCTTCAGTTACCACGCCATTCTCTGTGTCACAAAGGACCTCCTCATGAAACGTTAGTGTCCTCTTACTGTGTTGTCTTAGCCTTCAGTTACCACGCCATTCTCTATGTCACAAAGGACCTCCTCATGAAACGTTAGTGTCCTCTTACTGTGTTGTCTTAGCCTTCAGTTACCACACCATTCTCTATGTCACAAAGGACCTCCTCATGAAATGTTAGTGTCCTCTTACTGTGTTGTCTTAGCCTTCAGTTACCACACCATTCTCTATATCACACAGGACCTCCTCATGAAACGTTAGTGTCCTCTTACTGTGTTGTCTTAGCCTTCAGTCAGGACCTCCTCATGAAAAGTGTCCTCTTAGTTGTCTTAGCCTTCAGTTCATTCTCATGTCACAAAGGACCTCCTCGTTAGTGTCCTCTTACTGTGTTGTCTTAGCCTTCAGTTACCAACCATTCTCTGTGTCACAAAGGACCTCCTCATGAAACGTTAGTCCTCTTACTGTGTTGTCTTAGCCTTCAGTTACCAACCATTCTCTGTGTCACAAAGGACCTCCTCATGAAACGTTAGTGTCCTCTTACTGTGTTGTCTTAGCCTTCAGTTACCAACCATTCTCTGTGTCACAAAGGACCTCCTCATGAAACGTTAGTGTCCTCTTACTGTGTTGTCTTAGCCTTCAGTTACCACACCATTCTCTATGTCACAAAGGACCTCCTCATGAAACGTTAGTGTCCTCTTACTTAGCCTTCAGTTATCACACCATTCTTTATGTCACAAAGGACCTCCTCATGAAACGTTAGTGTCCTCTTATTGTGTTGTCTTAGCCTTCAGTTACCACGCCATTCTCTGTGTCACAAAGGACCTCCTCATGAAACGTTAGTGTCCTCTTACTGTGTTGTCTTAGCCTTCAGTTACCACGCCATTCTCTATGTCACAAAGGACCTCCTCATGAAACGTTAGTGTCCTCTTACTGTGTTGTCTTAGCCTTCAGTTACCAACCATTCTCTGTCACAAAGGACCTCCTCATGAAACGTTAGTGTCCTCTTACTGTGTTGTCTGTAGCCTTCCAGTACCAACCATTCTCTGTGTCACAAAGGACCTCCTCATGAAACGTTAGTCCTCTTACTGTGTTGTCTTAGCCTTCAGTTACCAACCATTCTCTGTGTCACAAAGGACCTCCTCATGAAACGTTAGTGTCCTCTTACTGTGTTGTCTTAGCCTTCAGTTATCAACCATTCTCTGTGTCACAAAGGACCTCCTCATGAAACGTTAGTGTCCTCTTACTGTGTTGTCTTAGCCTTCAGTTACCAACCATTCTCTGTGTCACAAAGGACCCTCCCCTCATGAAATGTTAGTGTCCTCTTTTACTGTGCTTTGTCTTTTAGCTCTCTTCAGTTATCAACCATTCTCTTGTGTCACAAAGGACCTCCTCATGAAACGTTAGTGTCCTCTTACTGTGTTGTATTAGCCTTCAGTTACCAACCATTCTCTGTGTCACAAAGGACCTCCTCATGAAACGTTAGTGTCCTCTTACTGTGTTGTCTTAGCCTTCAGTTACCACATCATTCTCTATTTCACAAAGGACCTCCTCATGAAACGTTAGTGTCCTCTTACTGTGTTGTCTTAGCCTTCAGTTACCACGCCATTCTCTGTGTCACAAAGGACCTCCTCATGAAACGTTAGTGTCCTCTTACTGTGTTGTCTTAGCCTTCAGTTACCAACCATTCTCTGTGTCACAAAGGACCTCCTCATGAAACGTTAGTGTCCTCTTACTGTGTTGTCTTAGCCTTCAGTTACCAACCATTCTCTGTGTCACAAAGGACCTCCTCATGAAACGTTAGTGTCCTCTTACTGTGTTGTCTTAGCCGTCAGTTACCACACCATTCTCTATTTCACAAAGGACCTCCTCATGAAACGTTAGTGTCCTCTTACTGTGTTGTCTTAGCCTTCAGTTACCAACCATTCTCTATATCACACAGGACCTCCTCATGAAACGTTAGTGTCCTCTTATTGTGTTGTCTTAGCCTTCAGTTACCACGCCATTCTCTATGTCACAAAGGACCTCCTCATGAAACGTTAGTGTCCTCTTACTGTGTTGTCTTAGCCTTCAGTTACCAACCATTCTCTGTGTCACAAAGGACCTCCTCATGAAACGTTAGTGTCCTCTTACTGTGTTGTCTTAGCCTTCAGTTACCAACCATTCTCTGTCACAAAGGACCTCCTCATGAAACGTTAGTCCTCTTACTGTGTTGTCTTAGCCTTCAGTTACCAACCATTCTCTGTCACAAAGGACCTCCTCATGAAACGTTAGTGTCCTCTTACTGTGTTGTATTAGCCTTCAGTTACCAACCATTCTCTGTGTCACAAAGGACCTCCTCATGAAACGTTAGTGTCCTCTTACTGTGTTGTCTTAGCCTTCAGTTACCAACCATTCTCTGTCACAAAGGACCTCCTCATGAAACGTTAGTGTCCTCTTACTGTGTTGTCTTAGCCTTCAGTTACCAACCATTCTCTGTGTCACAAAGGACCTCCTCATGAAACGTTAGTGTCCTCTTACTGTGTTGTCTTAGCCTTCAGTTACCAACCATTCTCTGTGTCACAAAGGACCTCCTCATGAAACGTTAGTGTCCTCTTACTGTGTTGTCTTAGCCGTCAGTTACCACACCATTCTCTATTTCACAAAGGACCTCCTCATGAAACGTTAGTGTCCTCTTACTGTGTTGTCTTAGCCTTCAGTTACCAACCATTCTCTATATCACACAGGACCTCCTCATGAAACGTTAGTGTCCTCTTATTGTGTTGTCTTAGCCTTCAGTTACCACGCCATTCTCTATGTCACAAAGGATCTCCTCATGAAATGTTAGTGTCCTCTTACTGTGTTGTCTTAGCCTTCAGTTATCACACCATTCTTTATGTCACAAAGGACCTCCTCATGAAACGTTAGTGTCCTCTTACTGTGTTGTCTTAGCCTTCAGTTACCACGCCATTCTCTATGTCACAAAGGACCTCCTCATGAAACGTTAGTGTCCTCTTACTGTGTTGTCTTAGCCTTCAGTTACCAACCATTCTCTGTCACAAAGGACCTCCTCATGAAACGTTAGTGTCCTCTTACTGTGTTGTCTTAGCCTTCAGTTACCAACCATTCTCTGTGTCACAAAGGACCTCCTCATGAAACGTTAGTGTCCTCTTACTGTGTTGTCTTAGCCTTCAGTTACCACGCCATTCTCTGTGTCACAAAGGACCTCCTCATGAAACGTTAGTGTCCTCTTACTGTGTTGTCTTAGCCTTCAGTTACCACGCCATTCTCTGTGTCACAAAGGACCTCCTCATGAAACGTTAGTGTCCTCTTACTGTGTTGTCTTAGCCTTCAGTTACCAACCATTCTCTGTCACAAAGGACCTCCTCATGAAACGTTAGTGTCCTCTTACTGTGTTGTCTTAGCCTTCAGTTACCAACCATTCTCTGTCACAAAGGACCTCCTCATGAAACGTTAGTGTCCTCTTACTGTGTTGTATTACACTTCAGTTACCAACCATTCTCTGTGTCACAAAGGACCTCCTCATGAAACGTTAGTGTCCTCTTACTGTGTTGTATTACACTTCAGTTACTGCATCACTCTCTATTTCACAAAGGACCTCCTCATGAATCTTTAGTGTTAGCCTTCAGTTAGCACTCATTTGAACCATCCAATCTCATGAACATCTTCACACAAAAATTATCAGAGTATGTATCGTAATACTTTAGAACTTGACCGCCCTAAAGCGTATGGACACCCACTTCCTCAAGCACCCAAAGGTGTCTTTTAGCTTTGAAAACGAGTGCAGGTGGCATCAACTTCTGGAAACTTATGTAACTTGCGTCGTTGGATTCTTTTATTTTTTATATGGCTTTGTATTGGAAGTTTTTGTATGAACACTTTGAAAATATAAACTGACAAAGTTGATAGATATGCGTTGAATTCTATGCAGGCTCACCCAGACACGGTGTATCGTATTTCACCCGTTTAATTTAAAAGTTGATTACTATATTTAGTCTTGTGTGGAATTCAATTATCTTTAAGATATGCACAATTTGCAATGTTAGGAAACAAAGTACAAAAAAGTTAAATAAAAAAATTTAGTGCATCCACATTTTGTGCACGCCCTGTGAGGATTCAGGTTTCATAAAAACACACAAGGTCTGAAGGGTTATTTCAGTGTTTTGTCCTGTTTATCATACATGTTTACAGTACATGCTGAATTGCACATTTTCACAAACAGATGATGATAAAATGGTGCCTAAAAATGGTGGTACATTAAAACACATTTGGGTGGTTATGAATCATGATATTAGAAGATAGTTTCTGCTACATAACATTATTTTGCAGTACAATTATTATCAGAGTCTGTACTACTAACATAGTTTGTGTGACTGGTTGTAGGAGGCATCCTAACGAGTCGGGCGTCGTTTGGAGACAAGTTGCCAGCACGGGGGGAGCGGGTTCACCAGAGAACCCCGTCTGAAGACTTCATCATGGGCACTGGCAACAGTCTCGGCATCATTCAGTCAAACATTGCTAAGATGAGCTTCAAAACAACCAGCGCTCCAAACACCACAACAACAACCAACAGCCACACATCTGGCCCTCCCCCACAGGAGAGTTCATCATCAAACTCACACAGTATGACAGTGGATGCGGGTGTAACGCCAGGGATAAACAATCAGGTTACAGGACAGGGAGAAATGGAAAGGGGCGATTCGTTGCCGGAGTCTACCAAGGTGTCATGTGACGATGGGGTCACATCAACGATCCCCGAGTCACTCGCCAAGCTGCAAGACCCGCACACATTCCAGCTCGGCACGTCAACGCCACCTAGTGAGACACGCATTACGAAGGCGAGTTTCACGAACAAGACGACTAATCTTGCGGACAATGTGAAGGCGGATGATCCGTTGAGTTCTCTTGATCCACTGTGGACAATGAAGGGACAAAGTCAGTCGTCGTAGCATCCATGGCCTAGCTGGGCGGCACGGATTCAGCTATATTGTTATCATATTTAAAGTCATGATTTACGGAAGGGAGGGTACTACAGTTTGCAAGTATAGTCATGCTTGGCACATAAACTTTATAACAAGTTTGATTAGTAAATCATTAATTTCTGCCCTGGATCCTGGTGTCTGTATATGTGTAGCCGTGCCACAAGTTGGTGTATGTGTATATTTCTGGAAATGTTTGCGTGAACAGTTCAAGTGTGTGACAAGTTTAAATGTCTTTTCTGGAGGAAGACAGAGTGTTGACAACGTTTTTGCGGTGGTACACATTTGTGGCTTTTGTGTGGCAACATTGTGACTGTGTCGTGCTTATGATGCAGTGTTTCGTTTGCCGCCAGTCACGCTTGACTGATGCATTTGTGATATAAGTGTCATCGCCATTCTTTAATGCTAACATACAAACAGTCGCTTTAACATTTAGCCCCACCTTGTGTGTGACAGAATGAATGTCGATTCATTCCAGTCATTCTGTCTGTCAGAGTGGAATGGCATAGACCTAGCATGTTTGTGTAAATACGACATGAAGCATTTATCCTCAAAATGCTATAATTATAGTGATGGTGGTAAGGTCTTGTTGGCTGACTGTGCTTCCTGGCATGCAGCATGGAAACTGTAGACATGTATTGCACGAAAGAAATGCGTGAACTTGGCACAGGTGTCACTGTAAGTGATATTAGACCCAGACAGCGTTCTGCTGTATGTGAAGACAATGTGTTATTGCAATGTATTTTGTATTATGTTAAAGTATGTAAACAAACACAATCACTGCTTCCACAAAATTTAGATGTGCGTGTGTGTGCCAGTGCACGGTATGTTTGTGTGTGTTTGTATGCGTGTGTTGTGTTTGAATGTGGAACAGATTCAGCATGAATATAACTGCAAGAAAGGTATAATATCAAGTATCATGTGGCTACCACTTAAATGTTTCACCATTATATGTACATACTGTTGTATCTGGGTAAAGTTATGTGCATTGACATGATACTAAATTATCAATTATAATTATGTAACGTGTTGGTATTTATTTGTTTTATCCAATTAAATGTTTTTTTTAAATCAAGCTGGTATATGATGTTAAATAGATTCTGAACAAAAGACCTGCAGTCCCAACAGTAATGTTAAATTACAAAACTTGTGCTAAACATGCCCTACCCAAGGTAGTATGTAGACGCGTTACTCTGTTATTCAATTATTCTGTATGACTTGATTGTGAAAGAATTACGTCTTGTATTTGGATTATCAACATGATTTATGATGTGCAAAATACTGTATGTGCAGTCGCTGGATGACATGATTTAAAACGTGCAAAATTTCATGCTTGATGAGTATATCTGAGTTTGACAGAACACAACATTCCTCTGCAATCTCAAACAGATATTTCTCATTCCTATCTGAGTTCTACATTCATTTCCTTGGCAACCGTCAGCCGGACCGTGTTCTGCAAGCTGTGTGCCAGGTCATGTGACACGGCCCTCACATACGATTGGTAGATCTCCCTGTAGCAGCGGGATATCTTCCCTGTACTCGGGTCCATCCAAACATTCATCAGGATCACATTCTTGATCGTGTCGTTGGTGATCTCTCGAATAAGCTCGTGAAGTTTCATTTCATCGAAAAACTCCTGTTCTGGATCTTCCCAGAAGGCTAAGTCATGCCTCCACATTGGAGGACAGAGACTGGGCTCGCATACAGGTGCTCTTCCCTTGCTCACACTAGAGGGCGCTTCACACCACAAGACATTCGCGTCCGCAAGATCAAATTTCACATGTGCTATTGAATCCAGACTGAGCACAAATGCAAAAGCTGAGTGTTGGTGTGTCAGAAGTTTTCTCACCTGTCCAAGTGTACGTGACACGTAATCAGTTATATTCTCGGCGAGTTTCTTATCAGGCTTTCCGAGTTCTGGTACTTGGTTGCACGGCACATTGATTTTAGCATTGGCACTTGTGTATGAAGCAGTTATAACAAACTCTGCATCCACAAATTGTTCACACACATTATCAGGTCTGCTCAACGTAATCACAACATCACTATCAGAAAATAACCCATCTAACGATTGAGATAATGAACTACAGAACTCGTCGATACTCCCATTTTCTTGAATAACGCCGATAAATTCATGTTGCACGGGGAGACAGTGCGGGTCTATCTTTGTTCTCCCGCATATGACGCCTGCTGCTGAGCACAGCACCCCCTGCTGGAAGGGATCAGAACCAAGAATTTGGTTGACATGTTGAATGAGCGATGTCCTGAAAGTGGGATGATGCGACTGCTTGGGATCACTTGTCTCGCCACTTGGGCACAGTGGCGACACCTGTTGTCTACATGAAGCTGATTCACCATATTTAGCAACACTGGAACTATCTTGCATGTGTTTACACTGAACTGTGTGTTCATCGTTAGACATTTCATCATTGCAATCCCCTTCCACTGGCGTCAGATAATAGCTCTGTTTAGACACGTTCCTTCCTCCGGCGTCAGATTGTCCACTTTGAACACCGTTCTGGTTCGTTTCTGCAGTGAACACCGGGAAGCATGTCTCACTGACCACAAGTGGAAGCGGACCAACGTCCTTGACCGGTGGTGTGAATGTTGTGGTCAGTGTGGTCATCAACTCCTCCCTTACTGTTGCCAAGGGGTGGGCTGGTCGATCCAACAGATTCCTGCCAACAAACACGGGGGGTTAGGGGTCACTCGCAGGTCAACATTTACCTATTTGTACAGAATGTACTCATTCTCAGACCTCCCTCCTGCCTGAATTAGTATTAAAATGTTATTAATTTTCCTGACTGAAAGTCATATAACAGAGTTACAACATGGTACATGCAAGAAACAGTAGACGACAAATATAATTTAACGTTTACAAACATTGATTTACATTGACCTCTGCCCCTCCCCCCTTGGTTATGCTCTGTTTTCTGGAAAATTGTGAATGAACCCTTAGGGTGATGGGGTTGAACATAATGAAGCTACCAAACCAAGCAGTCTACTTACATCCTTCAATATAATATATCGTCAATACATAGAAGCAGATAATTTATTACAGTCATAAACATGCTGTCTCATTCAAAGGTGCAACATGGTATTGTTAACAGAAAAAAGAAAATACCAGCAGAGAACAATCACATATCATAGAACGATGTTGTTGACTTAGCAACCCAAATTGTTCAATCTTGTAAAGAAATATATATAAACTCCTCTTCATTTCAGTAATATATGCGAGAAACAAAACAGTCCACTCAGCAGAAATTCACTCGTTATGAACTGAATTGAAAGGAAACAACAGTAACGTCGAAGGAAATACTCACATCTTCAACCTTTCTGCAATGTAAGCCTCAGTAAGAAACGTGATTCCATCTGCTGTTATCTTAGCCGTCTGCCGTTTAAACGGCATGGAAGGCACCTGGACTGGAGGCGACTTCCTAAAGACGTAGGTGAGGGCCTCATCAGTGCGGAAATGACGATCCTGACTCCTGACAAAGGTGAAATTGTAGTCATTTATAGATCACAATATTCTGAGTACTGAAACTGTCCTAGAGTTGTAGTATAGAAACTATACCTACGTTTTGCAAAAACCTCAGACCCTTATTTGTTTGAAATCGCATTTCCACCCTGAATATTTTGAGGTTCCCTGCTCTAATGATGACTCTTGCGCGTCCGTGTATGATTTTGCCTCTGAGCTCAGATTTCTGAGGCACTATAGACGTTTATTATTATATTTTGCAATATTGTTATAACTCTAGTGTCTCTAAATGTATTCGCTTCCAAGAGGGTGTATAACATTATTTAATGTTCTTCCCTTGTTGTGCTCATTGTTTTATTATATAGGATTTGTCTTAATTTGATTTGTATTGTATTGTAATGAGTTGCAATAAATTTGATTTGAAAAAAAAAAAAAAAACTTTTTATTAAAAATAACAAATTTGAGATCCCTTATACAATGCAATATGCTATATATTGTGCTGTCACTACCTATATGGCTATAAATTAAATCAACCAAAATCAGCTAGGTTTTTGCCAGAAATTTGTTTCCAGAAATTTGAAACAAATCTGCATACCAGTAAATATGGTTGTATTTCTTTAAAAATATGTACAGCTGTATTGAATAAGGGTAATCCACAGGAAACAAGATGATTGCACATTTACCATATCTCACCTATATCCAGTGGCAGAGTATGCAGAATATCTATGTGTGTCAAATGGTTTAACCTTGTGCAGAACTAGGTTGGCATAGGTTGCCATGGCAACGACCTGCCAACTATCTGCCCACAGCCTGATTGGTTGGTCCATGGGTGTACCACCTTGACCCTTGCACAAGGTCACGCATACGGAGCCATCAGATTGAATCACTTCAGCAGCACTAAGAAATATACATATGGTAAACTATCAATTAAAATTGTCAACATAATGTTATTGCTGCCATATGCACAGTACATGTTTGAGTTAATCATAAAACTGCAACAATTTTTTTAAAGAAAATGCATACAAAACAATATTTTTATTTCCAATATAATAAAATTCATGTTTAATCATATTTATAATTAATCAACTCCTATTCCTTATGAATATTACAAAGACATTTCTATGTTTGCCAAATGTATATGTATGTGAGATAAAACTGTTGAAATGGAGAAAATTCATAATCTCATTGTTCAATTACTGTACAATTATGGTTATAAATAATTGTAATTACATAACAATCTTAACAAACTAGGAGGCATTGTAACTGTATCTTCCCCCGGGCACTGTAGTTCACCAGCCCCCTTCTATGTTCATTCGAATCCTTGGACCATTGGCCTCTGGTCTACCAGATGGTGATCCATTTCAAAAACATAAAGGTAGTAATTTAGTTATTTACTTTTTTCAGTGGACCAATTGAGTGGCAGCACCACAAGTTAAAATACTGTAATGGGATTGCCCCTAGTTTTTGTTGCTAGTAAACATTGATGATAAAAACCTGGAGTTTGCAAATACTTTCTAAATTGCCTAGATCCTTACAATGGAATTACAACAGAAGAGCAGGCCTCTTAGCTTTGCCTGCGGCTATGCTACCGAAACAAGACGAGAGTAGGGACCTGTGGAAGAACTCCTTCAGGAGTCGACGGTTCCTTCGGATGTCCGACTTGCCTCCCACGTGAGGGAAGTTGAACAAGACTTTGTGAAACTTCTTCTGGTGCAGTTCCGCATGACTGGCCAGGGAGGTGGCATCCACTTCAAACAACACTCTCACACCTACAGTAGTGATAATGCAAGTGCATGGTACAATATAACATTGTACATTATACATGTACTGGCATAAGTAAATGCTTCAAAGTAACAGAAAGACAATTGCATGATTGATTTTTGAATTAACTGAACTGTATATTACTATAAAGTTTGTAAAACATGTTGTTTTCTGTTTTACGTTAATCATTTGGTCCAACAAAGATTATCCCGCAATCTTCACTGAGCTGATGTCATGTGACAACCACCAAACAACACACGCCAGTTAGCTAACACTAATGCTGATGAGGGGAACAAAAGTTTCCGAAAGTTCTGTAGATCACATTTACAGAAACACTCAAAAATTGCTACATTCCTTTAAAAAAAACTAATTGTTTAGAAACAAAAGTAACACAAAATGGCTTCGTTCAGTTGTAGTAGCTGCATTCATTGATAAAACAGAAATATGCATTTAGTTGGTGCCCCAGACGACACACTAGTAGGTACTGTGTTCCTTCAATGGATTGATGGTCCAGTTTCTCGGTTATCAATATTATATATAGTTACCATTCCAGAAACTTGGTATATATTTCGACCGCATCCAGTGGTCTTCTTTGGTTAAGGTTTTTTAGAGTTAATTATATATAATACCTTGTCCTTTCAAAAGACCAACATTGGTTTTTGAGTTGGTGTGTCTCTTGTACAAGTCGGCTTCTGTCAGCAGGCAACTTGTTGTTATGTCCGCTCTGACCAGATGCTTCTGCAGGGCTACAGAGAATGAGAAGTCTCCTTCACCAACGAGTAGCATTGCATCTTGGTCGTCTTCTTGCATTCTTTTGTCTCAAGTCTCAATCCTAATTAAAAATTGTAAAACAGATGAGACAATATTACGTCCATATTAATTAAACAATTCATATTTCCGATATAGGCCTACACAGAGTCCGTGTGACTGTATAAAGCATTATCTTTATACAGGGACTGTACGGAATTTCTGTGAAGCTCATTTATGTCGCGGCGCCTCGATGCAATATCAATTTTACGGTAACTGCGGAGCTACAGGTAGTCGCCACCGTCGACGTCGAGTTTTTTTGTGAATTTTTATCGTTATAGGAATGTATTATGTAACAGAATTGTTTGTGTAACGTAGACATAGTGTGTGTACATGTGTACGTGTAAGATATGTGTGGAGACGTTTGGCGGCTGTAGGTGATCGTTTTCATGGTTAGGTCAGAAAGTAAAAGATCGCCGCCTTTTGCCAGTTTTGGTTTGTCGTCGTTTTGGATCTGTATCCACTACACTACAGTGTACACTGACTAAACCTAAACTTAAAGTAAAGGCAGACAAGCTATAGTCATATTGTAACCGGTTGTTTGTCCAGTTACTACAGATAATCAGGAATGTATCGAGCAACGTTTGAATTATGCTTACACCACTAATGTACCGTACTTGTGCAGACAAGTTGTTTACACATTTGTACATGTGTTCATCGTTTCCGCGCTAACTTCCGGCCACGCATATTCTTGTTCTCACCAGGTGGCGGGCCTGCAAGAATTGACTGGTTCTCGTTCCACCAGGTGGCGCCATAATTATACCACAGCGCCACTGGACAAACGCAACAAATATACAACATTATACTATTATCACCAAGGTCACCAACATATATATATATATATATATATATTATATAAATATTTAGGCAACTCTTTACCTCATTTGGTTGTTTCTTCTTCGCCGTTCACTTAGTCGGGAACGCCTGTCGCCCTCACGAATGATGCCGTCGTCCTCAAAGCCTCGATATCACCTTGTAGTTTTTAATTTAGGGGGTGTCATCTGGCCACGCTTGCCGCTGGCCATCCTGTAGTGGGCAATGTTGAAGTAGGTGCTCACTGGTCATCGGGTCGGTTTCACAGCAGCATATCTCGGATTGGCCAATCTTCATTTTGTTGTATAAATGTCCTTTTATTCTATTGTGTCCTATCCTTGATTGTTTTAAGTATAGCTTTTTCCCTTGAACAATATATGCGTGGAATAGTCTTCCAGCATCAGTTGCTGAGGCTCCTAACTTGGTACATTTCAAGCAGGAGCTAAATTAAAGTTTTAGTCTTGTCATCCCATTTGCTGATAGGGCAATTGGGAAATCCGTCTTTTGTAATACATAACGACATGGAGGCATTGAATGTAAGTTCCACAAGGACATGGAGGCATTGAATGTAAGTACCACAAGGACATGGAGGTATTTAATGTAAGTACCACAAGGACATGGAGGCATTGAATGTAAGTACCACAACGACATGGAGGCATTGAATGTAAGTTCCACAAGGACATGGAGGCATTGAATGTAAGTACCACAAGGACATGGAGGCATTGAATGTAAGTACTACAAGGACATGGAGGCATTGAATGTAAGTACCACAAGGACATGGAGGCATTGAATGTAAGTACCACGACGGCATGGAGGCATTGAATGTAAGTACCACAAGGACATGGAGGCATTGAATGTAAGTACCACAATGACATGGAGGCATTGAATGTAAGTACCACAAGGACATGGAGGCATTGAATGTAAGTACCACAAGGACATGGAGGCATTGAATGTAAGTTCCACAAGGACATGGAGGCATTGAATGTAAGTACCACAACGACATGGAGGCATTGAATGTAAGTACCACAAGGACATGGAGGCATTGAATGTAAGTACCACAAGGACATGGAGGCATTGAATGTAAGTACCACAATGACATGGAGGCATTGAATGTAAGTACCACAAGGACATGGAGGCATTGAATGTAAGTACCACAAGGACATGGAGGCATTGAATGTAAGTACCACAACGACATGGAGGCATTGAATGTAAGTACCACAAGGACATGGAGGCATTGAATGTAAGTACCACAAGGACATGGAGGCATTGAATGTAAGTACTACAAGGACATGGAGGCATTGAATGTAAGTACCACAACGACATGGAGGCATTGAATGTAAGTACCACAACGACATGAAGGCATTGAATGTAAGTACCACAAGGACATGGACGCACTGAATGTAAGTACCACGACGACATTGAGGCATTGAATATAAGTACCACAAGGACATGGAGGCATTGAATGTAAGTATCACAACGACATGGAGGCATTGAATGTAAGTACCACAAGGACATGGACGCATTGAATGTAAGTACCACAACGACATGGAGGCATTGAATGTAAGTACCACAAAGACATGGAGGCATTGAATGTATGTATCACAAGGACATGGAGGCATTGAATGTAAGTACCACAATGACATGGAGGCATTGAATGTAAGTACCACAAGGACATGGAGGCATTGAATGTAAGTACCACAAGGACATGGAGGCATTGAATGTAAGTACCACAAGGACATGGAGGCATTGAATGTAAGTTGAATGTAAGTACCACAAGGACATGGAGGCATTGAATGTAAGTACCACAAGGACATGGAGGCATTGAATGTAAGTACTACAAGGACATGGAAGCATTGAATGTAAGTACCACAACGACATGGAGGCATTGAATGTAAGTACCACAAGGACATGGAGGCATTGAATGTATGTATCACAAGGACATGGAGGCATTGAATGTAAGTACCACAATGACATGGAGGCATTGAATGTAAGTACCACAAGGACATGGAGGCATTGAATGTAAGTACCACAAGGACATGGAGGCATTGAATGTAAGTACCACAAGGACATGGAGGCATTGAATGTAAGTACCACAAGGACATGGAGGCATTGAATGTAAGTTCCACAAGGACATGGAGGCATTGAATGTAAGTACCACAAGGACATGGAGGTATTTAATGTAAGTACCACAAGGACATGGAGGCATTGAATGTAAGTACCACAAGGACATGGAGGCATTGAATGTAAGTACCACGACGGCATGGAGGCATTGAATGTAAGTACCACAAGGACATGGAGGCATTGAATGTAAATACCACAAGGACATGGAGGCATTTAATGTAAGTACCACAACGACACGGAGGCATTGAATGTAAGTACCACAATGACATGGAGGCATTGAATGTAAGTACCACGACGACATGGAGGCATTGAATGTAAGTACTACAAGGACATGGAGGCATTGAATGTAAGTACCACAACGACATGGAGGCATTGAATGTAAGTACCACAACGACATGAAGGCATTGAATGTAAGTACCACAGTGACATGGAGGCATTGAATGTAAGTACCACGACGACATGGAGGCATTGAATATAAGTACCACAAGGACATGGAGGCATTGAATGTAAGTACCACAATGACTTGATGGTGTTTAATGTCAATAAAACTTTTTGTCAGTACTAATTCTGTGTACTGAGATAGTGGTGTATCTTAGGTCTTGTTATAGCCTTAGTTAGGAGTGTAACTATTGTTTATAGTTCACCCGCCAGGTGTCCTCACAGTATGTGCTGTTTGCAATTATAGTCACCAGATGTCACAACAATCAGTTTTGTTTATTCATAAAACCGTTAGATGTCCTAACAATCAGTGTTTTGTTTATAAATATAGCTACTAGGTGTCCTCATAATCTATGTTGGTTACAGGTTCTGTCACCAGATGTCCTCACAAGGGTCAGCGAATACCTCCCTGAAATTATAGAGTTTGTCCAGAAGAGCATCGACAATGGATTTGCGTAAGTATATCTTGTCAATCACAATAGTATTTTTTGTATTTTTACAGTTACTACTGTCAAAATATAATAGATGTGTGAGATGAGCAAACAGACGTGTTATTCAAATATTTTACCCATTATATTTCTATTTGTACATGTCAGTAAGGAGAAATGTTAAAATGTATGTTGTACATATAAGTTTGTTTTGTTTCCCGTAGCTACGACTCCAACAGTTCTGTGTACTTCAACACGATGGCCTTCAGTGAAGATCCTAAGCACTACTACGCAAAGTTGGTGCCAGAGGCGTTTGGTGATGCCAAGGCACTGCGTGAAGGAGAAGGTAACTATTGACAAACTAACAGTGTCATACCTGACACAAAGCATGCTGCTGAACACCGAATTTATTTCTCACCAGCCACGGTGCCATCTTTGCCCAGGATGTAAAAATTTAAAGATTTTCACATGTAATAGTGCTGTCTGAATTCTCCATGTTTGCATGTACTGTTTGTTTGCCTTTCGCTTTTATAAGACTGTTAGAGTTAGTGAAAGGCTGCCTGGTCCAGGATGCACTTCGGATGCTTAAAAACTCTCCAAATTCTCTGTATTCACGTGTACTGCTTGATTGCCTTTCAATTTGATGGCATGTCTGCTCAAGAGCCACCATCACAGAGCCATCTTGGACACCACCATTTTGGGGCAACTAACAAAACTCACGAACTAGCCTTTGGGAGCTTTCGATTGAAATCCAATTTTAGGGTAAACACTGCATATTCTTAAAAGAAAAAGAATTATAAATTAGTTTCACTATTATATAAATCAATAAGTTTCTTTTTTTAAACACAATAATACAGTTTATAGTAATTGAAGTAATTCACAATGTTAGAAAAAAGGGGTGTACTGAAGAAATATCTTATGTTTAAGTATATCATATAAGTTTAAGTATGATCAATTGTAAAAAAGCAATTCCATTTATTCTTAAGAAAGAAAAAAGCTACACAAGATGTTTGTCGCATTCTGTTCAGTAATAAATACAGCAGCAAGGTTTTAAGTGATGGTGTACAGTACCATTCGGAAATTTGCTATTTTTAAAATACGTTTAAATTTTAATCTTTTGTTGGTCACCCCGACACGTAATTGTCAGATGTGACGGTGTCGTATAATGTAGACGTCAGACAAGTTCGTTGTAAAGCGACGTTCCGCAAAGTTTAGCCCACCGACGGTTTCCAGGTGGCCCGCGAGACCCATGCTAAGAATTGGAAATTGTCAAGGGCAACCAAAAATGGTCATGTTCTATCATACAACAGTGGTAGTTGGCTGAGCCACGAAGCGGTTCTGGCGATATATAGGCCTATGCAACTTTTGTTAATCTTCTCCATGGAATGGGAAGGCTTCTCGCTTAGCTGGAAGATATTGAGTTTCGAGTTCAGCTTTGCGTTCTGACAATCATTTTCGGACATTTGAGCACGATTATTATACTACTTCAGAGAGGACACATGGTGATTAGCAACATGTATGAAGCAGAGGCTGTTTCAACATAAAGCTGTCGCCCTTCAAAATTCATGCCGAACGTTCTACATTTCTAATTTTAAGTTCACTAGATAATTTTGCGGCGAAGACGATGGTGTATCGTAGATGTCAACCCAGTGATTGTCGGTGTTCTGGACAGACTATAGACCGCCTTCAGTTGTCGATTTACTGACTTCGCTGCTTTTTTGTAAGCTCGTTTACCGCTCAGCCTGAAATTTTAGAAGTTGTCACAATCAACTGGTTATGACAAAGCTGCTTTGTCGGAGAATTTCTAAGACTGTCCCTATGAAAGATAATATCTTGCTTTTCGTGTGCGACATAGCGGGCCCTTTTGGGGGTGGTTCGTAGATTTTGATTTTTTTTAAATTCGTCCAAGGGTGGGTTCTTAGGGGACAGACTTTTAAAATGGCAATTACCTCCGTCGGTTTTGTATGTATGGGGCTGATATCTTGTGTGCGATCTAGCGGGCCCGTTGGGTGGTTCGCACAGTTACATTTTTTTTAAATTCTTCCGGGGCGATGGGGATTTGGAGGTCACATACATGTGAATATCTTTTTTCCCGGACAACGACAGTATCTTGGCTGGTGAGCGATACAAGTGCCCATTTTTAGCATCGTGACAGCGGCGCAGAAATCGTTGGTACTTCTCGGCACAATTTCATTGATCCATAACGGAATTTCTATCGACGAAGCACACCAAGAACACATGCGCTAGCCCGCAGAGAAATTACCGGATAAACGTTGGCCCACATCTAAATAACATTTGAGGAATGCTGTTGTGGAGATTCACGTTACACAAACTAAAATGGAGAAACAATTTACATCTACGCAAATATTCAGTTGATGGTGCGCTATGTAAATACTCAAAGTTATTTATAATGCATAAATCGAAAAAAAAAAGTATGATACATAAATAAAAGCTATATTCAATAACTTGTTAGAAACAAAGAAACAAAGCGTCACTATAAAGTAGTCGCCATGCATCGATAGTTTTCACGACCGTGTTTGATGTCGACGTTGATCAGGACTGGCTTCCGCGTCTTCTGTAAAATATGTAAAAGAGCATGCCAATATATAATTTGGTGATAAACAACATTCACACCATGTGTTGCAAATTCACATAAGGCGCTGAAATAGATGTTGGCCGAGGTCCGCACGAGTCCGTCCCGCCTCAGCACGAGCAGCAGTGCCGTCACGCAGAGTTTAATACTTTGTTGTTTTATAAGGTGGAGTTGTGATCCACTTTCCACCTCATTAAACTATATTTTATGTCAACTGCAAATACGCCTTTGCAAAGACAACGTGCTATGAATACGGTATGTTATTATTATGTACTATTATGCATCGATATAGTCTTTTCATGCAGTCATGGTATTTGCTCACGTCTTTTACAATAACAATTTCAAATTTAACTTATTATATACCTTTGCTTTCGAGTACATTTTATAACATCTATACGCGGATTCTTTGATTAGGCGCGCGAGCGTGTGTGTGTGTGAGTGAGTGAGTGTGTGTGTATGTGCGTGTGCGTGTGTGTGAGTGTGTGTGTGTGTATGTGTGTATGTGTGTGTGTGTGTGTGTGTATGTGTGTGTGCGTGCGCGCGCGCGTGTGTGTATGTTTGTAGCATTCGCACATATTTGTCATTATGTAGTATAAATTAAAAGCGGCGTTTTGACACAAACTATTTTATTAAGGAGTACTTCTAATACACCAAGTAAAGTATGCTTGAATACGGATAAGCACTCGCTCATTTTTTTTTAAATTTATTATACAAAGCTTCAATAGAAGGCTTATAATGATAATAATATGTAATTACGATATAACGATATGTACAAATTACCTAGAGAGTTTTATATAATTACACAATGATAAAAATGTCAGTAAAACAAAGCATCAAATTATGTAGGGGGTTTAAATGTACAAGATAAATATGTTTTAATAAAACACTATAATTACAAATATCGATGTTCTAAAGAGTGACAAAATAGGCATATTGGGTCCAATAAATTGACTTACAACAAAAACTATCCATAGCAACAAACTTAAGAAATGTATAGATTTTTATAGGAGTCCATAAATTTTGGAAGTGACTTCATGTTGCGGTTACTTCCCGAAGAAAGGTTTGTATACAAACACGGTCGCGAAATGACCCACGATTAGAATTAATTTGTAATTGGATTAATTTCTTTTGGCCCTGCGACGGGATCTTTCTGGTGATTAAATATGTTTATGAAATACCTTTGACGGGCGGAGCGCTACCAGGCGACGTAGTTCAAACAAATATGTAACGAAATATATTGCGAAGTAAATGAAAGTAACAACGCAAAAAGAAGCATTACCTTGGATAAAACCATTTCATTACAAATAAAAGTAGTTTATATAGAAATTGCACTTCGTTGCTTGTCAAATTACTAGAAAAAAACTACTCAAGTGGAGTAATGAAGTAGTTTTACCACATTACATGACACCACTTCCCAACAATAATTTGTCAAATAATTATTATACGAAAGTCGAAATAACGGTTGCGAATAAGTACTTATTATTTAATATACTTGAAAACAATATTAAACACAACAACGATGACGTGAATAATTTAGCCAACGCCAATTTGCAAGCGATGCTCGTTCCTTGACGTAACCGACTAATTGCATAACAAATGAACCAATCGGACACGTTCCTTTATATACCCAGAACTTCACAGCGGAACACAAGAACAAGAACAAGAAGTTAATTTTGACCCCAAAATATAACAAATAGTCACACAATAAACATATCAGGTATATACATTTACACAAATAAAATATATATGCAGACATAATAATGTGTACATACATTGTTGAAACCAGTACAGTTATTAACTAAAAGAAAATCATCTTTTAATTTTATGACAAATAGGGTGTCAGTGGCTTCGATTAAGACATATTGTCGTCATTACAGGAGCCACCGTAGTTATGACAAATATTAAAAACAACTATATGATGGCCTTTTAAGTTATGTGTCTATCTAAATTAGATAATCGTGTGAATTATATATAGCAGTGAATGTTCTTTATAGCGACTGATATAATAAAACTGTGTATGTACATGACTACTAAAATGTTCGTCCATTTAAAGTACAATTTTAAATCTTGTAATTGTAACTGATCTTCTTTTTTTTTTTTATTAAGTTGCTTAAAAAGTAGCTCTGTGTTAACATTAAATTCATCCACTTTTTCAATATCTGTATTATCTACTTTAAGTGCAATGGGTTGTATACCTTTACTGGGGACATGAAAAAATCATATATTTTGTTTTATTTAGTGATAGTTTATTTATACTTAGCCACTCACTAAATTTGGAAACTTCACTGTTTATTGAAGATTCAATTGTGTTATACTGTATATTATTATTTAAATATGTCAAAGTAGTAAATAACGTGGTGTCATCTGCATACATTATAAACATAAATCATAAATATGCTACTAGCTTGTGAGAAGTCATATGTGTGTGTGTGTGTGTGTGTGTGTGTGTGTGTGTGTGTGTGTGTGTGTGTGTGTGTGTGTGTGTGTGTGTGTGTGTGTGTGTGTGTGTGTGTAAGTGTGTGTGTGTGTGTGTGTGTGTGTGTGTGTGTGTGTGTGTGTGTGTGTGTGTGTGTGTGTGTGTGTGTGTGTGTGTGTGTGTGTGTGTGTGTGTGTGTGTGTGTGTGTGTGTGTGTGTGTGTGTAATAACAATGGTCCAAGAAATTTAACCTTGTTGGACACCAACTGGTATTGAAAAAATGTCAGACTTTATTTCTTAAATTTCTACATATTGTTTCCGATTGTTTAAATAATTTTAAACATAAGTAGAGCTTCATCGTCAATGCCATAACGTCGCAATTTATTTAATAAAAATGGTGTGGTTAATAGTGTTAAAAGCTTTAAAAAGAGCGAGAAATATGTTAATTGGAACGTCATCTTTATCCATTTGCGTTACAATTCTATCTACTAATTCTAATGTAGCACATTCAGTTGAATGTTTAGGTCTAAAACTTTACTGGTTATCAAAAAGCAGATTGGTATCATTAAAATATGCTGATAACTGAGTAAAAAATATTTTTTCTATTACTTTAGCGATTGTTGGAAGTAGAGAAATGGGCCTATAATTTTTGAATAATGATGGATCATCTTTCTTAAATATAGGAATTACTTTGGTAATTTTGCGTTTATCAGGAAACATTCTCCTGTTTAACACATGATTTATTAATATAGTTAGTGATTTAATTATTGCTGGTCCAATTATTTTGATTAATTTTGAAGAAATACCACCAAACCCACTACTGTTTTTGTATGACGGCATGGTTTTTTTTTACAGTTTCTTCATCAATGTTATTAAATGTAAACAGTGTTCATAATATTTAATATAATTTGCAATAGTCTGAGCTATGTTTGTGAAAAAAAATATTACATTTATTAGGAATATTTTTTATCTGTTAATTTTACATCATTTTCTATAGAAATGTTGGGAATTTGTTTGTGTTTTTGTTTTTTAGAGAGAAAATCATTTATAGTGTTCCAAGTATTTCTTATATCGGTTTAGTACCGATGAAAACAAGATTCAAAATACATTTGTTTTGCTGCACGAATATTTGTCTTTAATATTCCATTATGCTTTTTAAGGTTAATGCTAATTGACTTGAGCAAAACCTGAGTAAAAAATACAGATTTTTATGCTTATATATATATCAAATTTTACTAATTTGCTTGGCATGTGCTTATTTTTAGATCGTAAAATCTCTTTATATATTGTATCATAATTTAAATTGGGATCAGTATTTGGGATTTTATTAAGTTTATTGTAAATTTCGTCTGATTTAATTTCATGTATAACGTTCTGCATTGCCTCTGTGCTTAATATATTTATTTTTACATATTTAGGAGGATGTTCTGTCTTTTTGGTGATGTCTAAGATCGTGAAGTATGGTTGATGATCAGAGAATCGTTTAATTAATTTCCCTGTCGTACTTTCTAATACAACTTGACCAAGTTAACATAAAAAGTTGTCTATCAGGGTTCCGGGTGTTCTTGTAAATCTAGTGGGAAGGGTTATTTGATGGTAAATACAGTGTGGTATTAAGGTATAAAACAATTACAATAAATATAATTTCCATTTATTTAGAATAAGTTTATATTAGAATCTCGTGCAATAATTAGTTCATGATTATTTTTCCAGGGATGCTGTAGCTGATGAAAATTCATTTATAAAAGCATTTATCTCTACATGTTGTATTCTTGGTGGCCTATATACGTTCCCAATGGTTAAAGGTTTTGACAAATTACCACCAATTTTAATAATCCATCCTTCTCATTATTCAACTCATAAGTAGTTCTGCTTTATATTTATTATCAATATATATTACTAAACCTCCTACAGCTACAACTTTTACCTTGGGTTATAGCATTATAACCATGCAACACAACATGAGAAAAATCACCGCCTTCCGCTCTCTTCCGTAAACATATTACATTAAATTTAAAATGTATACGATCTAGTTCTTCTACAAATGCCTCTAATTCACTAAATTTTGAATTTAAAGATTGCATATCTATGCTTAAAATACTAAAACGGTCTTTGTTTTTCTTGGCGAAAACATCAATATCATAACAGGACGAGCGACGTATTATTTGTAGTTCATTAATCTCAGTATCATATATATCTAACATGTCACTTAAACTGTTATTTTGTATACCATTTAAATATGACAGGACTAGTTCATCAAAGGCCATTTGATTTTCAGTTTTGCATGATATGGTACGTTTTATTAAATTGACTTAGTTAAACAAATATATAATATGCAATATGTTGTGATATATACATAATAACAATATATTTCCACTAACTTCCACATTTCGTTATATAATTATACACAGTATTGCTACTGGTGAATGAGTATGGATAGACATTTATTCAAAATACTCCTATCATTTCTCTTCGAAAACGGACCGGATTGTGTATTTGCATAATAATAATATTTTTATATTCTTAAGCGCCATATCCAATGTTGTTCACAACGCTTTACCACGATATACTAATGTACGATAAAATAAGCGAGCTTCTGCATGTAGACAGGAGAGAGGTCTTCGTGCAGCGCCTTGAACGTAAGCTCAGCGATCTTGAATGTAATGCGCTGTTGATCAGGTAGCCAGTGCAGTTGGCGAAGAATATGGGTCGCACTTTCACAACGACCCTGCCGAGTAATAAGGCGAGCAGCGGCATTCTGGAGTCGCTGCAATCGAGCGTTATTATTGGTTGAGGTACTGAACAGTTACTGTAGAGAGTTGCAGTAGTCCAAACGGGATGTTATCATGACATTGACTACACGTTCCGTTGTCGGTTGAGTTAGGTAACGGTGAATCAACCCAATGTTGCGCAAGTGCAGCCGGCAAGTGCATACGGAGGACTATTCCCACAAACATGAAAAGGGAAACATATTTTATTTCCTAAAATATTTGTGTCTAGGGCATAGAGAGAACTATTACCATACATAAAATAATCGCATGGGCTGGACTCATATCTAGATATAGAATACACTTCGTGTCCCAACAACAACATTCCGCGCAGAATAAAATATAACAATACATGTATATTTTAATATGCATATTCTGTCAGATACTTCCTTCTCCCGGCCTTATCTATTACTTGCGTTATTCGTTGTATATGTATCGTATTTATAGGTCAGATAAATTGATTCTGAGTTCTGAGTTCTTGTTGTCCATGACTCAATAAGTTGTGTGCTTTTATGTTCTATCCTCAGTATTATATATATGTATAATATATATATATATATATTATACATATATATTATATAAATATATATAATAACAATATGACATATATAATATATATATATTATATAAATATATAATATATATATATATATTATATATATATGTCATTTTTCTTCTAATTATGTCTATAATTTTACTGAATAAACTCACTCGCCCACTCTCATAAGTTTTGTTCAGTTACTGAGGATATATTTTATCATGAATCATTGTCTTTGATTTGTTGTAACTTGTATTACTTTGTGTAATTTAGGAGCTTCAGTAAAATCAGGAGAGCTTCTGATACTTCTAATAAACGGGCGAGTGAGCAGGAGCTTCATCATCATGCACGAAGTAGCGACTTCGTGATCTTTAGTATTAACAGTCATTATTTTCTGGAGATTTCAGTAACTTATCGAAGGAATCATTATCAAACTATGCTGTTTGCGATTTTGGATAGTTATATTTCACGATTTCTTAGCCGTTTTAATACAGTTTTCACTTTGGATAGACGTGTATATTTTGCAAAAACATGATGATTCGTCGCATTATCACTGGTGTGACTCCACCCGACACAAATTTCTCCGGGGGGGAGGGGCAGACACATGGTTCTGCCCCCCATTAAATGTGAGCGTGAATGTTTGTTTTTGTGGCGAACGTCATTGGCGGGTGAAAATAAAAAATTTATGAGACGATTAATGTGTATTTTTGTCAACTGTGAAAGGTGTGCGCAATTGGAGGGCAGACATGGTCTTCTGCCCCCCCCCCCCCTCTCAGTAATAGGCGGCGCGGAGACGATTTTTTTACAAACCAGCCAACCGAGACAGCCACAAGGTGAAGGAAGATGTGAAGATATGCGGCGGCGCGGCGGCGAAACTTTTTTAGGGGTGCTGAAGCTTCGGTAGCCCCCCCCCTCAGTATGAATTTCGTTCCCGCGCCACTGCAAGTGAATTAAAATGTAGAACATAATGGGCGTCATCGTGAATACCCTGAACTACGTTCGCGCTCGTAGCCTAGGCCACGGGCAGTTCCAACACCTTATGGCCGAGATTACTGCGCAGTATCAAGTGCCAGCTGAGTCGAGGTGCTCCGCATAAGATATGGGATTGTAATTTATACCGGAGCAGAAGGGCACAGAAGTATTGGAATTTTCTGACTCCACATGGATTTGTGAATTTGCATATTTTGTCGACAGCATGGTGTATTCAATCTGCCTAATTTTCAACTCTAGGAACAAAAACATCTCAACCATTAGATTTTTCAGTTCGTTTCCGCTTGAGCAATCACGTTGCTGCAGTGGGAGACACAACTGTAGAACACAAACTACGCGCACTGTGCACCATTCATGGAAAACAAACCGTCAACTCCGGAGCCAACTGGAGTTTGCAGTGTTTCACCGATCTGAGGACTTGGTGAAACTCGACGATGCACTGAATGCTGTGCAGGTAGAGTTCATCGAACTACAATGCGGCGATATGGCACTCAAGAAAGCAACCTCCATGGAGTTGACGCTTGTAGAAATCTACCACAAGTGTTTGTTGACGGAACAGTTTGATAGTCTGATCAAATACGCCAGGGGTAGAACTTCAGCATTTATTTTACTAGACAGCAGGACTAGTAAAGACAAAAGTTTACTAGTCCGCCAAAAGGTTTACTAGTCCTGCAAATAAAAAACATAGCACAAATTTAGGTCACAACAATTTTATTTAACACAAAAAACCACAGTGTCATCCAGGCCTGGCGTTAACACTGCCTGTCAGTCAGTCAGTGTCACTCAGAGTCGGAGGCACTACTGTCATCACAGTCGGTGTCACTGCTGTCAGTGTAACTACTACAGTCGGGCCTTGGCCTAAGCGGCTGAGTGTCTGGCCTCCGGGCTCCACCAGCACTCCACAGCTCGATTGCCTCCTTCGGTTCAAATGCAGCGATGTCTGGTGAACTCGGCTGAATGGTCAACAGATCAGTCAGTCGATCTGCCTTCAGGACTGACCGGATGCTGCTCTTCGTCAGCTTCAGCTGACTGAAGCCTCTCTCCGCATCAGCCGAGCTGGCTGGCAGAGTCAGAATGGCGTCAACAAGCCCAAGTATGTTTCCATACTCTGCCTGGTGGGCTGCATTGACACTAGACCATGTCAGCTGTCGCACGTCTGGGGACTGTTCATACAGGATCATCTTCAGAAGTGTCCACTCCGTCTCCACATTGGCAGTATCGATGCCAGCGTCGCGAAGCACAGGGCCAAAATGGTTGTTGAGTGTGGCCACAGCGTCATTTCCATAATCACCTGCAGCTTCAGGCCACAGCTTGAAGCTAACGATTGATGATGCACGCACAACGTCCGAATTGCTGTCAACGAAGCGACCCTCCAGACAGCTGACCAGGTTGCCCAAGATCTGCAGTCGGGTCTGCTTGGCGAAGACAGCACCTGTGAGTGTCTCACCATGGAAGTCTTCCATGCGCGCCAGGGCACGCTCCTTGGCAGTTGTGGTCATCTTGTACATCACAAGGGTGGCCACAACGGATGTCAGCGTGGCATGTACATCAGCAACTGTCGCAGTCACTGTCTGAGCCACCAGCGACAGCTTGCTCAGAACAAACAGCACACCGAGAAGGAAGTGTGCCATCTCGATGATGTCTCGTCGGTGCAGTGTCGCCAAGAAGCCAATGGCCTTTGCCTTGACATCTCCGGAGCCCCCGGGCACTTGCATCTGCGTCAGATGCAGGACATATGCTGGATATCCCTTCACAAGGGCCTGCAGTGCCTTCAGCAGATGTGGCAACCAGCGAGTGCCACCGACACGTGGTGGAAGGGCACATGGCAGAGACAATGTGTCGAATGCTGCCTTCAAGTTGCTACGGTTCAGTGGCGAGTGATGGTAGAACAAGTAGAGGCTCAGGAGGAGACCGCTCAACTTTGTGTACATGGGCAACCGACACAATGCGTCCTTATATGCAAGTTCCAGGCGATGCGCATAGCAGTGGATTGCTTGCAGACACGGCTGCTCATTTCGGAAGAGCGTGGCGACACCGTTGGCTGATCCGGTCATAACAGCGGCGCCATCACTGCCGAATCCGACAAGCTTCTTCATGAGTGTCTCTTTCGGGATGTGGAGGTAGCGCTCCACGACACCGTCAATTGCCCGCTTGATTGACGGAGCATCTGCCTTGCCGACGTTCTCAATACCAGCGAAGGCAGTAGAGACGACACCATTCACTGCATACCTCACGTACACTATCTCCGCTTCCGTGATGGACGCATCTGTCGTACCGTCACTGATGAGGGCGAGAAAGTGAGCACTCTCCAGGTGCGGTGCGAGGTGACGGCGCTCAACCTCAGCGATGGCACGCACGAACTGCTTGCATGCCTTGTCATTCCGATAAGTGTTCCCCACATCAAGGCCCTTCTGTGCGTCCAGGGTACACTGCCACACATAATCTGTGAACGGACGCGGGTGCTTTGCTATCGCGTGACAAGTCCTGAAACATCCAATGCAGGAAATATTAAATATCATAGTATTAAGTAAATACTGAGTATAGTCACAACATAACAACCTTCCTCAGCAAACAGTGAATACTAAAAACATACTCGTTTTCAAAACAAAACTTGACGAAGATTTGAAGATGGGCAGGTTTAAATTTTAATAAAAGCACAAAAATCACAAGACAAGCCACGTTCTCAAAACCAAAAATATGATGCATAAAGGCGGGAAATACAACATTAAATAGTATTACTTTTGAACCCGAAGATCCAGGCAAGTTATAACACAGATCTACATCAAATGCAAATTAATAATTTCCCATGGCATTGTTTACTGCACGGCACGCTTGAAATGAGAGATAACAGAGAAATGAGGGATAATAATGTAAACCAGATAGTGCTAACCCTAACAAAGTACAAACACAATATTTTTTTTTACATTTTATAACATATCACATGGGTAACATAATTACCTAAACAAATGCGTCAGACGGTCCATGGTGGCCGTGTTCAGCGCTTGGATGGCTCGGTGGGCAGGTGCAGTGCCGGGACGGGCTTCGAACGCAGTTTGCCGGAAGACAGCTCGTGTGTGCGCCTCGCTTGTACTGTGTGCGCGTAGCGAGTCTGGACGAAAGTTGTCCGTGCCAGTCAAGAACGCATTCTTGCCACGGACACCAGTTACGTTGTGTGTCCTGCACACTTTGCAAAACATCAAATCGTTGTCGTCATCGTAGGACAGCCAAGTGTGGTCTCGTTCCCAAACCTTCAAATAGCCACGCTGTTGTTTCTGCTGGTCGTACAGCGTGTCCCGTTCTCGCTTTTCCACCTTGCGTTTAACTTCTGGTTTTGCAACCCCAGTTAAATAACGATGCATCGTGCGTAAACGTAACAAAATAATTAGTAATGAATTAACAAAATAATTGATGTAGAACTGAAGATGTGAACCGTATTCGAAATCCGCGCATTTGAAAATAGATTAGAAAATAGACGCGAAAATGGACGCCAATTGCGCTCATTAGCCGGTACCCCTCTACATGATACGCTAAGCCAAACAAAACGGTCGTTTCAGATCTATGTCACACAACAACCAATCAAAAGTACCGTTTCACTGTCGATTCACATTAGGTGAAGATTTACTTTGTCAATTGTACGGTTGGTGGCGCCACGCAACACGCTGATTTTTACTAGACAGCCGGACTAATTGGTAGGCCAGGTTTACTAGTCCGCCGTAATCTTTACTAGTGTACGGACTAGCGGACTAGTGGGTAGTTCTACCCCTGAAATTTATACGCCAAGCTCATTTACCAATTTGATTTGCACCAAATGTCACAATAGTCATGATGTGATGCCATTTGTGTGTCATGAACACCGACTATGAACAAGGAGTGTCAATACTAGCGAAGTTTAATTGTTCGCAACGTATTATTAATAATGTATTGTTAATTAATAATACATTTTATTCGTAAGAGACAATAATTTGTAAGTTAACGTTCAATGCATAGGAACAAGATTGCCTATATTTAGGTACCAACCATAACATTGTCATAATGTGTCAGTTCGTTACATTCACTGGTACATGTGTGGCCCGCTGACTTAGTCCAAGTCAACTATTTGGCCCGTCATTCAAAAAAGTTTGAATTTGTTGCCTAAAAAGATTTGTGCCTATAGAACAGCTATTATTTGTAGTACACTGCAGTGTGATCAGCTAATCTTAGATTCGAGTCTCCGTCAACTATGGACAACGTCCGTGGGCAACTAAAACAGATGAATCGTAAACGAATTGCAGTAAATTATTGATTGCTTTGACGACGTTAGTTTTGTATGTCTGCTTCCTACCGCATTTCCATATCGTCTTCAATGCCTCGACGGAACTTGAACCTACTCGTTACACGGGACGGCATCCTGCGAACTACAGCCGCTGCCGCACATCCGCGCTGAGTGCAACTGCGAAACAACGCGACCAATTCGCGCCGGAAGTGAGCACCCGTCAGACTGTAGAGGAAGAAGTTGATGGCGTGATTGGCGTATCGCATGAGAAGTAGGAACCAAGTGACATCGAAAAAATCCGGGACCGCCATCGACCAATAGTATACGTAGTAATGGATGGCGCTGAACACATCAACGGGTACGACGCACACGATGAACGCGAACGACACGCCCATGCACATGAATGTCGTGCGCGTAAAGGAGTCGTGCACGGCCGCTTGCATCAGCTTCCGCCGCAAAGTTCGTATTATCGCCCAGTTACAGAAAAGTACTACACATGTCGGAATGATGGTCTTGACAACGACGTTAAACCACATTTTGTAGTTATAATAACTGCCCCAGTCGCGCAACACGCAAACGACATCGCCACGATCATCGTTGGTGGTTAGTTCGTATATGAAGAATTGGTCGATGTCATTGACGAAGGCGAGCACCAACAGCGACACACAGCACAAGCCGGCGTTGCGCGGGGTGCACAGACGCAGCTTGAGTAGCGGGTAGTGGACGGCGACGCAGCGCTCGGCAGTGAACGCGACACTGATCCACACAGATCCGACTGATAGTATCATGTGTATCGACTTCCCGGAGTAACAAGCAAATGAACTTGTACTGTCGAATCTAAAGCCCCAAACTAAAAATGGATAGAGCACCACCGACACGAACATCAGCACGAGACTGTCAACGACGGCCAGGGCGCTCAAGTAGACGTTGGCCGAGGTCCGCACGAGTCCGTCCCGCCTCAGCACGAGCAGCACGAGCGTGTTACCGACGAGTCCCGTCACGCAGAGCGGCGGCCAGCCGTACTGCCACAGGTTGGAAATCGGATAGTAAGAAAATACTCTTGTGATGGTTTCATTAGATGTAACCGCGTCCTCCAGAACCGACGACACTGCCGACAATAGAGCCGTGTCATTCGCCATGGTTCAACTCCAAAATAACTGAACTTCACCACAAATTACCCACGATGCTAGGAATAAATTCAAGAATGTGATGTATAATGTCAGGAATATTAGCTTTATACCAACGCAGATATTATCAGAGTTGATATAAACACTTGACTTTGAGGAGTTGCCGCATGTAAAAATTCCCATCCGATGAATTGCTGTCAACGCCTGAACTCCAACATTTATTCGATGGCAGACCCAGTTTAATGCTCTGTTGTTTTATTGGGCGGAGTCATAATCCACTTTCCATCTCATTAGGCGTTACTAACAAGACAAGTACAAATACGTATTTTGCAAAGATTACATCAGGCTGCGAAATAATTAAATCTACCGTGCACCCTGTTACATGCTGTGGATATGCAGATATTCATCATTGTCGTCTTTTTATTTCTGGTACCATGCTGGTTGCCCTACGCTGCACATTACACACTTTCTATTATGCGCCTCTGAGCTTAGTTTCCAAGGATTTAGGCACAATAGAAGTTATCTTATTATTATTACGTTGATGTATTTTTCTTTAAAGTGGCGCCGAGCCTGGACGCTGTAATCTAAAAGCGGTCGTATAAGTTATTTATATAACTTTAATATGACCTCCTTTGTTATATATTTTAATAGCAGAGTTACTCGGCGTTACCCGGTGAAAAAGGCATTCATATGTATGTGACCCACGAAAGCCCCACTACCCTGAACGAATTTCGAAATAATCAAAATCTACGAACCACCACAATGGGCGGGTGTTGAAACTGATTTAGAGACAGGATTACATTAAAGTTGAATTTGTTGTTTAAATAAATGATTAATGTGATGCAATGGTATGTGTGTGTGTGCGCGCGCGCGCGCGCGAGCGAGCGTGTGAGTGAGTGATTGCGTGAGTGCGTATGTGCGTGCGTGTGTGATTTACACTTCACCCCTTGCAGACCATCATTCAATACAATCTCGACTTTTCTTAGACGCATTCATATCTAGAATGACATCGAAGTGGCAGCGGACGAGTTAATTGAGTTGGGTAATTATAGTGATCAAATCCGCGCACAAATCAAAACTTACACGATATATTTAACGCAAATGTTTTCTATACACACATGTGTCCACAAAAAAACAATAGTCCTACAGTGCAAAATATCAGTTCTATGTCTACAATTGCTTCGCGAAACCCCGAAAGATATTACACTAAAAGACATCTTCAAAAGCAGCGGACCTGACACTATCAATGGTCCAAAAGAGGTTTGATGCCGGTCACTGTGAGATTGTAAATGGACCCACATGGTAAATGGACCGGGGGTCCTTTTACAACGGGGTTGTAAATGGACCCCCGTGGTAAATGGACCGGTGGATTCTTTTACCACGGGGTTGTATATGGACCCCTTGTGAAAAATTGAACTGTTTATGTTTTAGTTATTTAAACATACTATAGCCATGGTTTACTGATATCTAGTCATTAAAATCTACTTTTCTGAAAAGCAAAATTGTACCAATAAATTTTTTCAAAACAATGCTAATAATCGTAAAAAGATACTGAAAAGGCCATTGTTGATTTACACCATTAAATTTTGAAAACTGTTTTTGCATAGTTTTGTTTTTGTACGTATACAAATGAACCACTTCTAACTCAGTCAACACATTGAAAAGTCATTTTTTTCAAAGGGGGTCCACATACGACGGGGGTCCATTTACAATAACACACCAGCCCGAAACGTTGACGCGTACATTCTTATGCAAGGTCTGTCTCCGCTTTCGTCTCTAGACTGTCCAGACAAGGTTTGGTCGTCTCTTCAGTCTTCCTGTAAATCCCGCTCCACTATGCATCTGTATGTGGCCTGGTATCAATACTGGTGGCCTTTACTAGAGCTACCTTTTCATAGATCTATCATTTGGGGTATCAAAACTACAGTAGTGTCATTCGAGTCCTTCCACCAGTTTGTGTGACACGCCACAGTCAGTTGCATGAGGTTGTTGGAAGAGGTGAAGTAAATTATAAAACGGAACATTGTCAGTGTATACAGCTTTGCCTGTGCCTATTTACTATAATAATATTATTATAAATGATAATAGTATAAAGATGTATTAGGTTAGAGATAGCCCTCCATGAGGATGTAAGTCCCATCGTTTGGACTTAGACCAAAATACTCTGTACAAAATTACCAAAACCCTCAATGGAGAGTTCAGCAACAATGATTTACCAGGGAAAGACAAGGAAAACAACATCATATTCAGTGAAGCTGGTAAGATTGCACGGTGGAAAGAACACTTTCAGACCATTCTGAACAGGCCAGAACCCCCTGGCACAGCAGAAATATACCAGCAGCAATAAAGTATCTGGGCATCAACATAAATACACCAACTATAGAAGAGGTGAAAGCAGCGATCATGGGAATGAAGACTGGTAAGGCAGCAAGAATGGATGGAGTGACATCAGAAATGTCGAAGGCAAATGAAACACAGACAGACGCCAATGTTACTGACAGAGACTTTTAGCAACATCTGAGAAAATGAAACGACCCCAGAAGCATGGAAGACAGGACTGGTAGTCAAAATGCCCAAGAAAGGAGACCTGTCAAACTGCAACAACTGGAGAGGCATCACCTTGCTGCCCCTCACCAGCAAGGTCTTCAGCAAGTTCATTTATAATAGACTGGCAGAAACACTTGACGAGCACATCCGACAAGAACAGGCGGGCTTTCGATCGGGACGCTCTTGCTCTGTTCACATCTTCACGCTGAGACATATTATAGAGCAAACTAAAGAATGGAATGCACCGTTATACGCCAATGTTGTAGACCTAGAGAAGGCATTCGACAGCATCCATCGCGAATCTCTGTGGAGGATATTGCGCCACTATGGAGTCCCTCAGAAACTAGTGAACAAAGTGAAGACGCTGTACAGCGACTTTTCATCACAAGTGATCTGCAACAATGAATTGACCGATACCTTTAAAGTCAGCACCGGGGTGAAAGAGGGATGTATACTCTCCCCCTTCTTCTTCATCTTTGGAATATACTGGATTATGAAGAGTGTGGTCAGTGGAGGAAAAAGAGGTATACGGTGGACCCTTACACGCCATTTGAAACACCTGGATTTTGCCGACGATATAGCGTTGCTCTCACATCGATACAAGGATATGCAAGCCAAGACAGATTGCGTGGCAAGAACAGCAAGACAGATTGGACTCAAGTTCAACACCAAGAAAACAAAGCACTTAAGGATGAACAGCAGAACGGAAGCAGTCATCATGATTAATGGTGAACAAATCGAGAATGTAGAAGATTTCACGTACCTGGGCTCCAAAATGACAACCAGCGGGGGAACACAGAAAAAGAGATAAGAACAAGGATTTCAAAGGCCAGCCAAGCAGTTGCAGCACTCAGAAGTACGTGGAGATCAAAACGCATCAGCACGAACATGACGATCAGACTTTTCAAAAGCGACGTTTTGAGCACCCTTCTGTATGGAGCTGAATCCTGGAAGATGACCAAGACAATCTGCATCAAGCTAGACGTTTTCCAGAACAGACGAACTCTCAACATATTTTGGCCGAACATCATCATGAACGCCGAGCTACACAGGAGGGCTGCTGCGAAATCCAAACTTGAATAATGAATCAACTTACGACGTCGTTAGTAGCATTTGTTGTTACAAGTGTCTTGAATGTTTTCTTCTGCTGCCCGTTGCATCGTGCGTAGTCTGGGTTGAGACTCTTTGCTGATGATTATTTGATTTATAGACCAGTTCAGTCTTTACAAGATCAACTAATATTGCAACAAGATTTAGACAGCCTTGTTAAGTGGAGTGTTGATTGGGGCATGAAATTTAATATTTCTAAATGCAATATAATGAGCACAACTTCTGGTTTTCATTGGCATCGTTTTTATCACATGGGCGGGCAAATTTTGAAAGAGGTCATTGATGCAAAATATTTGGGGGTTATTTTATCAAATGATTTAACTTGGTCGAAGCACATTGCTGAAGTGGCTAAGAAAGATAATCAAAAACTTGGATTTTTACGTAGAAATCTTAGGGGCTGTTCACAAAAATGTAAAACAATTGCATATATGTCATTAGTAAGAGTTGGAATGGAATATGCTGCAACAATCTGGGATCCATTCCTAATGAAAGAAATGAACAGCCTTGAAGATTTCAAAGACGCAGCAAGATGGAAAAAATATAAATATTCATATGAAATAAGTGTGACAGAATTGTTAAAAGACTTAAATTGGGTACAATTAACAGATCGAAGACGTATTATGCGTTTAAATCTGTTTTATAAAATAAATAATTATGAATTGTCAATAAAATTGTCAGACTTTGGTGTGCAAAATGTTAATAGAGCTACACGGGTAGGATCATCGATGGGTCAAGATGGGAATATTTTATTTAATAATAAATTAAGTAGACCTAGTTGTAATAAAACCATTTTGTCTATAAATCTGTAATTTTAAGAACTATATCAGATTGGAATAAATTATCCAGCAATATTCTTGCGGCCTGCTCCAGTACATCATTTCGGAGTAGGCTGAACGTATTGCCTCTCATCTATCATCCATGTGTTGTCCCTTCTGGGAATTTATGGATTATTTTTTAAGATTAAGGTTCCGTAATCATTTAAATCTGCACTGGTAAAAGTACTAAAAAATGGTGCGAGGTGACAGTGACGTCACTTCCATGGTAACACGCGTGGACACGCGTCGCCACGCGTCGCCACTGGTTTTCCTCCTCCTCCTGGGCAGTCGGGAACGGATCCAGGGGGCGTAGGGGTGTAGGTGGGGCATTGCCTGTGTGGGTAGTGAACGCCCCCATTCTGGCTTCAAGGGTACGTAGTTGGAAGGTTTTGGTGAGCTTCAAAGGTTAGGTAGTTGGAGCTTTTTGTGAGCCTCAAGGGGGAGGGTGGTGGGTCCCCGCCCCATTGATCAAATCAAATGTTCACTTAAACAGTGCAACGTGCAAGAATTGTTCCGTTGGTGCCAGTATCTACTGGTGCTATGTATTTGCAAACTGATCTTAAGAAACACTGCTGTCTGGACTTATGCAACCCAAGCACCATCAACATTGTGTTATTAACGCAAACCCCAACATTCCCGAATTGTGTTGGTCACAGCATGCTATAATAGCAGAATTGTTGGAAATGTATTTCTACTGGTCTTATAGGCGTCGAAACCGGGGGTTGGGTGGGTGGCCGAGCCCCCTTCTAATGTTGCGAGTTGGGGGCTTAGCCCCAATATTTTATGGCTTTTGAAGTCATGTTCGACAGCGATATGGTGAAGCTCCCACTAAGTTCTCTCATAATTAATATCTTTCCGACGCCAGTGTGTATACGTGCGAGTCATACTACTAGCCAGGAAGCGGAAGTTCATAGGTGTCGTAGCAACAAGGAATTAACATGGCTTGTCTGTTGGACATGAATCTACCGGGCATACGGCACGATAGGCATGAGCCACGGTCAAGACTCGAGTTCGTGTAGTCGTCGATTCATAGGGACGTAAGAAAATTCACCCTTTTCCGGCCCAAGATAGGGAAAAAAGTCATTATTTATAAATTTCAGTTGAGAAAATGTGCATTCTACCCTGCAGAACTTTACGTAGTTCTTTACTAAACACCCGTGTGGCACATAGGCTAAACCATTACTAATCTAGACATGTAAGCCCATGACCTGTAAACAATTCGTTTTAGTGCATACTATACCAGCAATGCCAAGGTGGATGGAATATGAACATTACCAATCCATAGATTCACATTACTGAACGTATTTAGAGATATAAAGATAATTATATAATTTAATTCAGTAGCAATCATGTAGAGTGTACATCGATTTGTTCCATTTCTATAATTGCTCAATTTAATTACAATTCAGTTGGGAAACGCAGCAGGGCTTATAACGAAACTACATTAAAATCACCACCAGAAATCAATATAAAATGTATTTATGTTCAATATATTAAACTAATATTATAAGATTTTGCATTGCTACCCAAATTACATACAAACAACTGCAGTATAAAATATAATTATACCATTATATTAGAGCGGGAGCCCAGCACTTTTATTTATTTATGTAAAAAGGGCCAAAGTGTTTGACCCCAGGTGTTGGAGGAACCATCCCCCGACATCACAAACAATGTGTTGCTGCCGGATCTTGGGTAGTGGAATGCCTCTTAAATCACCCCCTAAAGTGAGCAAAAAAGTACCTTTATTTATGTGAACAGCGTCAAAGCTAAAAACAGTTTCAACAGTTTCCCTGGTCTTCCCCGAGTACGGGATGACCAATGACAGCAACTTTAGGGGGTAGAATCCCCCTGACAGCAGCCCCCGAAGTGTGCCCAAAAGTACCTTTATAAACATAGGCTATAAACATACATAGCAAACATATATGGTATCCAGCTACATAAAGTAACGTGTATAATCTCATAATTTCACTAGAATATCGATATATGAAGGAGTTGTACAATTTATCATAACAACGTAAATCTGTCAGAGAGCTTCCGCTGGTCCCGCTAGCTCAGTGGGTAGGCGCGTTGGTTATTTGTCATTTATTTTACAATCGGGCGACGACAGTTCGATCCTGACAGCATGCAAACCATTGATTTTCTTTACACTTTTTTTTGTGTTTTCACGAAGTAATATCAAACAAAATCATTTTATACTATAATGCACCGTTTGTAAATATTTTTTATTGTTGTAGTAATTATTTATTCGCCACAAAAATGAAAACATGGTCATTATATATAACGATGTTTCTAAATTGTATTTATCCAGACAGATCACAATCTGTTTTCACATATATAATTACAATATATTACCGTACAATATATTTACAATTAATAAATTATATATCCATTACATTATATTTGTTTGGATAAATAAAATTTAGAAACATTGTTATATAATGACCATATTTTCATTTTTGTGGCGAATAAATAATTACTACAAAAATTAAAATTATTTACAAACGGCCCAGTCGCATTTGTTGTTTTTACCACATACGTCATCAGTACAGACGTGATAGGGTAACTCTTCATATATCTTCAGCACACTATCATCAGTACAGACGTGGCAGAATAACTGTTCAAATATCTTCTTGCAGTAGGAGAGGGGGCAGTTCCCTCTGGTGGCACAATTACATGTAGTGGGACAGGGGACAGTTACTTGTAGTATGAGAGGGCGGAGTTACCTCTGGTGGGACGGTTACCTGCGGTGATAGGGGGCAGCATTTACCACCAAGTGATACGTATAGGGTCTTCCTTCCTAGGATTGACCCGTAGTGTGATTTCTTCCATTCCTCCATGAGGAAATTGGCAAACTCTTCCTTAAATGCACCGTTCTTGATGCTCCGTCCCACTCTGTCGCTGGGCCTGGTCAGGTCCGGTGATGATGAATGTGTGATGAACGACGCTGTTTCCGCTCTGGGTCTTTGATCGATGGTGAATGGTACTTGTCGAGTACCAAGTGGATTTGTTCACCGCGATGGGAACACACCTTCAACAAGAGATCCCTGGCAATGACCGCATACGTTGATTTGCTGTGCTCATGCACGGTTTCATGGAGTAGGATGTCCCCACCAATTGTAGTGAAAGTGTAGCATCCTGTATTTTCTCAAGAACCTTGGTAAGTAGTATATATTATAAGTATTGCCTTGTACACCTTTCCTATATAACCTGTTGCGTCACTACTTAGTTGCATGGAAAACTAACTCAGTAGCGAGACATTAAGTCTGCCCCCGAGCCAATTACCCAATATCTTTGTGTAGTCTGTAGATACGCTGCAGGGATATTGTTGCGTATATTTTAAGATTTAACACATTCTACCACCAGCTTGCACCAGCGTGAAGTTGATGATACGTTTCAATGTCCAGACTGAACAGAGGGTTAAGCCTAAAAAAACGGTGATATTACAACCAGTTGAGTTACCATGGAGTACTGTTGTTTAAATACAACAATAATATTGTTATGTATGCCAGAATAGAATAGAACAGAACAGAACAGAAGTGGATTTGTTTATCCAAACTGTACAGGCATTCAATAGTCATATATATTTCTATAAAGTTATGGTGTACAGACCACGATTATGGAGACTTCTACTAAGACTTGTTGAAAGTCGCTACCGCAGGAGCCACCAGTCGTGATATTTTAGTTCAGTTTCTGTTGAAGGAAAATAATATATAGTATGTTTTACAAAACTTAAACGTTAAAATACAGTAATATAAGTAGAATGTTGCGTTGAAATCGATTGACAAGTGCGTTATGCGTAGGTGGAATGTGGAAATGACGTCACTTCCGGTACAGTGTCAAAGGTCAAAACATGGTCAATGTCAAGTATCGCCCTTTGGCGGATACGTGGTGAACTACATGTCCCTCCCCCTGGTGGATAGTTGTTGAAACAGTACTGCTTAAATTTGTGCCTCTTATTTCTTTTTACTATAAAATAGGTCAAAGTCATCAATGAATAAGGTCAAAATGTCAAGGTGAAGTGGGTTGTGAATTATGTAACTATATCAAGTAGCGCCCCCTGGTGCATAAGTGGTGAAACAGTTCTTAAATTCGTGCTTGGAATGTGGTGAACGACAAAAATAATCAATTATATACGTGCGTGTAATGTGTATTCTGCGGTCCGTGCATGTAGTTCCTACTCTGCAGTCCGTGCGGGTAGTTTCTACTCTGCAGTCCGTGCTTATTCGGCACGCTCACGTGACCTTTCGGCACGCTCACTAATTATATAAGCGCGGTGTTCTGCCAGCCTGATTGCCATTCGTATCACGACGACAACCTGGCTAACATCAGATAGTGCAAGAAGCGTATGATTGTCGACGACAGGGAAGATTTGCAATGCGAACGACACGGTTACGTGGCCTCTGACATGCATTTCAATGTTCGAATATGCTTTGTCGAGACAGCGACAGGTCAGTGTACATAGTTGACTTTATTCGACCAGTCTATAGCCACTCTCCTAAACGTGAATGCCGACACCTTTGCTGTTATCGACGAAACGATGCAGACTTACAAACTGAACTCAGTGTAGGAAACTCTCCTCACCATAAAGAAAACTCGACGAGGTACCTACACAAACTACAACGTCACACACCTAGAGGTGGTACACAAGAATCCGTACCCTGTTTCAGCCTCTCTCTGCTGCCATCCCTGCCGACGTCAGAACTTCTACCTACGCTGCCAATGTCACAAGTCCACTCCTGCCGATGTCAAAACTTCTACAGACGCGACCAATGTCGCAATTTTTACCGACGCTGCCATAGGTCGTCCTTCTTATCACGACAGCCCCGTCGGCACTGACACTATACAGGACATGATAGACTATGTGGCATCCATGCTGACAAATTAGTTTGCAAGTTACGTGGCAGAAATCATTAGATAATGCATAAAATCCGATTGCAAGGCATGCGATATAGATTACCACAGTCAACCCCATCATCATTGTCTTTTACCCGATGACATTTTCATTAATATTGGGGAAGGAGAGAAATGGGCCTGTAATGTTTAATAGAGTTGGGTTATCTTTTTACAACTAGTACTACTTTTGCAATTTTAAGTTTATCAGGAAATACACCTGTATTAATAACTTGGTTAATTACTAAGGTTAATGATTTAAGTATTGCTGGTTAAATTATTTTTAGCAGTTTTGATGAAATGCCATCAAATCCGCTCCTGTTTTTGGTTGGGAGATCATTTATTGCTTTCCTTTCTGTTTCTTCATCAACATTTTTAAATTTAAGAACAGATCTAACTTTTGTATTTAAGTAGTGGTCATATTTTTGTTTCCTTTATATTTCATGTCTTCTGCAATAATTTGACCCGTGTTAGTAAAATAGTTATTGAATTTGTTTGCTATTTCTGATTTACTGTTATGCTGGTACAATTTACTTTAATGGTTGATGAAGATGTCTTCTTTATTTTTTGAGAGACTTTCGTTCATTGTTTTCCATGTATTCCTTATATCTCTTTTGAATCTGTTAAATCGTGATTCAAAGTAGATTTGTTTAGCTGCACGGATATTACTTTTTAATATGGTGTTGTAAGTTTTAAGAATAGTATTAAAGGAAATAAAAACAAGGCTTTAGCTAAAATCCGTTTTCCATGTGTACACAAAGTTTAACATTGCATGTAACATTCGAGAACATTTAAAAAATACAGAAAAATACATTTGTAGCATAAATTCGATTTTAAACCCGTCTGTGTAGCGATTCCCGCGGACAATAAAAATTTAATGAGCTAGGCGATCACGTGGTATCTTAACGTCACATATGACGCATACTCGCAGCAGGCCGACCCTTTCTATGCATTCAGAGCATGTTTACATGGATAGTTTTGGGGTCGAAACGAGCGTCAGAATGAGTTATTGTGCAATAATCCGATGTAATACAAACACTAGTCATCATAGAGGAACAAGCAGTTATCTTACGGTTCCACATGAATTCAATTTTATTCAAAACAATGAATGCGAATGAGCCTACAAGTCGACTAGGTATCGCTGAGCTTGGGCTCGTTTTCAGAATAATTATATCGAATGCAACCAACGGGAGATAACGTACACCAATATACATACATAGCAAACATATACCTTATCCAGCTACAGAAAGTAACGTGTATAATCTCATAATATCACTAGAATATAAAAATTATTTGGTTTATATTACTTGGTGAAAACATAAACATAAAAAGTGTTAAAAAAATTAATGGTATGGTGTCGGGATTGAACCGGCGTCGCCCGATTACAAAATAAGACCGACAGAAATTCGATGACTGATTTAAGTTGTTATGATAAATTGTACAACTCCTCCTTCAGATATTCTAGTGATATTATAAGATTACACACTTATACACGCTACTTTCTGTAGCTGGATACAATATATGTTTGTTATGTATGTTTATTGGTGTAGATTATCTCCCGTTGATTGCATCCGATATAATTATTCTAAAAACGAGCCCAAGCTTGGCGAAACCTAGTCGAATTGTAGGCTCATTCGCATTCATTGTTTTGAATAAAATTCGATTCATGTGGAACCGTAAGATAACTGCTTGTTCCTCTATGATGACTAGAGTTTGTATTACATCGGAATACCGCATAATAACTCATTTTGACGTTCGTTTCGATCCGAAAGCTATCCTTGTAAACATGCTCTGAATGCATGGAAAGGGTCGGCCTGATTCGACTATGGGTCATGTGTGACGTCACATCTCGGCATCCCGAAAAGCGCGCCAAAAATATGCATATTCGAAAATGTCTGGATGCACAGCATAAAATGTGGATTTCTAATTCATTTAATTTTTTTTTTTTGGCTTGGTGGACATGGAAATAGATAGCAGGATGTAATATAATATGAATTCAAGCCATATATGTTTTTATACCCTTTAAGAATCTCATAGTCTGGTGAGTTAGGGTTAGACACGTTTAATTGTTTATAAAGTATATCACGATCTCTAATAGATTTGAGCAAACCTTGGGTGATCCATGTCGATGTTTTATGTTTGTATTTATGACATTTTATTATTTTAGTAGGCATATACTTATTTTTAGCACGCATGATTTCATCATGCATTATATCGTAATTTAGGTTGGGATCTTCATTTTGTTGTTTATGTAGTTTGTTGTATAATTTATGATACCAAATTCAATATTGACTTTCTGCATGGCTTCAACACTTTGTATGTTAATTTTTACAAATTTAGGAGGAAGTACAGCTTTAACTGTAACTGTAGTGTATAATTATAAAAAATAAGGTTGATGATCTGAGAAAGTGTTTGTGAAAATCCCAGCAGTACTTTCTAATATAAATTTATTTAGTGAGTAAAACGTTATCTATTAGTGTTCCGTTGGTTCTCGTAAAACGAGTTGGGAATGTTATTTGGGGATAAAGACTATGTGATGTTAAAGTATCAACAAAAATCACTGTATGTTCTGTTATCGTTTATTTTAAGTAGGCTAATGTTAAAGTCCCCTGCCATAATTAGATTATTATTATTGCTATTTTCTAGAGACGATAACACTGATGAAAATTCATAAATAAATTGTGTTAATATTTTCGTTGCATGACCTTGGTTGTCTATATATATTTCCAATGGACATTTTCTTTGATAAACCAATTCCAGTTACTTGAATTATTAACCCTTCCCAATTTCTGTATGTATTAAGATTCGTTTTTATTTCAGATTTATATTTATCATCTACATATATTAATAACCCTCCTTTGTCGCTACATATTTCCCCTTGTGTTATACAATCATACCGGTCTAAGCAAAATTGAGAGAAGTCATTATTATCAGCTTTCCACGTCTCCTGTAAGCATATTACCCTGAATTTAAAGTTATTTCTACGTATGTCCTCTATGAATATTTTAAGTTAATTAAATTTTGAATTTATATACTGAATGTTAGAGCTTAGAAGAGTAAAACTGTTTGTGTTTTTGTTTGCTAGATTAGTGAATTTATCAATGTCATAATAGGAAGAGCAGTGTATTACTTGTTTAACAAGATTTAACAAGATTGCCATCCAGAAAATTACTCTGGATGGCAGGTGGACAAGGAAGCCTTTTGGCTTATCGAGAGTCCAATACTTTTTATCTACATGTATCCCGCCTTTTTAAGGTGTGTGTCGATTTTATTTTTAAACATATTCACGCTACTAGCACCAACACAATCAGGAGATAATCTGTTCCATTCATTTACAGTCCTTTGTGAGAATGAGAACTTTCTTATATCTAATCTACACTGCTCCTTTACTAATGTAGCTTCATGTCCTCTGGTCCTTCTATTTTTCTTAACTGAGAAAAAAATGTTTCTATCAATATTTTCATAACCATTCAATATTTTAAACACTTCTATGTGATCTCCTCTCAATCTCCTGGTCTCTAGTGTTGTTAAACCACATTCTTTTAGGCGTATTTCGTAACTAAGATCCCTCAGATTTGGTATCATTTTAGTCGCTCTCCTCTGTACTCTTTCTAGCATATCTATGTCCTTCTTGCGATATGGCCTCCATGCTTGTATACAATATTCTAAATGAGGCCTCACTATTGTTTTGTACAGCGGTACTATTAATTCTTTTTTCTTATACGCTATATTTCGCCTAATTAATCCAAGGATTTGATTTCCCTTTGACGCTGCAATTCCGCACTGCTCTGAAACCTTCATATCAGCACTAATGGTTAACCCCAAGTCCTTTTCTTTTACAGTAGTACTTAGAACAGTACCCCCCATTTTATATTTTACCTCTTCATTCCCATGACCTGTGTGGAGGCATTTACATTTCCCAAAATTGAACAGCATTTGCCACTTTTCAGACCATTTGATCAACCTATCAAGATCATCTTGTAAATGCTGTCTGTCTCCATCACTTTTAATCCTTCTAAACACTTTTGTATCATCCGCAAATTTTAACACCTTGCTTGTTATATCATCGTCCAAATCGTTGATATATATTAAGAATAATATAGGTCCTAGTACTGATCCCTGTGGTACCCCACTCAATACCGATTTCCAGTTTGAAGCCTCCCATCAACTACTACACGTTGTCTTCTGTCAATTCAGCCATTTTTCTATCCAGTTTATTATACCATTTCCTATGCCATGGGCCTTTAGCTTAAGGAGTAATCTTTGATGTGGTACTTTGTCGAAAGCTTTTTGAAAATCTAAATAGATGATATCTACTGGTGATCCCTCATCTACCCACCTAGTGATGTCTTCCAAAAAACATAACATATTTGTTAAGCATGACCTCGCTTTTAAAAACCCATGTTGAGATGGGTTTATCAAGTTATGTTTAAGAAAATCCACCATGTGATCTTTAATTAGTCTTTCTAATAATTTGCAAATCACTGATGTTAAACTCACTGGTCTATAGTTCTCTGACTTGTTTCTCGAACCTTTTTTAAATAACGGTATAATGTTTGCCTCTTTCCATTCTAAAGGAACCACTCCCTCTTCTAATGACAAATTGAAAACTGTTGCAAGCGGTACGCTAATTTGTTCTACAATTTCCAATAGTAGTTTGGGCGGAATCCCGTCCACTCCAGGTGATTTATTATCCTTCATAGCCCTTATTTTCTTAGCTACCATTTCCGAGGTTACAACTAACTGTCCTAAATAGTCTGAATCTGCCCCTTGAACTTAGCCTCTGGTACTGGCAGTGAACTAATATCTTCCCTGGTAAACACTGAACTAAAATACTCATTCAGGTCTTCTGCCATTAAGAATCCCTCTGATATTGTATTTCCAGCACTATCTTCTAGAGGACCGACCTTATCCTGAACTTTCTGTTTGCTTCGAATATACGCATAAAAACTCTTACTGTCATGTTTTATATATTACTAGCTAATTTTTTTTCATAGCTTCTCTTTGAATTTCTAATTTCAGCTGTTGCTTGATTAAGTGCTTCTTTATAAATGTTGTAGTCTTCATCATTTCCAGTACATCTATATGACTTCCACATCATTTGTTTATACTTAATTTTTCTAATGGCTTCTTTCGATAAGTGTTTCTTTTTAGACCGTTTCCCTTGTTTTTTGAAAGGTACAAATTTATCGACTATGCACTTAATTTCACTATTTATGATATTCCAGCATTCGGTTTCTGTCTTATTCTTCAGTGTGTTATTCCAGTCTATCTTTGCTAAATATTTCCTCATGTCCTTATACCTTCCTTTGTGGAAATTTCTCCTATACTGCTTTTTACTATTCCTTTTTGATTTTACTTTGATGGTAAAATGTATCTGGTTGTGATCACTACTCCCCAGTGGCTCACATATCTTGACATTGTCAACTAATTCTTTCTGTGAGGACAAAACTAAGTCTAACACATTCTCTCCCCTGGTTGGTTCTAGCACATGTTGAGAAAGGAAACTATCTTGTACTAAAACTAAAAACTTGTGGTCCTCACTCCCCATACTCTGTAGAGATTTCCATTGTATATGCCCATGGTTAAAGTCCCCCATAATAATACAGTTCCGTTTGCTTACTTCCCTTATAGCGTTTTGTATTTTTTCATTCTCTTCTATGCTTATGTTTGGACTTCGATAAACTAACCCAACTGTTAACGTTGAGTTTCCTGTAACTATGTTACACCAAACAGCTTCTTCGCAATCTGCTTCTCTTTCTAATTTTATTTCATAAGCCTGGATAGATTCTTTAATATATAAAATAACTCCACCTCCCTTTCTTCCTATTCTATCTTTCCTAAACATTACATATCCTGTTAGTCCCAATTCGGCATCTGATATATCAGTGGTGGCCCACGATTCGGTTATACCTATTATGTGAGGGTCAATATCTTCTACCATAATGTTTAGTTCACTTCTTTTGTTTACTATGCTCCTTGCATTTAAACAAATGCATTTATATCCTGATTCAGAACAGTTTTCCAGGCTGTTCTTTGCCGATTTATTTCTGCTGTCTTTATATATGCCTCCAGTTTCAGGCTTCTCTGTGAATCCCCCCTGCGAATCTAGTTTAAATAGATGCAGCCTGTCCCACTGTCACTGTCTTGTGGTTCGTTGTTTGCATCCTTTGTATCTAAGATATTGCATAGGTTGTTTTGATTACCTCCTAAGTAGGAGAGGAAAGCCTCATCAAACATTATTGAGTCTGCGATTACAGAAATTGTCATACTTGTGCTTAATAATATTAACATAATGATGTGTATATAAAATTGCTAAGTGATACAAATTATTACACCGATAGCTATGACTACTGTTACTTGCGTACATCAAAAGAGTGATACACATAATGTAAGTAGGTGGATGAGTTGAGGAAAACGCCTCGTCTAAAAGAAAAAAAACAGAGTTAGGCCTATTAGTTGCACTAATGGTAAAAACGGCACGACAACGACTGCCAATGAAGAGAAAAAAATTACATACACATTTAGCATTATACATTTTGTAGAACATATCGTCATACCAACAGTAGACTAATACAATATATATATATATAAGAAAAAGAAAAAAGTGTATTAGAATGCATGGCTGGTCTTCCAATTGTCTGTGGAGTTGCTACATTAGGTACAGTATAATGTTCAAAACCCTCACAGTATGTATTTCGGTGCGGTCACGATCGTCTCGTTTGTCGCCAGATGGAGCCGCTGCAGTCGTAAAGTCAGTATCTTCGTCTTCAGTCACACCAGGCGTTCAAAGCGCCAGTGTGACGTCATATAATGTCGATTCTTCGTCGTCTGAAGGGCGTCAATAGAAACGGGCTGTTTGGCGAGCTCGTCTCACTCAGGTTCCTGTGCAGAAGCATATCAGAATCGTGCTGGAAGATTTTGTGTTCAGTCTGTTATATGTAGTGGGCTTTGTAGATGGCTAATAAATGTTCAGTCTTCAGATCCCTCAATCACCTCATTGACATTGAAGCGAGTAGGTGAACATGTATTGTATAATATTATATATTAGTACATTAAGTTGTTACTAGTACATTACCCTAACAAATAAAAAATGTTATGTAGTCATCTATCATAATCAGCTTACAAAATACGTACACCTACAAACGATATTTGCGTAGCGACTCGATATACATTTTGCCCGGATATCGATTGGCGCCATCTGGTTTGATTGGCGCAGATAAATACATCATTGTGGGTTGATGTCAGGGGGATTCCACCACTTAAAATTGCTGGGTTGGTCGATCATTCCATACTCGGGAACATCAGGGAAACTTTTGAAGCTGTTTTTAGTCATGGCGCCGTTCACATAAATAAGTTCTTACCTTGAGAACAGTCAATAATTGCCCAAGTTGAGCACTGAGACCGTCTCAAGGTTAGTTTTCTGTAGTGGTATTCCATTGCTATTGATTTTGCTGCTATTGATGTTGCTGTTGGCGTTAGTGTTAGTTTGTTTGTCTTTATCTTGTCTATTCCGGTTTGTCTAGGTTCGATTGTGTGTGTGTGTGTGTGTGTGTGTGTGTGTGTGTGTGTGTGTGTGTGTGTGTGTGTGTGTGTGTGTGTGTGTGTGTGTGTGTGTGTGTGTGTGTGTGTTTTAGTATGTGAAGTTGTAATTGTAGAGGTCTGGATGGTCTCTCCAGTCTCTTTGGAGGCGGGACGTCTTCAGCTGATTGATTGTCTGTGCTTGGACTTTCTTCTGATAATGCATTCCAGGATCTCTGTGACCTGTGGTTCCAGTGGATTTTAGGTACATCTGCTTTTGTGGACAGAGTTGGCATTTACAGTCCTGGTTGATTTTGTCGAGTCCCTTGATAATTTTGAAAGTTTGAATGATGTCGGCTCTTTGTCTTCTGTAGTGCAATGTAGGGAGTTTTAATTCTTTCAATCTGCTATCGTAGGGTAGTCCTTTTGTTTCTGGCACTAGTCGTGTTGCACGCGGTTGGACTTGTTCGATGAGGTCTTGATCTTTCTTTAGGTGAAGGAACCAGACACAGGATGCATACCCCAGGTGTGGTCTGACCATTGCCTTGTAGAGTAGTAGGAATGTCTCCTTATTGAAATGCCGGAATGTTCTGACTAGACACCCCAGAACTTGATTGGCCTTTTTGACACTATTATTCTCGATGTGGTAAGAAAACTTGAATTGTAGGTCGATGGTGACTCTGAGGTATTTTTCTAAGGTCACTGCATCAAGCTTGTGACTGCCTTCACTGTCCCTTCTCAGGTGGTATTCATTTCGAGGGTTTGAATGTCCGAGGTGTAGAACGTGACATTTGTCAGGATGTATGTTCATTTGCATTGTATCTGACCAGTCTTGTAGCTTTGTCAGGTCTTCTTGTAGAGAGTCGGAGGAGTTGATGTCGTCTGTCTGTGCTGCGTAGATCTCGGTGTCGTCTGCAAACATGGAGGTCAGATTGTCCATGCGAGGTCAGATTGTCCATAAATAAAGGTATTTTTTGGCACACTTCGGCCGAGGACTCGGGAAACACAAGGGAGACTGTTGATACGGTGTTTAACCTTGGCGCTGTTCACATAAATAAAGGTACTTTTTGGTACACGTTAGGGGGTGATTTAGGGGGCGTTCCACCACCCAAGACAGCAGCAACTCATTTTGTGATGTTGGGGGTGTTTCCTCCAATACATGGGGTCAAACACTTTGACCCTTTTCAACATAAATAAAACCTCTGGGCTCCCGGTCTATATAATGGGGTGTAAACAATAATTAGACCTATGACTAGTATACTAAATTCTAATAAAGAAGTCTAGTTGAAACGGAACGAAATGATTAGTGGGTGGGCTGAGCCGGTGCTTCAGCACCACTCAGTTGTCGCGTTGTTGGTCAACACATCGGGAGACGGGTGGCTGGAAGGGGAATGGGGTGCGTCAACATCGGTATGGGGGGCTAATCCTCTCTCCAGCCCCCACCAAAACATTGGGGACTCAACTCCCAAGTCCCCCGGTTCCGGCGCCTATGCATAAGTAATGAGATTTATTTATCATTATCGCGACAGCTTTCTTGTTTAACGACATCAGTTTGTTTATTGATGATGGATACATATAAACTGTGGCAGAATATTGGAACTAAATGAGCTTGAATGAAAGAACACGATGGGTGTCTTCATATGTAAGCTGGCAAAAATTGTTTAATACCTACAAGACATTACCTGCGACTGGAACAATGTTTCATGGCATTTACTCAAAATGCATTATCAAATTTGTGTATACGTATATACATAAAAAGTTGAAATTTAGTTTTAAATTTAGATTAAATTTGCTTTATATTGATTCCAATAACTTTTGTAGTATATGACATATCTAGTTTTCTGTATTTGTTTGGGAGTAACAATGAAAAAAATTGTACAGCGCAAACAGGGCACGTACGTGGTACTAGAATAACAGTCGGTGTGTCTTAATTCGTAAACCTAGGCGGACCCAGGGTCTCTGGGGATTGGGGAATACGCGCCCACAAAATATTTCCAACACCCCTTCTCAGCATCGACTACCACCCTTGTCTTCCGATGTCATGACCCTATAGCACGACGGCGTAGTGGTGCTGATATTGTTCGTGTACGAGGCTATATTATGTTTTATCTACACATCTTCACCTTTCATTTGATCCTTGACCTCTGACCCCATGATCAGGCCATGAATATCCCACCTATGTAAACTAAACATTTTTATGAGATTGTTTATTTTATCAATACAATGTCTGCGGATCACGTACCACAGTTGATTGAACGCGGGTATAAAGTTATTACCGATGTTGTGTTAATGGCGATAGGTTTGTATTTTATACTTTTTTAAACTTTGAGAACGACTTCCGCGTTAAATGCCAAATGTCGTAGAGCCTAGATCTAGTTTCGTTTTGATAGATCAACATTTATTGCTAGTCTGTAAACAAACTGGCATCTAAATTAACTACTTACGATTGTAGGTAGGTTTGCTTACATCATCATCTTTAACCTACTTATCTAGACAATAGTCGTCTTCTAGACCAATTCAAGCATTTTTCAATGTCAAAATCAGATCAGTTTGTCACACTATATTCCACAGCTTGACATTCGTTATTTGCTTCCGTTTCTGGAGTTTCACTTTTCATTTAATGTCAATGCACAAGAAGACTTTTAACTGTAATTTATGTAACATGAAGTCCCTAAAAGATCAAACCTGTATATGATAAAATATTTGAATAGACGTAGGCTAGGGGAAAGAGGGGCAAGCACTAGGCGATAATGAACTTTCTTGAGGAACTTGAGGAACAGCAATATTAACTAGAAAACTAATTACTTTCATGAAAATAAAATAGTGCATAGTAAAAAATACTTCCAATATACCTACTATTATAGATTAAAAATTATACATAATAAACTATCAGTCATATGTCCGTACACCGATTAATCGCACCACTGAGGGGGCTGTTTTACCCGATCGCGACATACTGATTGACTCAGCTTGGACGTAATTCTGCATATTCACTGTAACTTTTAATGAGTTAATACTGTCTGCCAGAGAGTAATAATTAATTTTATTCCAAAATACAAACTGACTATGATTGATACATTTCATGATGGCTTACGAAGTTGTGACATTCACCTTAGATCAGCAAGGAGTAAAATTTATATTTCAATTTTTTACCAACAACTAATCTTTGTTGTGTGTGGAATCTCACATGTATGTGATCTAGACCAAAGTCAGAAGCCTTGCATCTGATCGGCAAAATGTGACAGTACTACATGGCCGAGATATATTTAAGTGTCATAAAAGTAACATAAAATGATGTAAAATATTTTAAGTTTTAACAAACAAATTTTAAAAAGAAACATTTATGAAAGAGATCCTATTCTAAATCTACAACAATAATTTCTTAGATTTTGTGCAAACAAGTTTTTAAGAAAACTTTGATTGAAGTGCAAGTTTACGATTATAGAATGATGGAGATCTGCTTTGTGAAAATTTGCAAACATCACAAAATGGCAAGGTGCTCAAAGTAATATGTGATAAATATCATCCGTCACATTGATTGACCCACCACAATAAAATGGGTATTATGTTGCAAAATAATTGTGAAATGGAGTTTTTTATTATTATTTTATTTTTTGATTCCACAGATCACGATGCCTCATCTGTTGAAATGTCTTCAGTAATTTTTGATTTATTCCTAAAATTGAAGCAAACTTAAAAAAGTCACATTTTGAGAAACAAAGTAATTTCGACTCATATTGACTATTGTTTTTTATTTATAGGTTTATAAATACATGTATTTTATTAGTTTTGGAATATTTATTAAACGATGAGATTGTAAGTATGCATTTCTGGCAAAATCACAAAATTGATGGGTCATGACTCAGACATCTATTTTTGGCTTGTGTGCAGAATAAGACTGTGACTCAACACCCAGATCGCTGTAGTGGTCAGACATATTGACCAGCCCAGGGGGCGGTAGTCTAGGAGGGCCCAAAACCTCCGACTGCACCCATTGAGGCTCACCAAAAACCCCACTGGTGGCCGAACCAAATTCACATTGGGTAGGCTGAGCCAGAGCTTCAATTACAGCACAGAATTTGCCGAATATACAATTATAAACCACGTATCAATGTTGAAATGGGCAAGAAGACGTGTATCACTTTTTATAGTTTGATATGAATGAGGAAATATTATTTTAGACTAGATTATCACTGTAGCCATTTGTGCAAAAGAATAACAATTTGTGATGGCCAATATAAACAATAACTTTTAGTAATTTAAATCAATATTTACACAACCAAGTTATTATGTGTTTACAATAAAATAGCTAACCATGCTGTTAGCAGTGTATTTTTTAAACAATTAATATTTTTATGTTAGAGAGCTGTCAAGTGAATTCCATAATGATACACTTTTAATTGAAACACATTCTTTTTAAATTGGTACGAGTATAAAATTGTTTAAAATTGTCTTAAAAGTGGGACTTTGTTAAAGAGACAGCCATGTACAACGTAAACAACTTCTGTATATTCACTGGTAGCAGATTGCTATTTGCCCTGTATATATTCAATGCAGTTCGTAATTCAACAATATCTTGTACTTTCAAAATACGTAATTCAGAGAATAGACAAGAGGTGCAATGTCTTAGTTCTACAAATTAAACGCACAACCTTTTTTATAATAATACTAAACAATTCAGAGTACTAGCATATGTATTGCCCCATACTTCGATGAAGTACATACTATAGGCTTGAAAGAGATAATGGTACAACATAAGCATTCCATGTTTGTCAATGACAAAGCTAGCTCTATACATTATGGCATAACTCTGAAAGAGTTTAGATTTTATCATAGAAATGTGTTTTTTCCATGTCCATTAATTATCGATCAGACTGCCTAAAAATGTAATAATTCAACCTAGTTTAATTCTTCCCTACTTATATGTATATATTATTGTGTTTTTGGTACACGATTATCAAAGTACATATAATTTGTCTTTGATATGTTCAATTTAATCCCTGGCATCCATGGTTAACACCCTGACAGTGGGGTGTGGTTACTAGCACCACAAGATGGGTTAAAAATAGTAACATTAGAATATTTCAAGATGTCATGCATAATTATGAGATATAATAAGACAAAACCACAATTTGTTTTGTCTGTTGCAGTGTCTATTCCAATACTGGTTCTCAAGCTCTCAGTTGTTCCCTTCAAGAGGGGTTTTTACTGTGATGATAAAGCATTGTCCACCCTTACAATGCTGACACAGTACCACTGTGTGCAGTTGTTAGCGTAGCAATTGTATTATTCTGTATATACGTGAGTATATATATATTCTGTACTTGAAGCATCGTATTTACAATAATATATTAAATACAATAGTATACCAAATACAGGAGTATAATTGTCTCCCCAGGTATTTTTTAAAGGAGGTTGTTTATTCATAATTTTGTGTATTTTTTATATTCAGGTGTAATGTTCTTAAGATTAGGATAAATATGTGGAAGGTATACTGGCCACCACATTTTATTCAATAAGCCCGAAACAGTGTTTGCAATTTGAATTTTCTTTCACATAATGTAAATAGTTATAAACAACTCTATTGAGCCTTGCCAATATAACATACATCTGCAGTTTCATAACTAATTTACTGTGCAAGAACTATACAAATATGAAATGCCAAACATCCTAGCAAAAACAAAGCTGCCAAAAATACTATACTGGAAAAATGTGTGTGGCACTCTACAGGTGCCCATCATAGAATATATATATATATATATATATATATACACAGAGAGGCTTCAGTCAGCTATTAATAATGTAATTGTTTAATTTTCTATTCGGCAGTCTCTTTAAAGTATGATAACAATAATACGATACATTTTGAACTCTATACTTAGAACTGTATAATATATATATATATACTGTATACATATATATACATGTATATATATATATATACAGTCGAACCTCGCTTTACGGCCACCTCGGTAATACAACCACCTCCCAATTAAGGTCTCCCTCGCATAGTCCCAAATTCGTTCTGTAACAATAAATTATAGGAAATTAGTCTCGCAAATACGGTCACCTTACCATTCACACTATTTTGTCCAGTCCCGAAGGTAACCTTAATAGTGAGGTATCACTATATATATATATATATGTATATATATATTGTTTATAATTTGGGTTGTACTTTTAAATGCTAACATTTAGCACATCACAAATAATGTTCCTTGACATTCAAATATATAGTGTGCGAACACAGTAGGTTTAATAATATGATTATGCACAGTTGTTAGAGTGTGTACACAATTTTGTTAAAATAATCAACATAATTGACCTCGTGTCACTACCTTAACTTTATTATAATAGCAGGCTACATACAACGTCGTGTAGATTTGTTTAATTTCTTTGAAAAAGACGTCTGAAATGTGACAAGTGAAACATTCAATTAATGAGGCAGCTTTAAAAGTGTCTCTCCAGTCTCCAAGCTCGGGGTTTTCATTGTGCAGTACCTCACATTGTTCACTGCTCGTATTACTACTAAAACTTGCATTAATCCTGTTGTAAAATCGTTTTATTGCAGACTCTCATTTCCATCTGGCCATGCATCCTTCTCAGTATACTCCATGGTTTATGCCATTGTAAGTAAAGTTTTATAACTGAGACTAGATAATTATAAGCAGCCATGTCATTGAGTAAAGCCAATATAAAAAGGACAATATAAGCACAACAGGTACACAACTAATGTTTCATTTTATTTAATACGAATACACCTGTGTGTTGTAAATATGATATATTTTACTGTGCAGTGTTGTGCTGACATTACCACTGCAGTTACAAATAAACTTACTTTACTTTTTTTTCTCTCAATCTGATATGTTGAAATATCTTGACTATAATATGTCCTCTACAAAACTGTTATACAATCAATACAACATATTTGTAAAGACGTAGCTTTATCTAGGTAATAATGTATAAACAAATCTGCTATTTATCAATGTTGTTTTTCTTGAAAACTGAAAAATACACGTTAGTATGGAATGGCTCTGATACCATGTTGCGTGCTGGAATGTTACAGATATACCTGCAAGTGAAACTGACACGGCGCCACTGCCCGAGTCTGCTGAAGCACATCCTACAAGCCTTGTTGGTCTGCATGGTCTTCTATACGTGTCGGTCTCGAGTCTCTGACTACAAACATCACTGGAGTGACGTCATCGGAGGCGCCATTATTGGTGCAACAATTGGCATTTTCTCCGTATGTGGCAGTTTCACAATAGTCATTCTTTTTCAATAATTACAATACTGTGGCACACTGCTTTATTTATGGATGCGTGATGATGATATCACCATCTAAATTGTCTAGATGATGTTACCATCATTTCGTTTGTTCTCCAAGAACCCACTAAAATAATCCGTAGTTAGTATAATGCCTAAGATAATTAAAAATGAAGCGCTCATCCTAATAGATTGCATCACCATTTGCTAAGAGTAAACATGCCTATCCAATATTCTATTTTGGCAAAGTATTATATCAATGGTTATAATGTTAGAAAAAATGACAATTGTATTACATGAAAATTATTTTGTTGGCTGGTGATGAAATAATTATCTTCGGGGCCCCAGAACCTGAGAGTAATGGGGACAGTGGCGTTGTGATTTAAATGTGGACCAATGGTTGGTGACACAGAAAACGCGATGGTTTTAACTAAGTTATAATATATACTGAGGTTGGTACTACTATTATAACGTATTGTTCACGTGGACATGCTTTCATTTGTCGTTTGTGCAAATCACCCCATTTTCAATCTTACTTCCATTCGGGTAGCCGTAACTGGGTGATCCATAGACACAATCCACTACCAGCCGGATCCGTTGACAAATTCCACTTACGATGAACCATTCACGTGTTACTTTTCTGTGCAGGCCCGGTACATATCGAACATATTGAGATGCACAAGCCACAAACCCCGACAAAGCGTCTGCAAGACTGGACACTACTGAACCTTGGCAGAATCGAGAACAATTCAACGAATCAAGATGTACAGCTACGGAATATCTAGCAGTGGAGTCACTCGTAGTGCATGCGACAGAGTATGAGTTAATGTTATATACATTTATACATGTTTAACCAGAAATAATTTACTATGTCAATTAGCAGATGGCTGATTGCACACCAGAATGTGTGAATATGTAATCAAGAATAAACATGCTGGTACTAGATGATTATCAAAGCTGTCATAAACTAGTAATATGATCATCAATTTACAGAGTATGGAGCGGTGGTCGCACGATAGAGCGCCGGACTGTCGATCGAGGGGCCGGTGATTCAATTCCACCTGCCGCCGTTTCGAAACTTAGACAATTTCGTTCACCACATGTTGCCCATGTCTTTCAGAAGAGACACTAAAATCCATCGGTCCCTTCTACCTGGTGTCTATGCCAGGGGAAGTATAATATCCCCACACACAGGGGGTAACATGTGTAACCTGTCGTGGACGCACAGGTCGATCTCTATCTCCAACCCACTGGGTCTTGTTCCGAGCGGCCGGAGTTGCTTCCCGGTCGGCCGTTTGAGAGATGCCGAACAGGCAATGTATATGAATGTACATACATACATCAGTTTACATATGGTATTTAGCATAACAGTGTATCGTGATAGCTATTCTGTCTTATCAGACAGTCTCCTTGTATGTAATTCCAACATGGGCAGCGCTGATGGTCGTGATGGACCGTTGTGGGACCAGTACCATGTGAACTCATGCAGCAAAATAACTGCTGATGTGTTTGTGATTTTTAGGAATTTATTAGTTAACAGTATCAATGTTTCTTTGATCATTTAGAAGATCATCTTCGAAGAGCGAAATATCATCTGGGTAGATATAAATGTTTTAATGAAGGCTAGAAATAAAACCGGTTTACCGGAATGGTGTTTTAAACAGTCAGTTCAAGAATGTTATTACAACTTGCCACCGCCATAGTAATGAGTTACGTTTATGACTGCTCAAGTTACTTGAACGTTTCATTGTTTCCTATGACAAAAACGAGTTACTAGCAGCCTCTTTAAAGGAATCGTTATAAATATAAATAAGCATGCAGTGTTCTCGTGTATAACAATATCCCACATAATCAACTATTAAACTGTAGAGTTACGTATCATTTATCATAAGACATAAAATAAATGTTCGCAGGTGCTCGTAAAAAGTATGTTTTGTGCTACCATAAACCATGTACACTAAACAACAAATAAATCACCCTGTTTAGACGCTTTGCAAAAACAACGTCTAAACCAAATGGTGGTGCTGCATATTCTTCTATAAAGTAGGCTTACTACTCTACTGCCCGGAGAGAGCAGAGAAATCACAAGTCGCAAAACAACCTTCAAATAATATCGAACAGCAAGAATTAACACTTTGGAGCGTTTAGTAGAAACTTGCAACGTTTCGATCCACCATCTGCGGATCTTAAAGAGACACTAAAAGCTATCCCGACCACCCTCACGGTTGAAGAAATCATAACCGGTACAGAGGCAGTCGCTAAACAAATGACAGACACCGCTGCAGAAGAACTCCGAGAGGAGGTTGTCCGCACCATCAAACGAGCAAAACTCACAAAATTTAACATCACCAAAGGGAAGAGGGCGGCTCTACAGGAACTGAAAAAGACAACTCCATCGTCATACTCCCTGCATACAAAGGTAGAGCCAAGCCCGCCGCCGCCGCCACGGTTATCATGAAAACTTCCGAATACAGAAAGAAAATGGCAGACATGGTGGGTGATACGAACACTAGACTAAGCAAAGATCCTACCCACAAATATAAAAACAGACTTATCAACATCCTAAGGAAGTGGAAGAGAAATGGATCAATCACAGCCAAAGTGTACTAGAAACTATACCCAGACTCGGAAGAACCCCTCACAATTATATGGGACCCCTAAGATCCACAAAGCCAATATACCTCTCAGACCTATAGTATCCAACTGTGGCAGTATAACATACAACGCAGCTAAGTACATTGCCAACATCCTCATCCCCTTAGTGGGCAAGAACGGCCACAGCATCAAAAACACCAGGGAATTGGTTGACAAACTGAGAGGGCTGGAAATACCACCTGGACGGAAACTGGTGTCATATGATGTAACAGCGCTCTTCACCAGTGTACCTGTAGACAAGGCACTGGAAGTAATCACTGAGATGTTACACGAAGATGACAATTTAACCAGCCGCACGGAAATGACCCACATATTGTGGAGCTCTTTGACTTCTGCCTGATCACCACCTGTTTCATATATGAAGGTGTTTACTACCAGCAAACACATGGTGCAGCTATGGGGTCACCTATATCCCCTCTAGTAGCTAACTGCTACATGGAACAATTTGAGAAACAAGCCATCTCTAAAGCACCTCAACCCCCATCGCTGTGGTTACGCAACGTGGATGACACGTTCACTGTACTACATGAATGTGATGTGGAAGAGTTCACTGAACACGTCAACAACATCGACCCACACATCAAATTCACCATCAAACCAGATAAAGACAGCAACCTTCCTTTCCTGGATGTATGCATCCACATTCTAGATGGTGGATCCACCAAGCTAGCCATATACAGGAAGCCTACACACACGGACCAGTACATCAACGTCAAGTCACACCACCCTCTAACTCATAAAAGATCAATTGCACGACTCCCATCAACAGGGCCCAGCTGTACGTCACCACAGCTGCTGAAGAGAGGAAATCAGAACTTACACATGTCCACAACGCCTTGAGAGCCACTGACAATCCGAAGTGGGCGCTTGTAGTCCCGCCACCTAGTGCGAACAGACCACCTACGAACAACAACAATGCACAAACAACGAACTCAAACCGACCCATGTTGGGACTACCATACGTAGCAGGGCTATCAGAACAACTCGGACGAATCTACAAGTCACACAATGTGCACTTGTTCCATAAACCCGCCAACACCCTCCGTTCAGTGCTAGTGCATCCAAAAGACAAACCCTGAAAGAAGACCAATGTGGAACCATCTACCACATCACCTGTGACAACAACAGCAGCCACACTTACATCGGTGAAACAAACAGACCACTCAGTCAGAGGTTCAAAGAACACACAAACCTGGACAAACCTACAGGAGTAGATCATTGCCTGGCCACAGGACACTCAGTGTCCATGGATAACATCAAGGTCTTGGCCCGAGAACAGAACTGGCACAAGAAGAAAGTAAAGGAGGCCATATACATCAAACAGAGAGCCTCCACCATGAACCGAGACTAGAGATACCACCTGCCCGTCATCTACAACCAGATCATTCCGTCAACATCTGAGCTACGTCACATGACATCCATGCATTATAAAGATCCGCAGATGGTGGATCGAAACATTGCAAGTTTCCACTAAACGCTACAAAGTAAGTGTTAATTCTTGCAGCCCATTGAAATCTTGGAGCCACGAATAATATTTTCCGTAACGTCGAAGGTGTGATTCGTCGCTGAGAATTCCGATATCGCTCAATCAATTCCTGCTCCATCAACCATCTCGAATTTTCCAGACTAAATGACAAAAAGTGTAATTATATCTTGCTTGAACCGATCCTCAGCTCAGCCAACAAATACTGTTTTATAATAGAAGGTGGCCATTTTCTGTTGTTCTTGACAATTTCCAATTCTTAGCGCGGGTCTCGCGAGCCACATGGAAACCGTCCGCAGGCCAAATTTGGTATCGCGCAGTTACAACAGTCAGATATGTGAGTGTCAGATCCTATTTGACAAGCAGACAAAACATGTACGTAGCATGCATGTTTTAATACAGGTGTGCGCAGCAGATAATGTGCCAGATACACACACAAGCGCGCGCACACTCACGCACGCACGCACGCACGCATGTACACACGCATAAGCACACCCACAGTAGAACCATAATTATTGTAATTTTACGAAAAACAGTTACGTGTTAGCTGGGAAGTCATCTTTAAGGTGTGTGGCATCACCATCCTAAGTTGCCCCAGGGCCCCGTTACCTAATCCGTCCATGTTCTGATACGACTGCAAGAGCAGTGCACGTATAACGGTACTGTGGGAACAAGACATCACCAGTGTCCGACGGAACCAAGCACGAGGGGAAAGGCATATTCGATACTATAGCAATTATTAGTGATCATTCATTTGAGTTGTTGCATGAGCAAGACGAAATCGACCTGCACTACGCGACAATATAGAATGATTCCGGACGTAAAGACCAAACCCATCGCGTCAAGGCTGACCCAATAACTAATAAGATAACGACTCGTATGCGTATAATAACTTGTGAAAAACTGCGGTAATCAGTACTTGTTTACACAAACATAAACGTATGCCAACGCACTCGTCAAGCGTCACCTCTCGTCTAGCGTACAGCAATTCACTCTAGCTGAATCTACCAGCATCTTAGTTTTGTCCTCACAGAATGAATTAGTTGACAATGTTAAATTATGTGAGCCTCTGGGAAGTAGTGATCACAACCAGATACATTTTACCATCAAAGTAAAATCAGAAAGAAATAATAAAAAGCAGTTCAGGAGAAATTTCCACAAAGGAAGATATAAGGAAATGAGGAAATATTTAGCAAAGATAGACTGGAATAATACACTGAAGAATAAGACAGCAACAGAATGCTGGAATATCTTAAAGAATGAAATAGAGTGCATCGTAGAAAAATTTGTTCCCTTCAAAAAACAAGGGAAACGGACCAGAACGAAATACTTATCGAAAGAAGCCATTAGAAAAATTAAGTATAAACAAATGATGTGGAAGTCATACAGACATACTGGAAACGACGAAGACTACAACATTTTATAAAGAAGCACTAAACCAAGCTACAGTTGAAATTAGAAATTCAAAGAGAAGATATGAACATAAATTAGCTTGTAATATAAAACATGACAGCAAGAGTTTTTATGCGTATGTTCGAAGCAAACAGAAAGTTCAGGATAAGGTCGGTCCTCTAGAAGATAGTGCTGGAAATATAATATCAGAAGGATTCTTAATGGCAGAAGACCTAAATGAGTATTTTAGTTCAGTGTTTACCAGAGAAGACACTAGTTCACTGCCAGTACCAGAGGCTAAGTTCAAGGGGGCAGAATCATACTATTTAAGACAGTTAATTGTAACCCCAGAAATGGTAGCTAAGAAAATTAGGGCTATGAAGGATAATAAATCACCTGGAGTGGATGGTATTCCACCCAAACTACTATTGGAAATTGTAGAACAAATTAGCATACCGCTTGCAACAGTTTTCAACTTGTCATTAGAAGAGGGAGTGGTTCCTTTAGAATGGAAAGAAGCAAACATTATACCGTTATTTAAAAAAGGTTCGAGAAACAAGTCAAATAATTATAGACCAGTTAGTTTAACATCGGTGATTTGTAAATTATTAGAAAGACTAATTAAAGATCACATGGTGGATTTTCTTGTTAAACATAACTTGATAAACCCATCTCAACATGGGTTTCTAAAAGCGAGGTCATGCTTAACAAATATGTTATGTTTTTTGGAAGATATCACTAAGTGGGTAGATGATGGATCACCAGTAGATATCATCTACTTAGATTTTCAAAAAGCTTTCGACAAAGTGCCACATCAGAGATTACTGCTTAAACTAAAAGCCCATGGCATAGGAAATGGTATAATTAACTGGATAGAAAAATGGCTGATTGACAGAAGACAACGGGTAGTTGTTGATGGGGAGGCTTCAAACTGGAAATCAGTTTTGAGTGGGGTTCCACAGGGATCAGTACTGGGACCTATATTATTCTTAATATATATAAACGATTTGGACGATGATATACTAGCAAGGTGTTGAAATTTGCAGATGATACAAAAGTGTTTAGAAGGATTAAAAGTGATGGGGATAGACAGCATTTACAAGATGATCTTGACAGGTTGATCAAATGGTCTGAAAAGTGGCAAATGTTGTTCAATGTTGGGAAATGTAAATGCCTTCACACAGGACATGGGAACGAATATGTAGAATATACAATGGGGGGAACTGTACTAAGTACTACTGTAAAAGAAAAAGACTTAGGGCTGACAATTAGTGCTGACATGAAGGTTTCAGAGCAGTGTGGAATTGCAGCTTCAAAAGGAAATCAAATCCTTGGATTGATTAGGCGAAATATAGCATATAAAGAAAAAGAACTAATAATACCGCTGTACAAAACAATAGTTAGGCCTCATTTAGAATATTGTATACAAGCGTGGAGGCCATACCGCAAGAAGGACATAGATATGCTAGAAAGAGTACAGAGGAGAGCGACTAAAATGATACCAAAACTGAGGGATCTTAGTTATGAAAAACGCCTAAAAGAATGTGGTTTAACAACACTAGAGACCAGGAGATTGAGAGGAGATCAGATAGAAGTGTTTAAAATATTGAATGGTTATGAAAATATTGATAGAAATATGTTTTTTTCAGTTAAGAAAGATAGAAAGACTAGAGGACATGAAGTTACATTAGTAAAGGAGCAGTGTAGATTAGACGTGAGAAAGTTCTCATTTTCACAAAGGACTGTGAATGAATGGAACAGATTATCTGATGATTGTGTGGGTGCTAGTAGTGTGAATATGTTTAAAAATAAAATCGACACATACCTCAGAAGGGCTGGATATATGTAGATAAAAGGGTTGGACTCTCGATAAGCCAAAGGGCTTCCTTGTCCACCTGCCATCTAGAGTTAATTCTCTGGATGGCAATCTTGCTAAATCTTGTTAAATCTTGTTAAATCTCAGACAGCTCCCCTACAACCAGTACAGAACAATGCAGCCAGATTAGTGACACGCACCAGTAGGCATGAGCACATCACACCTTTAAGGAATGCATTGGCTGCTGGTAGCGAGTAGGACTGCTTTCAATGTGTTGGTTCCAGTACTTTGCCTAGATGAGGGCCTGTGTTTGCGCTTTCCCAAAAACATGCTAGCACGCACGCTCGCACACACATGACCCTCCAAACCGCACGGTCGTTTGTAGTTTGTAGCAGTTCTGTTGTGCTCCCTCCACACCATGATGAGAGACTAATCTATTACTGTTGTTACTATATGTTACATTATGTGGCCTATGTATCTTCCTTATTTTTTGGCTGTCTTAAGGATGGCTTCATTGCTTTTCATTTCAGTCCACGGCACTCGCAGCATTCTTCTTAAGAACCACATGTCAGTGGCTTCTATGGTTTCTTGTGAACTTTGGGTTATTGTCCATGATTCACACCCATATAGCAATAAGTAGCATTGCAGTACACATTTTTTTCACTTTAATGTTTTTCCATGTTGTGAAAAGCTGTTTTTGCCTGAGCAATTCGTCTCTTGGTCTCATCGATGCATCGACCACCAGGTGTTATAAGTGACTTCAGATAGTTAAATATTTGGACTTGCTTCAAGACAGTGCCACATGCTACCATGTTGCTTGTTATATATTCTCCTGTAAATGTCATCCAATAATTGTGTTTACGGACAGTATGCAAATATCCAACTTTGAAGGTAGCGCCGTCCAGTGTTTGTGTGTATGAGTGCCAATGATAATAAAAAGGTAAGGATAACGCAGGACGAATTTATTTCAAAATAGTGTAGCTTCTGAAAGCGAGTTTTGTTTCAGTTTTGGAACAAACCTATTAATTTACAATGTTTACAATTTAATAGGAACATGTGTTGGTGTTATCTTAGATTGTATGAAGTAGGGGTTATCTAGGTTTGCCCAAGAACTGAAGAGGCGGCACGGCACGGCTTTGAAAGATCTTACCACCCCGCACGCTAGCCAACAGACACGTATACGCGGCTGGGTAATTAGACAAACCCACAGGCGTAGATGAGCGAGGACCGGTCTTCTCTAGCGGCAAGCGCAGCTGGCAACGGGGCGGGTCTTTGCAGCTGGGCAGAGCAACATTTGCATTGCTGGCTAACAGTCAGCTGACGTTCACTCTGTCAATGCATTAGCTGTTACCGGACCCACATGTGTCACAACATCGGAGGAGTTGATAAACTGCAGTATCTGATTTGCTCTCCCTGCAGAAGAAAGCAACATTCGATATGACGTCACACCATACTGAAACGCTATGGGCACAAGTGTAGCTAGGCCACTATACATTCATTCCTGGTGATTTTAATAAACTATGTATGTTTAAATTATGTTTAGGTCTATAGAACCCTAAATAAAAATATAACTTTTTGTGACCATAAAAGTTAGTTCCTTTTCCTGCCCTAGATTATATTACAGGAAATATCCCTACCATCGCTGCAAGAAGACACACTAGATCATAAGCTAGCACAAACGTGCGACATTGTCTTGATAATTTAACAAGATTTAACAAGATTTAACAAGATTTAACAAGATTGCCATACAGAGAATTAACTCTAGATGGCAGGTGGACAAGGAAGCCCTTTGGCTTATCGAGAGTCCAAACCTTTTATCTACATATATCCAGCCCTTCTGAGGTATGTGTCGATTTTATTTTTAAACATATTCACACTACTAGCACCCACACAATCATCAGATAATCTGTTCCATTCATTCACAGTCCTTTGTGAAAATGAGAACTTTCTCACGTCTAATCTACACTGCTCCTTTACTAATGTAACTTCATGTCCTCTAGTCTTTCTATCTTTCTTAACTGAAAAAAACATATTTCTATCAATATTTTCATAACCATTCAATATTTTAAACACTTCTATCTGATCTCCTCTCAATCTCCTGGTCTCTAGTGTTGTTAAACCACATTCTTTTAGGCGTTTTTCATAACTAAGATCCCTCAGTTTTGGTATCATTTTAGTCGCTCTCCTCTGTACTCTTTCTAGCATATCTATGTCCTTCTTGCGGTATGGCCTCCACGCTTGTATACAATATTCTAAATGAGGCCTAACTATTGTTTTGTACAGCGGTATTATTAGTTCTTTTTCTTTATATGCTATATTTCGCCTAATCAATCCAAGGATTTGATTTCCCTTTGAAGCTGCAATTCCACACTGCTCTGAAACCTTCATGTCAGCACTAATTGTCAGCCCTAAGTCTTTTTCTTTTACAGTAGTACTTAGTACAGTTCCCCCCATTGTATATTCTACATATTCGTTCCCATGTCCTGTGTGAAGGCATTTACATGTCCCAACATTGAACAACATTTGTCACTTTTCAGACCATTTGATCAACCTGTCAAGATCATCTTGTAAATGCTGTCTATCCCCATCACTTTTAATCCTTCTAAACACTTTTGTATCATCTGCAAATTTCAACACCTTGCTAGTTATATCATCGTCCAAATCGTTTATATATATTAAGAATAATATAGGTCCCAGTACTGATCCCTGTGGAACCCCACTCAAAACTGATTTCCAGTTTGAAGCCTCCCCATCAACAACTACCCGTTGTCTTCTGTCAATCAGCCATTTTTCTATCCAGTTAATTATACCATTTCCTATGCCATGGGCTTTTAGTTTAAGCAGTAATCTCTGATGTGGCACTTTGTCGATATTGATTCTGATATTATATTTCCAGCACTATCTTCTAGAGGACCGACCTTATCCTGAACTTTCTGTTTGCTTCGAACATACGCATAGAAACTCTTGCTGTCATGTTTTATATTACAAGCTAATTTATGTTCATATCTTCTCTTTGAATTTCTAATTTCAGCTGTAGCTTGGTTTAGTGCTTCTTTATAAATGTTGTAGTCTTCGTCATTTCCAGTACGTCTATATGACTTCCACATCATTTGTTTATACTTAATTTTTCTAATGGCTTCTTTCGATAAGTATTTCTTTCTGGTCCGTTTCCCTTGTTTTTTGAAGGGAACAAATTTATCTACGATGCACTCTATTTCATTCTTTAAGATATTCCAGCATTCTGTTGCTGTCTTATTCTTCAGTGTATTATTCCAGTCTATCTTTGCTAATACATGCAAATAGTAAACTATGAGCGGACATGGGCAGTTTCTATAATTTTGACGTTTGAGATCGCGCTGTTATCGCCGTGTTTCTGTCGACTAGCTGCTTGGGAAAGCCTCGTTAATTTAATAACAACACCTACTTAAATTTATTGATCCGTAAACATAACCTAATTAATAAACATCATACAACAATGATCGCCTTTATTTAAAACCCTTTATTGGACGTTGTTGCCCTGAGGCAACATACCAATTTTATACTTTTTGCTTGGTCTATGCCATTTTTGAAAAAAAACTACACTCAATGCAAAATCAGTGCTACCATATCACGTTAGTGTGTATTAATATTTATTTCATATATTTTTTCTGTATATGGTCTTTTGGGTACAACATCATAATATAGGTGGTGAAGATTTGTTTTATTTGGAAAAGTTGAAATAATTCATCCAATAAAGGGTTAACAGTTATGCATAGAAACAAAATATAGTGAATTAGATATTTAGAACTATGATAAATCGGTTTCCTACGCCGGTCAAGAACATTAACGGTCTACGCTCGTTGAACGAGCGGTGGGAGTTAGACGGAACAGCCACGACCGCGACCGGTTGAGTACGACTTAAAAAGCGTGGGCTACTCCCATTTACCGCGGCGCGTACGTCAACAAACTGTAGTGATCGCATCCGCAACAACCATGGATATATCGGTGATGTTGGACGTTGCCTGAAAAGTGGCGCAAAGTTCGAGGTAAGCGCAAACAAACAGTTCACGACGACTAATGCCCCGAAACAACACTGAAAGTTTGATGCCGTTGACGTTGTCGCGACGCCGACGGAGTTCACAGCTCGGTTGACACAGTTATACCTGTACGAGCGAAGCGTCGCTCACTCAAATAAACGTCTCTGCCCGGCCAGTCGTGCTAGCGGGAGTGTCACGGGTAGTGTACTCTGCGCTGTCACTGAGTTGTGAAGGTCGACCCTGGTTTTAAAAGTAAATAGCCACCGTAACACTAGCATACGCCTGATTCCCCAAAGGTTGCTGCAGCGACCGTGTGTGGTCATGTCAGGGGTGACCGGCCCCCTTGGGTGACGAATCTGGTAATCATAATCATAATGTCATCGCACACAAACGCGACTCTCGATGCAAGTAGGGACCAAAGCTGCGGTAACTTGTACCTAATGACGTTTCCCCAGTTGTCGAACTAAAGTTCAAATCACTGGTCAATCAACACACTGCTGTGTATATGTTGATAACAGTGCAACTCTTGAACTGTCTAGTGTCTGGATGTCATTACACTCTATTGTGAGCCGACACAATAGGCTGTGCTTAACGTGCTAATTGCTCATGCGCAAGGCAGGCGCGAGTATCATAGACAGTGTAATTACTTTCAAAGGCCAGACAGACAAGGCAGGCATTCCATGCAGACATATGTCCAGCTTCATGGTGTCTGGTTGTATTTATACCTATATTATCAAACTTTTTTCTCCCCGTGAGGTAATCAGCAAAGTAGACCAGATGAAACAACATAGATTTAGTTCAAGGACACATGCTTCAGTGCGACTGCAGTAAGATAACCTATTAAAGGAACTAAATGTGAGGGCTTTGTCAAAACCAGTGCTTTTGTAACTATAAATTAAGTAATTTAATAGAATTTGCAAATATAAACATAACTTTCATTCATAGGTGCATAGCATCATAATAAAATCAGACGTGTGCATACGTGTTGCGTGTATACAATTATTATGTCCAATCAAAATACAAAATACAAAACAATTGCATACATTTTGGACACAGGGACTCAGAGATAATTTTTCACACAAGTGGGTAAGGGGGCCTACAATGTTTGGTTTTCATGAGCACTGACAGACCATGCTCTCATGTAGATATATTGTTGGGAACACAAACTGTGCCTTCATGGGTGCATTAGCCTCAGAAAGATAAGACTCACTTTTTACACTCAAACTAGAACTTGGTCACCTGAACAACAGAGACTTCGCCATATAAGACAAAGCTATATAGGTTGGATTTTGTGGGTGACACTGTTTGTCTAAGTGACATTTAATAATTGCATGACAAAAATGTGTTTTATGTCAGTTACAGTTATGATACAGAAATAATTGCTTTGCGTCCTGGAACACAACAAGTAGTACCATCATTGCACTTGGCCTTACTTTCGACCGGTCTTCTGCACACCCCTTGAACAATTGTTTATTTACCCCAGGCTGGTGAATGGACTGGCCTCGACATTAACACTGGCCTGCTGGCCCGGCGCCTTTTTTGAGGCTGTCGGGCCACCAGTTTTCATATTTTACTGGCTCGCCGGGCCACTCGTTTCAATCCGATTGACCACCATCGTGTTCCCGATAACCTGACCCTACCTAGAAAAATAAGACAACCCTAAAACCTAATCTTTTTATTTGATATTTAAATCAATGTTTGTTTTGTTAAATTTTTGTTATAACTAATTAAATAACCGGCAACTCAAACTCAGCCATGCGTATACGATGACATGTATGCACTGCCAAACTCATTTGTATCTGCCTGCATGATTGGCGAATGGTGGGGTCAATAATTATTCACCCAAAAATGACCCAATAGGCGGTCTTGTTACACGTTATGGATGGCAGATAATCTCAACTGTCATCTGCATGATAAAACACTAGTGCATATGATATTCCATAATAGAAAGGCATCAAGGAAATTTTTTATACTGTCAAACATTTCACAGCATTGCTACAGACCATGGCTGCAGCGGTGGATCTTGTAATACAACTGTGCCTAGGGCGAAACGAGAGCAAGGACTCTGAACAGCGTTCACATTGTTGCACACTGAAGGCCATGCGTTGTTTACATCAGCATCCGTCATCGCCAGTCACAATGACAATGTGATACACATGATATGGTGTTCAGATGCACATTTATCATGATATAATGTGCCTGATCCTGGCAATATCAGCCTTAGAATTGAGCTTCAGGCACAGCCAAAACCAAGAAATGCTTTTGATGTGCTGAGGACAGCCAACTAAAGCATTAAGCCCTGAACTGAAAATATAGGTCGGTGACATCTAAAATTTTGCATTAATAGATGCTAGACTGCAGAGTGATACAACGATTAAAAATCTTCATGTAACTTTGCGTTATCACTTCTTATAGTCGCTATCTTAATTTTGTAAACGATGTGCACAAATAAGAACTTCAGAAAAGTCAGCATGACATCACTCCAAGTGAAACTTTGACTTTGTGGACTTCTTCAGTGAAGCACCTCGATATCAACATATTTTTTTTTACAAAATCCTGGCCACTAACTTTTCTGGGTGAGCCACTAACTTTTCAAATGTACTGGCCCCCTGGGCCAGTGGATACAAAACCTCAAAGTCAAGGCCTGATGGATATCCAAGGTTGAGAACCACTGCCCCCTGGGTTATACCATGTTGAAAGAACCACACACATGTTTGGTCGTCATCTGTAGACCATCTGCAGCCACATATCTGCACAGGCACATACCTTTTTGGAAAGTTGGATGCAAACTCTTTTGATCTAGAAGGAGCTAAGTTCTTCACATTATTGAAGTACCAGACTCACAGTGAGGGTTTACCCATGGAGTAGTGTCCGCATTGAACCCTGTATGTCAACAACAACAGAGATCATGTATCTCACTCATTGTAAATCAAATGAGATATCTGTTACAGTGCGTTGAGTTAATTAGATTGTGTTATTGTTGTTTTAAAGTAGTGAGTGTTCGGCTCTTTGGTTGACAGTTGCTTGCATGCAACTACAAATGACCACAGTATGTCTTCATTTGTAAATCACATGTTTTCAAAATAAGCCACATGACATCACACTGTTTATATACAGAGTTCCATGTTTACAAACTTTGGCACAGTAAATCATGATAACATTGTATTATAGCTGTTCTTAATTTTGTATTGATGGATGGTAGTCAGCTTTGGTTTTAAATTGTGGTTTGGAACAATTGCCAACAGTGATGGGTTTAATTTTCACTCTGAATCCTAGCCCAGAACAGTTTTGATTATTTAGGGTTTTTAGTCAGTATGCCTAAATCTGGATTATTTTCCTACTGAAGTATTCATTTTAAGCAATTCTAAAATTGTAAAAAAAGTCCATAAATTGGTGTCTTAAAAGCAAGCGGCAAGTGTACTCAATCTAGATGAAATCAAATCCTTGCACTTTATGCTCCTCTCCAACGAACTGTCAGGAAAGATATCTTGGATGCACTTTGTTTAACAACCAAGTTCCAGAGAAGTATGTCTGGGGAAATAATACAACAAGGTGTGGTACCCCCCAGTGGTACCCCCCATTCACCCCATTGCCTTGATTCGTTCCCTAACCCATGTCTAAGTTAAACACCTTTAAATGATAGACGTTGGAACATGGTCAATAATTGGGGGACTGAGGTTCTCCAAAAACCCAACTGCACCCCTCTCCAGGCTCTCCAAAAACCCAACTGCACCCCCTCTCCAGGCTCTCCAAAAACCAAACTGCATCCTCTCTCCAGGCTCTCCAAAAACCCAACTGCACCCCTCTCCAGGCTCTCCAGAAACACAACCGCACTCCCTCTCCAGGCTCTCCAAAAACACAACCGCACCCTCTCTCCAGGCTTTCCAAAAACACAACCGCACCCCCTCTCCAGGCTCTCCAAAAACACAACTGCACCCCCTCTCCAGGCTCTCCAAAAACACAACTGCACCCCCTCTCCAGGCTTTCCAAAAACACAACTGCACCCCCTCTCCAAGCAGGGTCTCCAGGCTCTCCAAAACACCACCCCCCCCCTCCAGACTCCAACCAAGCCAGCACTCCCCTCTCCCCCTCCAAAACACCTGGCCAGCACCCTCTCTGCAGATCTCCAAAAACTCCAAGAAACCACACACTCTCCAGCTCTCCAAAGCAGCACCCCTCTCCAGGCTCTCCAAAAACAACTGCACCCCCTCCAGGCTCCAAAAACACAACCGCACCCCCTCTCCAGGCTCTCCAAAAACACAACCGCACCCCCTCTCCAGGCTATCCAAAAACACAACCGCACCTTCTCTCCAGGCTCTCCAAAAACACAACTGCATCCCCTCTCCAGGCTCTCCAAAACACAACTGCATCCCTTACAGAATCAACGAAAACTAACTACATTACCCTTTGAATAGAAATTCTTCGAGCCTTTTATTATAGGGTTTTTCAAGTATTTTGAAAAATTGACACAACAAGGATTTTGGTGTGTAGTTGTCAAATTCTGTTTTGAACCATTTTTAAATATAGGTATGACTTTAGCTGCTTTCATTCTAGAAGGAAAAACTCCATTTTCAAGACATTAAATATTGCTGTTAATGGCGTAATAATGGATTGCATAACTTTTTTATGATATTCATATTTATATCATTACTTTCTGTTGAGGTTTTGTTTTAACATGCACTGATGATCCTGCTGACTTCTTCGGCACTTCCTGGATTTAAGTTATACTCCAGCAAATATTTATTACCCCGAGTGGATCCCCGTTTTAATTTGTTGGAAGTTATCAAATTTCATCACTGGTCTGGGAATCTAATGAATATAACTCATAAGTTTGGTGTGTATTGCAAAGCAAATTTCAACACTTAATCAGATAAAAAAAGAAATTATGAAGTGTAAAAGCAGTAATTATCATAAATAAGTAATAAATAAGTTAATACATAAGTTATCCACTTTTGGAGAAATTATACATTCTGACTTGCCAATTTGTGTTTTATTGATCTAATATCCATATTGGACAAACAGTGTCATTTAACACTAAAATGGGGATTAGCAGCAGTGAGGGGAGTATTCAGCAACTTGCTTGATTATTTTAGACGTAGCTCAAAAACCAACAACATTACCATGTTCAAGATATAACTAACACCTGAAGAAGCTTGTGCTAGTCTGCAAGCAAATAAATCCATTAAGTACATACCAGTAACATGTGAAGCCGGTGCTCAGACATTTTTGGCACATTTATGTAAATGTGGGATCCTTACACAGGAAGCAGATATTTACCCAGGTGGTATTGTCTTGGGTCTAAATATGTGCTACTCGAGATGCACTGAAATACATCTGTACAACAAGCTTAGAAAAAGCAAATTCCATCCTGCCTGGACACAACTATGTTAGAATGGTGCAAACTCGTGTAGGTTGGCAAAAATAAATAACCGACAACAAATGTTGTGCATGGATTACATTGCTTAAAAATAAAAGGTTCTATGTGTAACTTTGTACTGTAAATAAAAATACTGCTCTGCCACATTGTAAATAATTGATACTAAAACCCTGTGTAAGGAAGCCGCCATAGAAACTTAGAAGACATCCCCAGGGCTTGTCAGGGCAGGATTACTCAAATGTGTTGAAAGGTTTCCACCACCCACACAGTAGAACTAAGGATCAACCAATTCCTCTTGAGCAGAGGAATTCATGTTAAGATAACCTTTTCTCCTGTTAGGGCAAATGCCCTAGAAGAGGTGTGACTTGTGCACATATAGGGTTGCAGTTGGGCAGTTGCACCTGTTCCCGTTAACCTGTGTGCACACTGCGCACATGTATGGAGTGTACATGTGTGTACATGTGTGTGTCTCTCACTGTCTCCTACAGTAGAGCTGTTTGTCTGTCTCTGTCAGCCACTCAGTCAGTTCGTTTGTCTGTCTGTCTGTTTGTGTCTCTCACTCTGTCTGTCTGTCTGCACGTCTTACTCTATGTCTGTCTGTCTGCCACATAGAGCTGTATGTCTGTGTGTGTGTGTGTGTGTCTGTTTGTATACATGTACAGTTATACAATACATGTTTGTATGTCTGCCACTGTCTGTCTGTCTGTTTGTATGGCTATCTGTCCCTGCCTTTCACTGTCTCTGTCAGTTTGTCTGTATGTCAGTCTGTGTTTGTCTATTTTCAGTATGTCTGTCTGTCTTTCTCTGTCTATCTATGCCAATCTTTCTGTCTGTCTATGCCAATCTTTCTGTCTGTCTGTCTGTCTGTCTGTCTGTCAGTATGTCCGTCCATCCATCAGTCCGTCCGTCCGTCAATCTCTCTGTCTGATTGTTCCTTTTCCTTCATAAATGCTGTGTCTTGACCTGTGTATGTTTGCCCACTCATCTGTCTGTCGCTACCTGTTGCTCTGTCTGTCTCTCTGCATATGCGAATGGGTGTGTGCATGTATGCATGCATGCATGCACACATGCAGCGTAAGTGTGTATGTGTCACATTATATTTTTTTATCTCTGTCTGTCACCGTCTCTATCTCCCATTTCTCATGTCTCTACCTATTTTTGTCTGTCTTTCATTTTCTTTTATTTCTTATGTTACTTTTATGTAGTATGCCAGTTACTCTCTTTAAAACCTTAAAGTTGAAATCTCGCTCACTCCCCATCTCCTTCTAGGTCACTGACAGATGGCGACACTGAGAAGCAACTACTCGACATCGAGCCAGGGAAGTCACCGGTCCCCACGCTCCCCGGACCGTACCTCTCCTTCCCTCAGCTCCCTTGGCCGTGGCAGCTACTCCGATCACAGCATCGGTGAGTCCACTCGACAATCCTCGATAGTTAGAGTATTCAATCCTGTTTGGTGATTGCTTCATTTTGGTTCTACGCAAAGTATCCTGGGTAAATTGCGTTCATCTGCATAGCGCAAAATTCAATTTACGTAAAGAGTGAGAAGAACAAAGTGAGTTTGATACAGCGCCTGTAGGCAACGCACAGGTACATTAAATAAATTGGCAGACCAATCACAATGCAAACAAACAATGTTTCCTATACATTCTTCTGTTTGCATGTACATAAATTTAGAATGCAGTTATCCCTACAGTTCCATGTTCATGAAAATTGGCGATCTCTGAACAGGTCAATGGTAGAATATTTGACTCTTCAACAGAACTATGATTGATCTTTTCTTGCTATTGTAGTTTGTTATGGTAAGGGGTCGTTCATGATTGTTGATATTCACCTACTTGTATGGATCCAAGCGTACTAATTATCAGAAAACACACACCCTCCTGCTGAGTTAGTAAGTTATAGAATGTTGATAATTTTCCAGATTGAAGGTCATAAATATATGTTATGTAATATTGTTATGACACAGTATGAATAACAGCCAACATTATATAATGTTTACAAACATTTATTTATAATCACTGGTTATGCAATTCATATTGAGGTAGCCAGAGGTGTCTTATTACGAAATAGGTTTCCACAGATGTTGACATGGTGTGACAATCACTGCCCGGATCTGCATTTGGGTGAAATGTTTTGTGAAATAAAGAATTAATGTATGTATATGGGTGTATTAACTTATTTATGAGAATTACTACTATTACACTTCATAACAAACTCTATATGGATCTATCTTTATCTGATTAAAACATGTGTTGTGTTGTAATCCATTTTCCATACCAACGTGTCTGGGGCCTGCCACATTAATATGTATTCTGGACAAACATGATTGATAATCCAATTTTGTCAGGTAAATACTCAATACTGTAGCAAACTTAAACTATCTGAGCTCAGATAAATGCAGATATTGCCATTTATAATATAGTTTTTAATACATATAGTTTACTGTTCTAAATTCAGGAAGTGGAACAAATTCTTAGAGAATGATCATAAAATTATTATGAAAACCATTACTAACCTCCTGTTCTATAACAGTAATAACGATTATTAATTATATTACGAAATTTGTTATTGACCCTCCTTGATTTTCTTCCAGGTCCTGTCTTGGAAGTTTCTCAGATTGTGGATATTTTACGACAGAAGGTTGTGTTTCTGTCAGGTAAGTGATGCGGATGGTTTCTAACGGTTTGTGATCAAAATCTACATTTGTGCCTGGAAGTTCTATATCTTGTTCTCCTTTCTTGTTCCCTGTTGTACAGGGGTGAAGTTCAGGTCATGTATTGTCGTACAGCTCTTTTCATTGTTGCTCTCAACCTCACACCGTCAGCAGCCCCCCTCTCAACCTCATACCGTCAGCAGCCCCCCTCTCAACCTCACACCGTCAGCAGCCCCCCACTCAACCTCACACCGTCAGCAGCCCCCCTCTCAACCTCACACCGTCAGCAGCCCCCCTCTCAACCTCACACCGTCAGCAGCCCCCCTCTCAACCTCACACCGTCAGCAGCCCCCCTCTCAACCTCATACCGTCAGCAGCCCCCCTCTCAGCCTCATACCGTCAGCAGCCCCCCTCTCAGCCTCATACCGTCAGCAGCCCCTCTCATCTCCAACTGTATTCACCGGAATTACGTTTTTCATTGGTGCATCAGCCTAGAACATTCCTATTCCAATTGAGCCGCCACCTACCAGACTAGGAAATATATCTTTACCTACTTTCGTCCCTCACTCCATGAGGAGCAGAGGCCATCCACAACATCTCTCCAGAGCACACAACTTTGGGTGATCCTCTCAATCTCCTTCCAGGTGTAGCCACTCCTCTTTACCTCTGTCTCAGTATACCTTCCTCTGGTGTTTTTTGTCTGCCTCTCCTTTTTCCTTGAGGGTTCCAAGTCAGAGACAGTCTAACTCTTGTGATGTTTGTTGGTGGCTTTCTCAGTGTGTGTCCAGTCCAACCCCACTTTCTGGTCAGGATCTGATTGGTGACGGGTTCTTGACCAGTCTTTTTACAGCTCCCTGTTTCTTATTTTGTTATGCCATTTTATGTCTATTATTCTTCGCAGACATCGATTGAGGAAAGTCTGGAAAGAGGAAATATGCCTACATCTAACAAAATCCACAGTGTTTTGTCCGAAGTCTGCCTAGCGTCAAACGTATATGCATTTTGATGGCTACAAGTTTATAATTCAAAGTTGTATTTGTGTGACGAAATACAAGAAAATATGTACTTTATTGATTGAACACACTTTTAATATTTGTAGCAAACCTATATTAAAATGAGATTCAACCATTATGTACTATTTCATCCAATATTTAAAAAATCTTACACCTACTATATGGGAGAAAGCCATAGACTGAGTCGGGCTTGCAGTTTCCAGTCTTGCCACTTTGGAGACTGCATTGCTGAGATTGTACCGATTTATATAATGGACGACTAATGTTTACCACAGATTCCAACAGTTTGATGCCATCTCGCCCTCTGTGGTTGTTTTATACTGTGTGTACTGGTATTTATAGCTGCCGCTATTCATAGTCTGCACCCCAGGGCTATGTACTTGTTGTATTAGTAGCCAGGGGTAGAATATTGTTCCCACTGTTTGGGGGTACAGCCAGGACATGACTGTTGATTCTTCTGATTAAGGTCCACTGATGTAGGAATGTGATTGTAAATGCCCAGACTATTTACAAAACTTTGACAACTCAGTATAGTGATCCATTGAAACACTACAATGCTGCTCACTTGGCAATGAGAATGGCCAAACTTGCCACCCACAAAAAGCTTAGAAGTTACAGAGTAGAACTAGACGAGTTTAATCGCACATAATATTATATACGTTACTGTCAAAACTAGAAGACAATACACTGACAGTAATCCAGATACTATTTTCAGATGTATTAAAAATAGTGTAATTATATTTAAAGTTTTGTTAAAACAACAATAAAATAAAAATATATATAATATCTCTACATGTGTATTTTTAGGTGTTATTCTTACATTTTGTAAACTGTTTGATTTTGTCCAAAGGTTTGATGAATGATTCAAACTACAAAAGATGTATATGTAAATAATGTTAGTTTATCAGGTTTTAAGCTGTACACAGTGCATTTTGGGTGTAAATTTACAAGAGCAACAAGCCCTGGGCAACACTTAATAGCCTTTCAGTGAGTTGTAGGCCAGTTATAGGCGGGCAGGGAAACTTTCCCTGCAGCTGTTCCTAGTCATTTGACACCCACTTTATAGGGTGTGAAAGAAGTTTTTTCCTCACATACATAGAGTTGGCCTTATGATTCCTCTTTGTACAAAGGATTTTGTGATGGATAGACATGAATTGTGGCGAAATCTTCCCACTGAGTTGGTATAAAAACACTCCACATAGGGTGGTGGTTTATGCTGTGGCTTGGCGTAATGACAGAGGCATGTGCGTGGTTATATATGTGCACGACTACTAAAATGTCATCACTACCTCAGTTACAGAGATTTGATAGTGATGACATTTTCGTCTGTGTTTGCCAGTAAAACAATTACTGTATAACATCATTCCATATCATTATCAATGTCTGCTTTGTATTTGGACATTACCTGCGGAGATTACATATTACAAAGTGTCCTGTATAACATCATTCCATATCATTATCAATGTCTGCTTTGTATTTGGACATTACCTGCGGAGATTAGATATTACAAAGTGTCCTGTATAACATCATTCCATATCATTATCAATGTCTGCTTTGTATTTGGACATTACCTGCGGAGATTACATATTACAAAGTGTCCTGTATAACATCATTCCATATCATTATCAATGTCTGCTTTGTATTTGGACATTACCTGTGGAGATTAGATATTACAAAGTGTCCTGTATAACATCATTCCATATCATTATCAATGTCTGCTTTGTATTTGGACATTACCTGTGGAGATTACATATTACAAAGTGTCCTGTATAACATCATTCCATATCATTATCAATGTCTGCGTTTGTATTTGGACATTACCTGTGGAGATTACATATTACAAAGTGTCCTGTATAACATCATTCCATATCATTATCAATGTCTGCTTTGTATTTGGACATTACCTGCGGAGATTAGATATTACAAAGTGTCCTGCACATTTTGTAAAGTTTATAATATCAAATTATATGTAATTAAACAATATTTAAATTATGTGGCTTTGTCACAATTATTACAGGAGATAACAGACGAGAGAAAATTATGAAAACCTTGATTGTGATTACAGTTTACAGTGTAAAATAACTTATTACAATGCTTGTAAAATTCAACCATTAGTTACAACAATCTTTCTCTTCTCAAACCCTCCCAAATTTATGTTTCTGACAGAGGCCCCCCAGGTATGTGTTTCACACATAGTGTGTCATTGTAAATTATTGTTACACGTGTGCCCAAGTGAAATTTAATTACATTGGGTAGACCAAAATTTATTCGTATAATTTTTAATTTAAATGAGTTTATTAATCTTGCTTGTATTACTGATTCAGTTGAACTATTCCATGGCTCAACCTCTCTATGAGTCGAATGCATTCTTTCTAGTATTAGATGTTTAAATTATTTGTTAAATAAAAATATGACATTAAATGTATCTTCAAATCATCAATTGCTTTTTAATAACTATTCTCAAACTGAAGTTAATTGCTGAAATCAGCTCGGCTTTGTTGTAGAGCAAATAGTGCAGATTTTACACTTGCTATATTCACATGTACCGGGTACCTCTGGCCCAATATATTCTCACTGTAGTTGTGTGTAGGAGTGAGCTTATCACCTGAATGTGTGTTGTGTCAACATAGGTGACACTAGACAAGTCACAGATAAGGAAATGTTGGCTTTACAAAGTCATCACCTGAAAGTGTTGTCATTCATTCATTCTGATTCTATTCACATGGTCAGTGAGTTAGTGTGTATTCAACCTGCTCATATTTAATAAATCACATTCATTGAGTGAATAAACAGTTCATATGAAAGAGTTTAATGTTGACATATCTCTGACACTTAACCCGGGCCATGACATGGTTATGTAAGTGTCAAAGATATATTCTACCTGTTGTTAAGGGGATACGTGTTTCCTAAAATAATCTGTGTCACTGTTGTTTAAACTACCACTTTCAGTGTGCATTGGTGCTTTTCTTGATCTTATCAGTTTATGCACGATCAAAGTTGGTGAACACTGTTTTCTATGTGTATATAAAACACTGGTAATTCTGACTCCTGTACAGAATAATTCTTTTACATTTTGAAATCCTAAATTATTACGCACAGCGACAATGGAACACACACAAAATGTATATTTAATCTATTTTTTAAATTTAGCACAGTTACACATACATAAATTAAAGACAAGCAAGGAAAAGCCCTCACCACGGTAGACAACCAACTAAAGAGATGGGTGGAGCACTTCATAGAACTATTAAAGGAAATAAAAATAAGGCATTAGCTAAAATCCTTTTTCCATGTGTACACAAAGTTTAACATTGTATGTAACATTTGACAACATTAAACAAATACAGAAAAATACATTTGTAGCATAAATTCGATTTTAAGCCCGTCTGTGAAGCGATTCCCGTGGAAAATGAAATTTTAATGAGCTAGGCGATCACGTGGTATCGTGACGTCACTTATGACACACACTCGCATCAGGCCGACCCTTTCCATGCATTCAGAGCATGTTTACAAGGATAGCTTTTGGGTCGAAACGAGCGTCAGAACGAGTTATTGTGCAATATTCCGACGTAATACAAACACTAGTCATCATAGAGGAACAAACATTTATCTTACGGTTCCACATGAATCGAATTTTATTCAAAACAACGAATGCGAATGGGCCTACAAGTCGACTAGGTTTCGCCGAGCTTGGGCTTGTTTTCAGAATAATTATATCAAATGCAACCAACGGGTGATAATCTACACCAATAAATATACATAGCAAACATATATTGTATCCAGCTACATAAAGTAACGTGTATAATCTCATAATAGCACTAGAATATTGATATATAATGAAGAAGTTGTACAATTTATCATAACAACTTAAATCAGTCAGAGAGTTTCCGTTGGTCCCTCTAGTTCAGTGGGTAGGTGCGTTGGTTACTTGTCATTTATTTTACAATCGGGCGACGCCGGTTCAATCCTGACAGCATGCTTTGATTTTCTTTACACTTTTTTGTTTATGTTTTCACGAAGTAATATAAACAAAATCATTTTATACTATAATGCACTGTTTGTAAATATTTTTTTAAATTTTTGTAGTAATTTTTTATTCGCCACAAAAATGAAAATATGGTCATTATATATAACAATGTTTCTAAATAGTATTTATCCAGACAGATCTCGATCTGTTTTCACATATATAATTACAATATATTACCATACAATATATTTACAATTAATAAATTATATATCCATTACATTATATTTGTTTGGATAAATAAAATTTAGAAACATCTTTATATAATTACCATATTTTCATTTTTGTGGCGAATAAATAGTTACTACAAAAATAAACATTATTTACAAACAGTGCATTATAGTATAAAATGATTTTTTTGATATTACTTCGTGAAAACATAAAAAAAAAAAGTGTATAGAAAATCAAAGGTTTGCATGCTGTCAGGATTGAACCGGCGTTGCCCAATTGTAAAATAAATGACAAGTAACCAACGCACCTACCCACTGAGCTAGCGGGACCAACGGAAACTCTCTGACTGATTTAAGTTGTTATGATAAATTGTACAACTCCTTCATATATCAATATTCTAGTGCTATTATGAGATTATACATGTTACTTTATGTAGCTGGATACAATATATGTTTGCTATGTATGTTTATTGGTGTAGATTATCTTCCGTTGGTTGCATTCGATATAATTATTCTGAAAACGAGCCCAAGCTTGGCAAAACCTAGTCGACTTGTAGGCCCCTTTCGCATTCGTTGTTTTGAATAAAATTCGATTCATGTGGAACCGTAAGATAACTGCTTGTTCCTCTATGATGACTAGTGTTTGTATTATGTCGGAATATTGCACAATAACTCGTTCTGACGCTCGTTTCGACCCAAAAGCTATACTTGTAAACATGCTCAGAATGCATGGAAAGGGTCGGCCTGATGCGAGTTTGAGTCATAAGTGACGTCACATCTCGGCATCCCGAAAAGCGCGCCAAAAATATGCATATTCGAAAATGTCCTGATGCACACCATAAAATGTGGAATTTCTAATTCATTGAATTTTTTTGGCTTGGTGGACGTGGAAATAGATAGCAGGATGTAATATAACATGAATTCGAGCAATAGATGTTTTTATTCCCTTTAAACCGATACGATCCAGAAGATCCCTCGGTCATCCCCCAGCAGAGACAGTTCTACCCTTGAACTGTGATAAACCAAGCAGAAGAGAAATCAAGAACGCCATCAAGAAACTGAAGAACGGAAAGGCAGCAGGGCCGGATGACAGAGCAGAGGTGATAAAGGCAGATATTAACACATCCATGGAAATACTGCACAGCCTCTTCAACAAAGTCTGAGAAGTTCCAGAGGAATGGAGAAAGGGACTCGTAGTCAAGCTGCCCAAGAAAGGAAATCTCAGAGAATGCAAGAACTGTGGAGGAATAATGTTACTATCAGTCCCGGGAAAAGTGCAGAACAGAATTATATTAGAGAGGATGAAAGAAGCAGAGGATGCAAAGCTCTGAGAACACCAAGCAGGTTCAGGGTTCGTACCAGTCCTTGAAAACCTGGAAAGTCATGGAATTTGATAATTTGGATTTCAGGCCTGGAAAGTCATGGAATTGTAGTAGAGGTCCTGGAGAGTTATGGAAAATTAGTTATATTTGATACCGTTAAGCAGATTTTCCTGGCAGCGCGTGTTTCCCAGCATGCCAACCGATTCCCTGAGTCGTATATCGTTTAGTGTCGATGAATTTGATTGGTCTAAATCTGCCAGCGCTGTGGTTGATCCAATGATTATGCGTGTTGTAAAAATTTGAAAAGCAGTGGCGCCACCTGGTGATTAAAATGTTAGAATCAGATATTAGCCATTTTGTATTTCTCAAATCGGTCGACTTTTAAACTTTGCTCTACGGTTTGTATTTCCGTAAGTTCGAATGTGTTGAACGAAGATGCCTGGAAAGTACAAGTTTCAAGATCGGTGGATATGCGACGCACAGTATTGTAATAAATTTCACAGTTTAACTTGGTCAAAAGGTCATGGAAATTTGCAAAGTCAGGTCATTGAAAGTAATGGAAAGTCGTGGAATTTAAAATGTCAAAATGTGTATGAACCCTGAGGTTTCCGACAGGATAGATCTTGCACAGATCGTGTCGCTACTCTGCGTATCGTATTAGAACAGTAGTTGAAATAGAACTCACCACTGTATGTTGATTTCATTGACTATGAGAAAACATTTGACAGTGTGGACAGACAGACACTCTGGAATCTGATGAGACGCTATGCACAAGACAGTCTCTGACGTGGAATCCTCAAGGAAAAAGAAGGCGAGGAAGGCCAAAAACACATGGCACAGAGACACGGCTGCAGAAGTACAAAGGACTGGCTACACCTGGAAAGAATTGGAGAAGATCACCCAAAACATAAAACTTGCATTTTTTTCATTTTTCTGTAACATTAAATGTGTTATGTTTGCCGTACAGGCCTAGCAAAATAAAAGGTATGCGAGTTGGTTTTGATGAAAAGCTGTGCATGACTCACAGCAACTAACATCAAGACTGTATGCAGTGTCACATGGTCGCGGTTTTCTAAAGTGTTTTCTCTCCACCCATGCATAACGTTTGCCTGTTTGAATGTTTATTTCTGCCAGTTTTACTAAGAAACACAGCAGGGAGAGGAGAAAATGGATCTCCATCATTGTTAAAAAAACTTCTAATTAGCTTTGCAAATATACTTTTGAGGTTTTATTATTATAGGATTAAGAATTATTCAAATTGATAACATATTAACCCAAAATAGCTCGAACTTTGGTTTTTATAATATAAGTTTCTTTTAATGTTTTATGAGGAATCACAACATATTCACTGACCTGGATAGCCCTGGTCTGTTCTTAGTGAATATCAGTATTAGAAGAATTTTTCTAGAACCAAAGTTCAGAAATGCCATAAATTAATGGCAACTAATTGGGTCTTATGTAGAAAGTTGTGAAAGTTGACGTTTTGTCTAAGAATAGGTGTTTTTGCAGGTGGTAGGGACCGAAGAGGGGGGCCAATACTGACATTCCCGGGGGACGTTGATGCCTCCTCATTCAGTGCTGATGATGTCATTTCGTGTCTGACTTACCTGTCAAGTATTCCCAGGTGAGAATCTATATATAATTTAACACACTAATTTTGGAGCATTGTAAGTGCCATTACTCCAAGGTCACAAGATTCACTTGTCTCTTTTTGTGATCATTGGCTTCCTTGAGAATCTATACATTAATACGCTAACTTGGAGAATTGTATGTACATATCCACCAAGGTGCCGATATCCACCCGTCTCTCTCCATGTTCATACTTGGACCAATGTCCTCTGATCTACCAGTTGGCGATATTAACTTACATGTTTTTGATATGCTCTGCTTTTCTAGGTTTTTTTTTTTTTACCTGAGACAATTGAGTGGTGATCAATTCTCCATATACTTCCACCGTAAATAAGTGGTTTGTTGATCCGTTGTAAGTGGAAGCTAATAATTCTTTATATCATTATATAGGGAAGAGCAACAATTCTACAAACATATTCCCATGTATAGCAAAGATAATAGTTTGTAATTTAGCAATGTTAATCAGATTTTTTTTAAGATGAGAACATTTTAGTTTCATAACAATTAGAAAGGTTAATCAGGCTTACAGTTTTGATTTCGTTTGGGTAAATTCTCGTTTGGTTATTGGTAGTGGACTAAGAACAATGAGGAATTGAGGATAATCATTCTGAATGTCTTGATAAAACTAGAGTATTTGTCAGTCTTTTCCTAAGTCTACATTTCTTGAAAGATGTAATATAAAAAGACATTTCAGGAGAAAAAATTGTATAATTGTCATGCTTTTAAATAAAGTCAAAAACCACAAAATGTGCAACATTTGAGGGAAATTATTAAGCTTTTGTGATGCCTTGAGACTTCCTGTTTCCTTTGCAACCTAGAGTTCAGCATCCTGTACCAGAGGGTCTGGGTAGGTAGGATGTGTTGCCAACAGATACAGCACAGCTGGCCATACACATGTGTCTACCAGAGCTGCACAGTCTTACCCAAAGACATTTGTTGATAAAATGGCGCCTGAGATGTGATAACTTAATCTTCTGTGGGCTCAGATGGGGGGCGTCATTCAAGTGATTTCACTATCATTTACTAGGCAGCTCATTGTCAATAAATACGGGTATTTGAGATTCTAAGTGACTTAGTATGCTCAGAACAAGTATGAAAATCAATCTAAATGAACCTGTTGATGGTGGATGTTTTCAAGATCATTCTGAGTGTATCAGTGGCAAATAAATAAAGTGATTCTGTGGGTAAATAAGAAAGAGACATTAGACATTTTTAGGTTCACAGGTTCACACATATTCATGAACACACACATGCATACATACTCACACAAGCATACACACACACACGCACGTATGCACGTACGTGCATACGCACATATGCACACACATACACACACACACACACACACAAACACTGTAAATATATGTTTCCTTTCAGTATTGAATCAGTCGAGCAAGGCTTCACTGTGATCATTGATAACCAGCGGGGTCGGCAGAAAGATGTCAAATCACTACTCAGAATCATTCAGGTAAACCATCTTGTCACTTTAGCTCCTATGTATTGGAAACAATTGATTTTCCTTAAGTTGAAGCAAAATGTTTAGTAAATACATATTCAGCATAATTTAACACGACTGCCATCCAGAGGAACATCCCACACTTGGCAAGTGGCCAAGGAAGACTGACTTATTGATATCCCATCAAGTTTCCATCTTTGTAGAACGTTATTAGATATCTGCCAATGATATTTTAACCATTTACGCAGCTAGTGCAATAACATGATCATTAGATACATGCTGAATATCTTTCTGTAATTTATGGTAACCTACATGTGGTAAAATTCCCATTATTATACTTGTACGTCATAGAATGGAATGGCTATTAAGAACCATGTTTCCCGTTTCAGCACTGTCTCGGCAAGAGAGCGTTTGCTGCGTATCTTGTTCTGCCAGAAAAACAGAAACTCAATCTCAGCTTTCGCAAAGAGAAGACGCACTACTCATTTCAGGTATGTGGGCCGTTTACTGTTACAACGTGTACAAGCATTTGATAATAAAACTTGTTTAAAACTGGCGTACAGTCACATTCCAGATTTAGTTATGTGTGGAATGTTATTTCTCTGACATTAAATCTGATGGTAAAACACAGTGAAACAATTTTAATTAAAATATGTGACCTATTTAGGAAACTAGTTAGGTCACATATTTTAATTAATTTTTTTTAAATTAAATGTTGTGTATGTTTGCATACTTTTTATTTTCGGATAACTGATAATTATTTTCAAGTGTTTAAATACATATGGCCACATACATTATTAAGAAAGTGTAACTGTTTGTGTAAATTCTTTATATTTAATATTTTCCACATTTATTTTTTTATTTTTATAATTTAAATATGCTTCATTAAAGTTTCTTACTTTGAAATGTGCTTTCAAAACGTCAATTAAATTTTCAGTTGTCCCATTTACATATAACAAGGAAATCTTGCAATGAACTTTATATTTAGAGAAACACTAAAATGTCAGCATTGTAAGCTTTCAGTTGCTCTATCCGTCATGTGACATGTTGCTTAGCAACGAGGTCTGTCACACCATCAAAAATGGATGCAATGTAGCTCTCAGATATTCTGTCAAATATACCAGGTAGTGTTGAAATTTAGGCTCCACGTCTTTCCTTGTGAGAAAAAACATAGCGCAAAGCTGCTTGGGGGAGAACTGCATACGTGAAAGATTGAGTTAGCAGACGTCATGTTGCCCTTATAGGTACAACACACATTTTAGTACTGTTTTGGTCGCAAAGCTTGATAGAGGACACATGTCACATTCTGATTGTGACACTGGCATTTGGCAATCTGCGATGTACTGGATTCATGAGTTAGGTGAAGCAATGACACTTTTTGTACTTGGTGTTTTCTGTTTAGTATCAGCAGTTGACAGCAAGTAAGCTACAGACGTATATCAGTAAGAGTCAGATAACACCAGACCTGGGAGGAAGTCTGCCGTACAGGCATGACTTGTGGCTCAAGAATAGACTGGTAGGTTCTTCTCACAGTCACCAGGGGCAGCACTGCAGAGCAGCTCACATGCTGGACAATGGCTGTGCTGTGCATTCGTGTCTAAATGTTTGGTGTATGTGTAGTGTTATTACTGTGTATGTATAAATGTGGAACACATTTGTCTTTTTTTGTTGTGAAATAAATTTTGTTGTTGTCTCTGTAGCGTACTCTAGTAGTGTTGCGCATGTCCGTTTTAAGCAGGTTTATTTTATGTGCAAGCCATCAGCATAAAAGCAGACTTAAAAGAAGGATTGTTTTAACCCTCTCAAGGCCAGAGCATCTGGATCAACCCTACACTGATTCATGTCACATGACCAGAGTGCCTAAGTAAACCAGTTAGATTACAGTACCTCTGACATTTGACCTGCGATTAGGTGATCCTATTATTATCCTGCCGATTTATTGCATTGAATAAAAATTGCTTATATAGGGTCATGATTTATTGAAAAGTTTTACTGTTAAGCTCTAATGCGCCTGGTTTACCATGTTTATCAAACAACGTTGATTTACATTGCTAACAAGAGGTTGGGCATAGATCAAGTAATAACTTTGGTTTAGCTTTGAAAGCAATTTTTGCTCCTAATGCGTTAATGAACCTATACAGAAATCACTTGTTGAATTTTGTTTCCCGTCAGGAGTATGAGAAGTTTGTGCGTGAGGCGAAGGCCGTGTCGAAGCACCTTGACACACAGATCTCTAACCTGAGTCGCCAGCTTAAGAAACAGAAGGACTTGACCCCTGATGACCTGATGAAACAGAGAGAACACCTCCTACTCACAGTCATCCAGTCTCCAGAGAAACTTCTCACACAAGGTAAGATTTGTCACCTCATTTCCATGGTAACAAACAAAATGGCCACCATATTGAGCACATATTGACAAATTTGGAAACACTGCCTTTTGAGCTCATACACAGTCGCGCCTTGTTATAATGCGCCCTGTTGCGGTCGGTTGTGGACCCCGAATTTCTGCCGCCAGGGAGGAAATTGGCGCTACGGCAAACGATATTAACGCAGTTATAATTGTCTGTTCTGGGTGTAGTTGTCCTCGTGTCTGTCCACTACAGGTGTATTTTGAAAGACTAGTTGACGGACAATAAGTTTAACGTTGATGTACAACTGTGCAACGAATCTGGTGTTAGGCGCGTCGCTACATATTTCGTCTGTGTCGTTGTTTGTTCTGCACTGCCAATGCCATCAAAGGCATCATGGCACCAAGTCCAAGTGTTTCACACCAATCTATTGTATAACTAGCGCTTGGTTTATGTGATAAACATTGCAGTGTTTGTTAACCTACGAAGAATTGTTTCGTCTACGTCCCTTAACTTTAGGTACAGTAGATGTGAAATGAGGCATTGTTTGTTTCTCACTGACATCAATCGTGAATCGAATCGTTTCCCTTCAGCCACTCCTGTCTTCTGCGGATCGGTGCCTTCGGCAGGTTTTCCTGCCTTCAGTGGCTTGTAAAGTGCAACTGAAATTCAGAAATACGCCTTGCTTAAGAATCGGATAAATATATTTAATGCCGCTTAGTGGGGAAGATCGGTATGGTAACATTGCATCAAAATCATCAGCTTTCGCTGCGATAAACGCAAAGCTAGTGGTGTGCCAAAATATAAGTTATTCAACCGCATATGAAATGGTGAATCACAGTATTATTTGGCACGGTAAATGTGCATTCTAAATTGGTATTTGAATTGATTAAAAGACAATTATAAGCACATTTATTATAGTTTTAAATCTTTAATCAAGCGTTTATCAACACATTTTTGTGTTTGGTTGCCGGGTGCCAGGTAATTATTTTAGATCTTACATCAGCATTACCATAAATTATTATCGTTCAGTTGACCATGGCCTGTTGATCCATTTTCTATTTTAAAACTGTACACCATTCATGAATTTTATTCAGTTCAAAATTCAGCAGTGTATGACATTTAAACATAATACACATTAATGTTGGCTGGCATCTTAATAAGCTTCACAAATCGCATATAGACTGTGCGACGTGCACACTGTCATTTCGATGGCGTTCTTGGTGCAGCGGCCATGACGGTCGACATCATAGCACCCCTGGTGGCAGCTACGGGAACCTGTTATCGCGCCCAATTTATAATACGGATACACTTCGTGGACCCCGACTACCACGTTATAACGAAGCGCGACTGTATATATATATATTCATGATTCTTGCAAATCCACATTCTGTATGCATTCTATTGCACAATGATCATAAAGTTTTTCTAAATGTTGTGGTGTTTGTTATGTTATAAGTGCGACTGTTTTGGCAGAAGCTAATGCAGCTCTCCGACGTGTTTACGTGGATCAAAAACTTTGGCAGTTCATGATAGATTTGTCCCATCTCCCTTTTTTACTTTCTTGTGCATAAACACCAGATAGAAGAGGCAAGCAATTGACAGGTTGGTGGTGGACCACTGAGCTACTACGAAAGAGCATCAGAATCCCATGCTTGTAGCCAGAATTCCTGAGGAGGGGATACATTTAGGAAAACTGAAAATTTTTCATACTGGGACAAGCAGACATTTCATCCAACAGGGCACAGTAGTTTTATATGCTCCCCTGGGCGCATATAAAAAATCTCATTCTCTGCACAGGTCAAGATCTGTACAGACAGCTCCAGAGTGGTGCGGAGTCTGGCTTCCAGTCGAGTTTCAGCCAGGACCACACGGCGATGCTGAAGCAGATCCAGCACACCATGGAGCAGCTGTCGGCCAAACTTGACCACGTCCAGAACCTGTGGCGGGACAAAGAGTGGGAGGTCAGCGGGCTCATGCAGGTCACTGAACTGGAGCAGGGCATGAGGACGGTGAGTGGACACACGAACTGGCTTAGATACAGTCGTCCTTGCGTGTCTCAAATTGCCTTACATAACGATGAAGTTAGGCTCGGCCAATAATATCATTGTCTACCAAGATTTGGATGTTTGGGTTTTAGCTATTACATGTAGAGCCTAATGTTTGGGAAGTACATGTCATTATTTGAATACATGATACTGCATAGCTGCTCACGAGAATAGATTCATGAACGGTTAATTATACTGGCTTTGTGTTTGATGTGGGGTGGGCATCTGGACTGTTCTCATGGATGGTACAGATCGACATAATCTCTCACAAAAATGTGTGTGTGTGAGTGGGTGGTTGAGTGAGAGAGAGGGAGAGTGTGTGTTTGTTTGTGTGTGCATGTGCGGATGTGTGAGAGGTATGTTAATGTTTTCATCCTAGACAGTTTGCATCTCTTGGGCACCAAACTTTCAGTGGTTCATCTACGACACCTCGGAAGAAAAGTTATGCCTTTATTTCTAAATTCTCTATTAGTTAAGGGTGCTTACTAGTTGCAGGGTCTGTACCAGACGTTAGATGGACATTAATTAACTTTTCACAAATTTAGATAATACTACTGTGTATGTATTATTTTAAAATTTGTGTAGTTTGAAGAATCGCAGAATGATGAAACTTACTATTTTATAATTCAGATGCCATCTTATAATTCACCTACTTTAAAATATGTTAACATGACCGAAAATCACGTTCAGCTTTGTTCAGTGTTTTGCAACTATCTACCACCAGGTGGTCGAGTGGGTGAGCGGGCCCGCAGAGAAACTGCTTGCTTCTCAAACAGACATAGGCGACTCCTACAAGGCAGCTGAAGAACTACGGAAGCAACATGAACAACTTGAACTGAAATGCACAGTATGTACATTTGTTACATTCTTCTATGGTGTTTAGGTAATAAATGTTGCCTTATGTACAGCGTGCTTAGTTTGTAGTCAATATGTGTATCTTGGTTTGCTATGTTTCATAAAAAGGTCACTGTTATCAAGAAGTTTTGGTAGGCTGCCTCATCAGTCACCATGTTTTCTAGTGATCTGTCCTTGTGTGAAATTGCAGACAGGCATTTGTTCAAATAACTTCGTTTGTGGCTTTGGGAGCCAGGCTTGTTAGATCTTGTTAAATATCTTGCTCTGTCTTGTTCTGTTTTGGTCACCCTTGATATGCCTTGTTCTGTCTTGTTCAGTCTTGTTCAGCCTTGTTCCATTTTCTTCTATCTCATCCAGTTTTCTTCAGTCTTCAACCTTATTCACCTTTCTTCTGTCTCATTAATCATTGCCCTGAGCACCACCTGGTGTGTTGTAGGACACCTACGGCACGTATGCTGAGCTGCGTCACCGGGCGCAGGAGGTCATCCAGAGTGACAGTGAGAAGGCGATGGACATCGAGGCACAACGGAACTACATGGACACTGTGTGTCGCAGCTTTGCCTCACGCCTTGAACGTAGACGCAACCTCGTCATCTCTTCAGTTTGTTTTCACAGACTCGTGGATGAGGTTCGTGTCCATTATTTTTATTGTAAAAGTAAAGGTAAGTCCTTATATAGTGTGATATCCACTCTTTATTACTGCTCAAATCAGTTTACAGTTTATTCCCTGGCAGACCTGTTCAATCGAACACCATCTTAACATCTCCGGGAAGCATTCAGCCACACAGCAGTTACTGCTCAGAGAGTATTCGTACAAAAATATCCAACACTATCCATAGCCAGGTACTCATTCGTACAGCTGAGTGAACTGGAGTAATGTAGAGTGAACGAACTTGGCCAAGGTTCGAAACAGCAGCATGAGAACCCGTGATTGAGAGTCTGGTGCCCTAATCACTGTGCTGCCACACCCTAGTGATGTCACAGAATGTGCAACGTCATCCAGGGTAGTCTTTTACAGATTTCATATAGGGATAAATAGCCACTTGGCAAATTATGACTTGGGATCTCTGTTGTGTAAAAGTGATATTCTTAGTATGGCTGTGGGTACTACATTCAAGAAGGAGGGTGAAAAATGAACTGATACACTCTTTGATTGAGGTGTGGATATCCGCCGAACTGATAAGATGGGCGAAGAGACATTCTAACTTTTGTGAAAGACATAAAGTAGGTGATTAAGGACGGAGAAAATCTACTGCGATTCATCTAGAGACAGAAGCTGGCTAAGTACTTTTGTAAAAGAAGATCTGAAAGTCTGGTTCTCAGCAGCATAGAAGAAGAATTACTTGGAAAGATGACTACCTGGTAGATGGAAGGCAATATATTAAAAGCTGTGTCTACAGAGACAATCTGCCTGGCCTTCCTGGTTCCTGCAGTTTAAGGATCATACAAAGATACTGAGTAGTGAGACTTCAGAACGCATGCATAGTTCTTGCGATTGTTAAATATGTTTTACATATTAAACGCACATACATCTTATGTTCTGAACATCTGATTTACTCCATAAAAGTGAGAAATTTGACATATATTGGGTATTTTGAAAAATACAAAGTAGGGGTTTAAGGAAGAAAAGATATAAGTCTTACTTCCTATTCTAGGGGTCGTAGGTTAATCCTATGATTAATAGATTATGTGTGTTGTTGCAGTTGTCTCAGCAGTTAGACGTGCTGCTGGAGGTGTTGTGTGGAGAGTTGGAGACAGACACCGTCGCTCAGACAGAGAGAGCCTTGGAGAACCTGCAGCAGAAGTTGTACAATGTTGGTGAGTGTCGGGAGTAGGCCGTGACATGAGACAAGAGAGTCACCCTCCTGCTGGTTGTACAGTCTCTCTATTCAGTCTGCTATGATTTATGTCCACCACAATGGACCAGAGTGACAGTCATGCAGAATACAGGTTTTGATTCCTGTGTTGGCAAATACCATCCTGGCAACAGCAACTACCGTAAATTCTGTATTTGTAGCCGCATCCCTAATTAAAGCCGCACCCCGACTTTTGACCTAACCCCTGATTTTCCTCCGCGCAGTTTGTCACAGGCAAAAACCTTATTTAAAGCCGCACCTGGACTTTGAGCCATGACCATTTAACCCTGCGTGTGACATACTTCCGTAGCGCACACAAGTAGAACAAATTAAGAGGTTCCACAAAGAAAGTCATAACTTTGTTATTAATTATCATAAATGAATGAATAAGGTATAATTTTATTGGTAAAAGACTTTAATGTAATGCATTGATAATAACTACATCACATTTTATATTAACGTAAGAATAATACTATATGTGAATGTTGTCAAAATGGAAAACAAAAATAAACAAATTTCACCATGCTACCAGAAAATAACTGGGTGGCTGAATGTCCATACACCCAGTGAACGAAATGTAGCCATGCATTTAAGCTATACGGTAAAGCTAGAATTATTAAAATATTTTGAGAAGTTTTATTTTTATGCCATTTTATGTAGAGTCACGTATAAAGTCGATGTTATAAATGCATTGAAAAGACTAGAGCTGGTTTAGTGCAGTAGGACCAGCTGTGTTGACTTCAAAGGTGTTTGATTGACAGCTAGTAATTACAATGTAATAATTGTCGTCGCCGTGAGAACGGATGTGATCTTGTGGTTTGGTCTACTTCTTCCAGTTCCAGACAGTTGACCCAAGCTCATGGCATTATAATAACACTGTATCTTCCCAGGGGAAGTGCAATTTACTCCAGTGCTAAGGGGCACTTGTAATGGTGTTGTGTTGACAATCAGGTGAAGCCTGGCTTCAGCAAAGCTAAGGTGTGAACGTTGTGCTTGGAACTTGGCTTAAAACATCAACACTTGATACCAAGAGCAAGCATTTAACAAAGCAGACAATTGTTACAGTTGATGTCTGCTAGTGTGGGACAGTTGTTAAGAACAGCGGATGCCATCATATTCAAATTTCAAAAACGTTTGTGCGCGGCCACGATCCGTGATGCCGACGGCCCAGACACGGATACGCGGGATGACGCTGCCATGCCGTTCCAGGCAGCGTTCTTTGATAGCGACAATGAAAGTGACTTTGGAGGATTTTAGTTGTGAAATGGATGATGCCATCTTATTTGAAGATGTTTGCCCAGTGCACACGGCACGGATACATGGAATGACACCGCCGTTTCGGCATGGCATTCTTCGACGGTGACGATGAAAGTGATTTCGCTGACGATGGATTTTAAAATTTAATGTTTTCACATGTCTTGATCTTTCTTTCTGAACACTTTATGGACACGGGTTTGTACGTGTTATGTAATTATTTTTGCACCAGTGGCAGTTGTAATACAATGTTTTATTGATACACCCGAATTCGTTTTTTCGGTAAGTTTTTCACTTAGTTATTATCAACGTTACTACTGACAACCCAGTGAGCCAATGTGTGAGATGCAGACAGTGATTTTGAGGGGTTTTAAACCTGATCAAGCTGGACCTATCTGACCGTAGTGATGAACTGGAATCGACATGTTAACTCAGCCTCTGGTGATGTATGATCGCGTTGCATCACTGCATGCTTTTTAATGTTTTATTGATTTGATACAGCCGACTTCGTTTTTCTTTGATATTTACATCGTCATTGCCATACCGTTCTATTCGCTAGTACCAACAACCCAGCCAGCGACCTGGTATTCATTTTTTCGGCAAAATACTGTATTTAAAGCCGCACCCCAACTTTGACATTTCCTTCCCGATTTCAGTGACACAATATTGCAATTGAAGCCGCGGCTATAAATACAGAATTTACGGTAGTAGAAGAACCAACAGAAATCCCATTGTATTCAACAAAGTCATCAACAATCATTATGCCTAACAGAAACCTCCTCCGGCCAGTCCATTGTCACACATGGTATCTAAATAGTAAAGTCATAAATATCACTCAGCCAGAAAGAACTCTTACATATTCTCATACATTTCCCCGACGAAAAAGGATCAGAACTCACTACTAGACACAAGAACCTGTAACACAGAAGTATAACAATTTAACAAGCTCTAACAACCTCCGTACTAAACAAACGTGACTAAACAGCAGTCACACTACGCTCACACAAACCTGACCATCGTATTCCTTAGGAGTGCCGGTCAGTATTCAACATGACATTGCAAGATTTCAGATGTGACAGTGTGGATGATTACAAGATTATATTTTTAATTATACTTTGAAGTTTGATTATTCAGTTAGTGTAATACAGTTGAACCTTGCTTATGGTCACCTTGGAAATACAGCCACCTTGCAATTAAGGTCTACGACTGTCCCAAATTATTTCCATAACAGTAAACTATAGGAAACTTGTTCCGCTGATACGGTCACCTCACTATTAATAGGGTCACCTCACTATTCAGGTCACTTTTGTCCAGTCGTTAGGGTGACTTTAATAGGGAAGTTCCTCTCTATGCAATTGGTTATCTCATTCACTGTACTTTCCAACACTCACAGGCGTCACTGCCGAGCAGACATTTGACGAGGGTCAGAACCTGCTTGACCAGCTGTCCCTACCGGTCAAGAACGCGTCCGGTCAAGATGTCACCCCTGACAACAGACCCCACATGGAGCGGGTTGAGAGGATTCTTGCCGGACTGCGTGATCGCAAGTCTCGGTGTGACGAACTCGCAGACATGAAGAGTCTCAAGCTGCAACAGATCCTTCAACTTCGCATCTGTGAGAACGATGCAGACCAGGTGAGAAATACTGGGCTGGAATATCTGTAAGAAGGATGGACATTTTAACATTTGTAGTACCTAAATTAAAAGTAGAGTTTGGATCATTTTTCATAAAATCATGTTATGTAGTGTTGTCCTAGAAGTTAGGGGTTGGGCTGGCCTACAGGCAGGTCATTGATTTGTGCTTTTCCTTCTGATGTAAATACCACCTCCACTCTGTCTATATCTTGCTCTCATTCTTCAAATCCTGCCAGATCTCTCTTCCAACAGTTCTCCCATTTCAGTCGTCGTCAACATTACAGAATTGTTTTGATGTCTCCATCTTCCTCTCGGCCCTCGCAGCACTCTTAATAATACGATAGTGTAGTGGTTAGCACATCCACCTCGCATGCCAGCGCTCTCAGTTCAAAACACTAATGGACAGGTATGATATTTGGTGTAAGAACCTGGCTCTCAACATTGAGGACTGTGTATCCCTCATGACTCGGAGGTCACGTTAATGTCTCAATTTGGACGTAGAAGAATGACTGAGGACGACAAGCAGTCATCACTCTCAGTGCCAGCATATAAAGGTCGGCTTGGCAGTAATGTTCTGAAAAAGGCTGACTAGTTGAATGAGACCTCATAAGACCGTTATATTGTAACCACAATAATACAGACTAGTCAGTTAATAGAATGTTGCTGAGTGCTGGAAACAACTAGAACTAGAATACTTTTCCACCATTCTCTCAGTTGTCTCTCCATCGTTAGTTTGGTCTTCCTCTTTGCTATCTACCACCCTCTTCTCTTTTTAATGCAGCCTTTGTCAATCTCCTCTAACTCAGTCTCCCTACACGTCCTGCCCAC